>CAWUFW010009053.1:600000-822592 GCA_963921515.1 Calotriton arnoldi | reverse complement strand
GGGCGCACTTTGATGGCGGACGGCGTCGCTGGCGTACGGGCGGTGTTTGGCTGACTTTTCACATCCTAATTGGGCGGGCGTGTGGGCTGCGGCGGGCGGACGGTAACTGGTGGTTTTTGCATCCGCCAGCACGGCGGTGGTGCTTCCGCCTGCCATCCTAATGGGCCCCTATATTTTTTTCCGATATTTTAGTACTAACCATTATGTAGATAGGATGTCGATATTTTTGACATCAATATTTATGTCCCGATGTTTTGGGAACACGATATTTTGTCCATCGATATTTTGTCAGTGATTCGGCCCTAAGAAAGAAAAGGACCTTCCCCCAGCCCTGGATCGCTGAATAGTAGGAATTCTGGCCAGGAGATTTTTGGGTGATCAAAGGCTCCTTGAAGGTGCGTAGAAGCTAATCCTTGCCCTGAGATAGCATGCACCTGTGTCTTGGAGAGCCCTGTGGACCAACACAAGTGTTTTAAATAAAATTATCTTCTCCTTTCAGGAGCCAGTGAAGAGCCCGCAAATGCTGTGACATGTGTTTTCAGAGGCAGGCCCAGAAGGGTGTGGGCCGCTGAGTTCTGGATCACCTGCAATCTATTAATAAGATAGTCAGGGAGTCCCAAATACAGGGCATTACCATAATCCAATCTTAGGGGCCGATTCTGATTCGGTTTCCCTTCCGACTGACCCATTCTGATGGGTTCGGTCGGAAGGGAAACCGAATTGGTCTTCCGAATGTCTTCCGACGGGCTCGGAGAGCCCATCCGCCATTTGGAAAGCCCTCAGTAATCCCCCGGCTGGCTCTTTCCGGCTGAGGGATTACGATGGCAGTTACCCACTGCCTTTTTGTGCCGGCCTTTCCAGCACAGAAAGGCATTGGGAAACAGCTTTGGTGGCCCCCAGCAGAGCCCTCATGGGTGCAAGGCCACCGAATGGCAGCCTAGGGGGCACCTTAGGTGCCCCTCTGTTGATGGGGTGCCTGCCACAGGGTGCAGGGATGAACCGCACCTCTGCTCTTTCAATGAGAGCATGCATTCTGTTCGGAATGCATGCTCCCATTTAAAGGTATAGGCATGCAACCAAACAGGGTTCGGTGGCATCCTACTTCCAGGGCTGTAACCGACTACAGGAGGTCGTTCGGTTACAGTTCCTGAACAATGTTGGACGGACTCTGGTCAGTCCGACATGCGAATCGGCCCCTTAGTGTTATCAGTGCCTGTCGGACCTGTTTCCTGACTGCAAGTTAGAGGAAATGTAAAAACTTCCTTAAAATATACAGCAGTTCAAAACAGGTCCCCAGCACCATTTTATCCTGAGGTTGGAAAGAGCGACATTTATCGAATTTGACACCCAAAGTGTTTACTGAACTTCCCTGATGCCCCTGGGGGTTGTCAGCTGGCCAAAAGGTCTGCTATGTGTCAGGGGCTTTAAGACTAAAAAATAGCAGCACGGTCTTATCTGCATTGCATTTAGGCTGATGGTGAGTTAGCCACTAGAAAACGGCTGTTAGACAGGATCTGATGCTTTCTCCCAGGAACTCTACCTTCCTGCCCCAGGAGAATGGCGTCTGGGCATCATCAACATAGGAAATCACTTTTACTCTCAAGACATGGGCAAGTGAAGCTAGTTGAGTGAGATAAACATTAAATAGAGTAGGGTTCAAGGCTGGACCCTGTGGCACTCCCACTGACAGTTCCAGAGACTCCGATAAGAAGGGAGGGTTCCATGCCTCTTGACCTCTGTCCTCCAAAAAACAGGACAACCAGTCCAAGGCTTTACCCGCTATTACGATTGGAGGCATGCTAGGAGTTTTGCATGGGTTACCATATGAAAGGCAACTGATATCTATAACACGATCTGTACTGCTTTCCCCCCGCATCTAGAGTGACTCTGATGTAATCAGCAACCTCCGTGCTGAAATTGGGCCTAGAGTCTGACATACTTGGGTAGAGCAAGATATTACTTTTCAAGTGCTGGGAGAGCTGCTGGTTTACTTGCCTCCCCAGTACTTTAGACAAAGCTGATAGAAGAGATATGGGTCTGTAATTAGACTGCTCTCCTGGGTCTGCCTGAGGCTTCTTAAGCAGAGGCAAAATGTTTGCCTACTTCCAGGAATGGAGTACTGTTGCTGCAGATAGTGATTCATTCAGAAGTTTGTTGGCCAAGGGGTTAATGAAACTTGCCCCTATTACTAGTATGTTAGGGGGAGCAAGGATCAGCTGGAGAATGGAGATTCACACTTAAGGCTCCATATAACTGTTAATTTTCCCTCTAGGGAGATGGGCTTAAACCCCGAGAGAGTTGCTATATATGTAGTGGCTGCACAAGGATGAATTACTTCCAACATAAACTCTTGAGACGGCGAGCTGGAGGAGAGGCTGGCTTGAATAATCAAGATCTTATTATGAAAGTAGCATGCCAGCTGCTCATACCACTCAGCCAAAGGCTGCTGACATCTCAAACAGGCCTCTAGGGACATAAAGTTTTTTACAACTTTAACGACTTCTCTGGATTTATTTCCAGCTTTCTCCATTCTTTCTTCCAAATACGCCTTTTTGGCTATTTTAACTTCCATATGGTATTTCTTTAAGGCATCTTTATATACAGCCTTGACTTTAGGGTTATAGAGTTTCCTCCACTGCCTTTCTAAGATTTTACATTATTCCTTTCCATCTCTGAGTCAGTGTACCTGGGCTGGATGAATTAACTCCGCATGGTAGATGATGAACTACCGGCTTAAGTTTATGGACCATAACTCAAATCCAACTGTCCAAAAGGCAAGTGTATTTGGAGGGAGAGCTCCCCTCCACGGACCTAATGAACTGCCCCCCACTGAATTCTTTGAAAAGCTCTGTAGGCGCAAGTGGTTTTTTAACTACAACCAGTTGTATTTTTTCTTAGACAGCCTAATCAGATTTGATCAAGTGGTGGTCCGACCAGACTTGCGAAATAGGATCACCTACTTCCAAAATAGCGTTGGGGAAGATCAATTCCAACACATGACGTGCTTGGTGAGTAGGCTGAACACAAACTGAGTAAGATCCAGGGAGGACATAATTTCACATAGGTAAACTACCTCACTGTCTTCTATTTTGATCAGGTGAAGATTACAATCCCCCACTATTGTACAATGAGCATATTTTAGGGCCAAATGTGCAACAGCATTGCCCAAGGAATTGAGGAAGGGACCCACAGAGCCCAGAGGTCTCTATATCAGAACCCCGGCCATTGATTGGAGATGTGATAATGTTAGGCAGAAACCAAGTGCCTCAGCTCCTTCAAGTCCAACATTGGGAATCGCTAGGCAATCAAATTTTTCTCTTAAGACAACGGCTACCCCCCTTCTCTTCCACTCAGACAGGCAATGCATGATTGAGCGACTCAGTTAGCCCTGTGTCGAGCAGAGCTGCATACAGCTGTGTGTTCTTATTTGTCCCAGCCTTGGGAGGGAGAGCAGGTTCACTGTTTAGAATAAAGGTTTAACTTGGAACTCACAATGCAAGTAGGAGTTACAATCCATTTGTGTAGGTGAAGGGGGCTTTAGAATGCCTTTCTCTGGTGGTGCGAGATTAAGCAATTGTCCTGGGCTGTAGCAAAAGCGATGACCACCTTCTGGTGGGCCACTGGCATAATGGCAAACGCTGATTGCTTCAAGGGCGCTAAAGGGCTTGGCTTAGGTGCTCCTTTGGTGTGTCAGTGGTGCGCCTACTGGGCATTCATGCCCAGAAATGGCGGCTATAGATATCCCAGAAGTGAAAAAATGAACCAAGGTAACGGTGAATAGTTTTTAGCTGCTCCCACCTCCCTCATAATCAGTCCCGAAATGTGCAAGATAGCGAGATTTGCAAAGAGACAATTCAATTCAATATTTGTGAAAAAAACATTAAAAATAGGTAAGTACAATTCTAACACAAGGAAGCAGGACCTTTAGTGCAGCTGCGTCCGCGCCCGTGGCCAGGATTGTTGGTGAGTTCGTATTGGTGAGAGTTAAGATTTGCACCAAGCCTTTACATTGTGTAATCTCTGTCCTTTTGCTCTCAATCACATCATTCACGTTCTAGCCTGCTAAGGACATCGCATGAAAATCACACCTCTTGTCACGTGACTCAAATCAGTGTAAATAACTATGTGGTCTAAGACGCTGATATGTAATACTTACAGAAATGTGCCCTCAGCACCCTGCCTATCCTTTGCCTTAGTGACAGATCTATTCATAAGCAACTGTGCCCCTGGCAGAGTGATGCAGTCAATTAGACCTTAATATAAGGGCCACTAGAATTATGCTGCAGGGGAGCACCAAATTGTGCTGCAGGGTTGACTAAATTATGCATGAAGGAAGGGCAAATTATGTGGCATAATGCAGCACATATTTTGATAGTTTTACTTAAGTATTTTGTAATTTTTACACATGGTAAATCAGGGCAAAGATGTCATCTCATTAGTACCTGTATAACAACCAAATACAGAAAAAGGCAACTGAAAGATGACCAGTTAACCTTTGAGAAGGGCCTTCTGTCGCACACAAACACGAATCCACTTTTTTAGGTCGAGCCTGGCAGCACTGCTCTGCGAGACATGCTGTATTGGAGTATGAACTTGAAGCTCTGCCCACTCTCCGCCCATATTTTTCATTGGCTTGTGCCATTGTCCTTTGTAAATGCTGGCTTCTGATTCATTACTAGGCTTGTTAGTCCCCCTTAGTACCGCCTTGTCTGCATTTGTAATCTCCCATAAGGACTGGCCCTTTTACTTCGTTGTTACACAGTATGTCTTATTTTGTCTGTAAGCACTATTTTCTTTAATGAGTTTCTACTACTGCAGGCACCACGTGCTTTCCTGCAACATTCAACTTTCACTTTCCAAGCTGCCCGGGAAAAAGGCGGCCGCTTCTTTGAAATGCAATAGGCCTCGCATTTGCAAAGGTTTGAGCTATTAGCATTGTAAATGACAATGCCTTTTATTTATGTGTTAATTATCAAAACAGAAATAAAAGGCATTGTCATTTACAATGTCAATAGCTTAAACTCCCGCAAATGCGAGACCTATTGCATTGCAAATGCTTGTTAGTAACTTTAGATCAATTTGAGCTAGAAACCATTTTTTTTTAAAAATCCTGCATATTATGCAGCAGGTGATGGATTATGTGGCAAATACAGCAAGTGAATAACTATGCAAAAAAAGCAGCAGCCTATGATTTGCATAATTCCAATGTCCCTGCTTAACATCCAAGCTTTAAACAATGCTTTTGAGCCAGCAATTGAAACCATAACTCTTTAGAGTGAGGAACTGGACCAAGTACTCTCACATCAGAGACCTGCACACTGTCTTTGAGCCATGCTACAATGCTGTCTGAACGAACTCCCAAAGCAGCTGATGCCATGAGTGATCTTTGAGCATTGTAACTAACCTGAAATGCACTGACAGACCTGTTCATCAGATAACCAAGCAATGTTGACCACTGTAAACTCTTGCAGCCTTAGATGAGAACCCTAACCAGACTAAAGATAGCATCTGTTGTTTACAGCAAGAAGAAAAGGCAGAAATGTGGTGTTTCGAACTTTACATAAAATAAGTTATTATTATTCTTATACTGGGCCAATATTGATCTAACAAACAAGTTACTTTTGAGCATTTGTAACTTACTCTAACTCTAGTGACAATCGATTATTTAGTAAAAATGCTTGAACTGTGCAATAGTATTTGTTATAAATTGATACAATCTGGCATTGAACTGTGTCTGATGAGCAGAAAGTCACAAGGGAAGTGAGTAATGTATAATAGTGTTGCATAAGGAGTTTAGCCAGAACCACTGGTCACTTTTCCAGTGAAGCACCTGACCCTCTGAGCCAGTTCTGTAAAAAACAACAAATACCTATGAGCTGATATGAATCCGCTGTCTGTTTCCATTTCTAGATCCGGTGTTGCTGCATAATTACAGACCACCCAACATGGCTCTCATATACATGATGCTGCTGCTTAACTTGTGCGTAGAAAAGTCATCTGCTCTGGAGACCCCCAGACCATGCTGTGCGCTTCCCAGCCTCAATATGGAGGCGTACTCCATGGAAGGAGATGTCATCTTTGGGGGGACTGCGCCTTTTCATGGAGAGAGCTTTTTTCCTGACTCCAATTTACAGTTCCAGGACATCCCAGCTCCTAGACGCTGCCAGAGGTATTCCATTGATTTTACTTAATGTTCCAGACCTGACAAAGGGGTTGATTACGATCTCGTTCGGAAGGGCTCCGAATCGGATTTGGGCTTGCCGAATCCGATTTGGAGGCCTTCTTTCCTACTGAATCGGTCACAGTTCCGAACGACCGATTACGATGCCCAAAAACCGTAAGGGCTGTCCGAATCAGTTCCAAAAGGCATTCGGCAGCTTGAGCCTTTCCGGAACTGAATCGTACAGCTCTATGGACACGGTTTCCGAGCGAGCGATTACGATGACCGATTCAGACAGCCGTTCCGAATCGGTTTCTCCGGAATGAAACGGCTGTCGGAATCGGTCTTTGGGGGCCTGTAGCAGTAAGATCGTAATTGGCCCCAAAGTGTGTACCATGCATTTCAGGCCCTGAAGTGCTATAGAATCCAATAAAAAATTATAAATGAGATATACCATAAAAGATCAGAATACCAGTTCATACGTTCACCAGATTAGGGAGCAATACCTTGATGGTTGACTGATGGGAAACAGACAAACACCAGAAATTATGAATTCTTAAGACAGAAAAGAGCAAACTTCAGATTCTCTCTCAGATCAAGCTAGAAGAGGCTGTTCTAAGGACCAGCATGACTTCATGCCACAGTCTATGCACAGACTGGAAGTATCCTTGAGTCCAAGCCCTTGCGATTCACAATTTTGAATGCTAAAAAGAGCCACATTGTGAGAGCAATGAATTTACCATAGTGTACGTGCACCTAGGGCTGCAAACATAAGCTGGGCTGCACAGCATATACAAGAAACGGAATTAAATATCAGAAAATATATCAATAAATGCCTTTAGTACAGAAGAGATATGACAATACAGTTTTCCTCCTTTTATCTACCTCAAAGCTTTAGGGTTTGACAATATAAAGGCCTATTCAATAGTCCTCAAATCCAAAGCAAGTAACATATATTTAATTTTCCTCCAGAGCTGGTCATGAATAGCACACTTCAGAGCTCCAGATCCCCCTGCTAACCTGCTTGTCCATTTTATATTATTTCACTTAAGTTTTTTATGCAGGTATTTTATGGGGCAGATCGCTGAAAAAGGTATCAAACTGCTGTGCCCCTGCACAGCATTTGATGGTGGTAGCAGTGTTTAAGCAACAGATACACGGATAAAGCAGTTGCTGGAAATTGGGTTACTGGTGAGTGGGGGTAGAACCCTACTCAAGCAGCCACCACAATCCTCATCAGGGTGAATTTACAAGCAAAACTCAAATTAACCTGTGCTTAACTCTCTGATAGCATGGCACAAGCAATTAGGGCTTAACTTAGAGGCAATGTGTAAGGCATTTCTGAAGCACTTCAAACAGTGATAAAGTAAAAACACAAGACAAGAAAAACCACAGACCAATTTGGATAAATAAGGTAAATTTAACAAATTATTTGACAACAAAATGACAAAAATCCAATTAGTAGATCTGGAGATATGCAGTTGTAAAGATTTAAGTGATAATAGTGCCTCAAAGCACAAATTGTGGTTATCTGGTTGCATCGGACTGGGGAAAAATCATAAGTTCAGGTCGACTGCGAAGGAGCGTGAGCCAGCTACAAGAATCATGTAAGGTCCGCTGAACAAAAGTACATTCAATCCCGTTAGAGGAGCGATGCAAAGTCGTGCATCAATGATGTGTCGCACAGGTCCTTGATTGGAGATGTGTTATACAGTGGCAGTTCCGAGAAGCTGAGGTGGTGATGTGATGTCCTGCATGGAGAAGCATCACGCAGCGGTGCATTTGACGGGTTCTGGTGGTGAGGTGATGTCCTGCATGGAGATGCATTGTGCAGCAGGAGTTCGTGCACAGCCTGAGGGGCTGTGATACAGAGTCCTTCTTTGGGGATGTTTTGTGCAGCGGTTCCGATGCAGAGCCTTGTGTGGTGATGTGCCATGCTGCGTCAGTTATGCTGGGATCAGAGATGGGCTGATAGAGCACTTTCAGGCCCACTACCAAGGGTCCAGGACTGATGTGGCATCACTTGGTGGTGGTCAATACTCACAGCTGGGAGATACCAGATGCTGGGTTCAAGGTTGTTGGAGCCTGTTCTGTCCATGAGGCTTTGAGTAGGAGGCAAGCCAACTGGCCCTTGGAGTCACTCTGGTGGTCCTGGGTTCTAGGCACAGGTCCAGTCCTTCACTCAAGCAGCAGGGCAACAGAGTAGCAGTTCTTCTTGCAGAGCAGCACAACAGTCCCCCTGAGTCTGCCACAGGTCTAGAGGCACTGGCAGGCCTGAGAGGTGGAAATGCTACTTAAGCATGTGGCACAATACGTGCTGCAGGCCCACTTGTAGTATTTAATTTACAGGCCCTGGGTACATGGAGTACCACTTTACTAGGGACTTACAAGCAAATTAAATTTGCCAATTGGGAGTAAGCCAATTTGACCATGTTTAGAGGAGAGAGCGCACGTACTTTAGCACTGGTTAGCAATGGTGAAGTGCAATGAGTCCTAAGGCCAACAAAAGCAGGATCAGCAAAAAAATAGAGGGGTAAGGCAAAAGGTTTGGTGGAAGATCACCCTAAGAATGGGGTTTAACAGTAGTATTATGTAAATTCAATGGTTTTCAAATAAGGCATTTGTATAGAAATGTTTTAAAATATGGCAATCATATTATACACATACACTACACATAGCACTTAGATTGAACAGGTTACTAGTAGTCATAATACCTTACACTTAGACATATAAAAATCCACAATACAGTAACATTTCAATAAATGTCAGGGAATGACAAGATTGTATATTACACCATGATCAATTTCAAATACAAACATGAATAATTGTAATCTTAGAGTCTATGAACTACATCCTCTCAAAATGTAAGTACTGTTTTAGAGCATATAATCACATACGTACACCATAATAAAAAAAGAAAGATTGTGCAAAACTGACAATACATTTAATATCAGTTTTATCAATTGTATCTGTGCCAGATTCTCAGGACCTCCAGACCAGCATCTACACTGTTTCTTACTTTCTTGACTTTCCCATTTAAATATATAAGAATCAAGGCCTATTCCTTTTATTCTGTGGACTTGTTAACTGTTTTTGTGCCTTGTCTGACAGCACATTTGGAATACTGGTTAGCATCAGTGCTTAATTTGAACCAGTGGTTGCAGATAGGGGCCCATCAGCACCTATTTTTGCAGAATGTCACTTATTTGTACTCATCAGACTTTGACCCAGAGCAAGAGAGGGAAAAGCATACAAGGAGGAAATAAGGAGGAAAAGAAAGAAAAGAAAAACATGAAAAAAGGAGCAAGTATGGATGAAAAGAAACTTAAAGAGTGAGATAAAGGGGCAGGAAGTGTCTGGTGGTGGACTAAAGAGGCATGAGGTAGAATTAAGACTTTGCTGCCTTGGCATTTGGGACGCCGATATTCAATAGTGCCTGCCACGGGCGTCTGAGCAAAACCTTGCTCCCCTGCAGTTATTCTTTTACAAATTAAGCAGTGTATATTATTAAAAGCTCTGCATTCATCTCTATCCATCAAGGAATTTGTCTCCTGTATGTTTTCTCTGAGATCTGGTTCATAGAAGTGAAAGAGCATTGGGGCAAGGATTATGCACTGCCACAAGCCAATCAGAGTTTTACTTCTACATTTTTGTCCTAGGATGCGCACCTTATTACTTCAGCACAGGTTTTGTTGTACCAGAGAATAATCATGTGTGCACCAATATTGCCCAGGTAGTATGTAAAAGAATATATTGTATGATGGGATAATACCACTGCTATTGTTGTAGCCCGTGGCAAAATGTAGGACTCGTATTGGAAAGGCACTATTTCAGCCTGTATTGCATTTTCAATTTATTTAGTGATGGTTTTGACAGAGCACAAATCACAATTTTAAAACATGCATTTAAATGAGTAATCCAAAGTTGAAAGCACTCTTGTAGTAACACATTTTAAAGGCAATTTCCCTTGTCCATTACTTGTCTTTTTTAAAGATAGTTACTGTAAGGGATTCATTTATTAGCAGCCTAGTTTTAACTATAAACTCAATTTAATTACATTTATTTTGTTTCCTGTTGTATCTTCAGTCCTTCTATTGACTCCTACCTCGCTATCCTGGCCATGGTTTTTGCCACCAATGAGATCAATCAAAATGCAAAGCTTTTGCCCAAAACAACTTTGGGATTCAAAATTGTTGACTCTTGTGGTTCAGAAGTTGATCCCATTGCAGTGACGCTGCACCTGCTCTCAGGCAGAAATAAGACCACTCCAAACTTCATCTGTTGCTCAACACCCAAGATGGTTGGATTTATTGGAGATAGTCGCTCATCATCAGCTGTGTCCATGGCCAGAGTCCTAGGTGTCAACAGCATCCCTCAGGTATGAGGCAAATCTTTAATTTAATAAAATAGGCATAAATAAATAACCATGTGACAGAGAGTGACAGAGAGTACCTTTGGGGATATTCCTCGGATGGGCCAGTTATGCCAACGCAAGCATGAACATGCAAATCTGAGCCTGATATCACTTGATAACTTCAAGGGACAATTATTCTGGTACAGATATGTCTGATGCCCTCATGCAGAGTGTGGTGTTATGAAAAAAACCAAAAGGTATCAACAGATAAGAAGTGTCGGGAAATATGGTGGATATCAGTCGGCTCTGGAAATCTGAAATTGTTTTGAGAAATAATAGTTCTTCCTAAAGTAAAGGCGAGCTGCTGATGGTCAAAAAATACTGCTGGTTTTTAAAGTCTGGATATTTCAAATTGGCTGACAATTTGAAGAAACGGTGTCTTTGAAGATTAAAGGCCTGATTTGGAGATAGGCTAATGGGATCCTCAATCACAAGCATGGCATTAATCCCTTCCACTGTATTACAAGTGAAATAGGACATAATTCACTTGTAATAGGGTGGATGGACTATCCATCATGTCTGTGCCAAAGTATCCCATCCGAAAAACTCTAAATCAGTCGTGAGGGTTCTTATTTAGAGTTTGGTGGTACAGGGTACTCTGCCTCACATGTGGCTGAGTACCCTGTCTTGCAGACTTGCCAGTACCCCCAATATATTTATAGTTGGGGGTACTGCCATTTTTCTGACAATTTATCCTCCACTAGTTAAAACCTTTGACCGATGGCACAATTGATGGCAGTCATAGTTCCTAGACCATCAGCCCTTTTTTGGGTGGACATTCTGATGTATGCTTTTCCTGTTTGGGATACTGATGGAAAGCCCTGTGGTGCTGAACAGGAAAACTCCCAGTGTGTTAGGGCCAATAAACATGACAGGCACCTAGCAAAGCTTCACTGCCTTCAAAGGATATGCTGTGGTGGCAGCTCTGCTGAAGGTATACTGAAGAATCTACGCTGCCAGGGCAGTGAAGTACATCCCTCCAAGAACCTGACTGAATGAAGTGCAGCCCACCAAACATTAGTATGACATATTGGATAGTATGACAAAAATGTGCCAAGTATCCCATCCACCAAACTTGAGGAAGCCCAGCTCCATTTAGATTCAGAGAAGCTGGCATGTTCCTGCAGCAGGGTGTGTGTTGGCTCTGCTTATGGAAACCTTTGACTGAAAGTCCATCAGATATCAGGCTGTTGGTCAAATTAGCTCGGACCATTCTCCCTGTTTAGAGCAGTCATTCTGACATACTTTTTCCCTGTTCGGGAATGCCAGGGAAAGAGAAAATTCACAGTGTGCAAGGATTTCTTTTTCTATCACTGTGGCTTTCAAAGTTTGTTTTCAAGAACAAAAGGTTTTTTTGAATGGTCTCAATAAATATGATTGCTGCAGAGCAAACTTTTAGTGCTTTGAACTAGGAGGCTGCGATGGAGGCTTTACTGAAGACTGCCTAAATTAAAAAAAATACATAGCATTGTATCCAGTTTGCCTGTTAAGTTTATTGATTTAGAGTGCAACTGAGATCAACAATATAAGATAATAGATCGTTTTTACCAATTCCATTACATCATAGATATAAATTTAAAAAGAGAGAAGAATTTCTTTTAAAGGGTTTTGCATATGATCAGTAATTAAACAGTTTTAGTTTATAGTATCTTTATGTTCACCGCAAGATATAAAAAGCAATTACTGAATACAGCCCGTGCTCATGGAAATAATCCAAAGTACCCAGGACCATATTACAGAAGTGCCCTGCGGGCACAACAGGCGTTTGCGTCCACTTTTTGCGCACTAGTGCACTTTGGTATTTTAGAAGGGGCCGCAAGTGCTTGTGTGGTTCCTTCTGTAAGGCAGATAGTGCTGGTACACATGTAGCACCACCGCTATCATTCGAGGGCGTCCCCTCATTTACTTGGAGGTGTGGCGCCATGCAAATGAGGGCATATTTTTGCATCTGCGCCCTCGCCATATTACCAACAAGATCACAGAGGCACACACATCTTTAGGAGGCACGGTGAAAGTGCACCACAAAAAGGTGTCTCACTTTCAGTGCACCTCCTAAAGGCCACCCTCTGGAGGTATGAAAGGGGGTCCCATGGGCAACCAAGACATCCTCTTGTAGGTGGGTGCAGTCACTCACTGCACTGGCATGCAAGGCCATTTCAAATCCCTCTTAAAATTGCAGATGGGTTTCCGCCTGCACAGAGAAACACAGCTGTTCCACATTTCTCTTCAATGCGCTACTCTGGGGGCAGCGTGGGTTCGTGGCTGCCCTGTGGGCAGTGTATTCAGCCTAATAGGGAGCACTTTCTCTGTTTGCACCCGTTGCACCTGCTAAAAGCCATGGCGCAAACAGGAAAAGTGCACCCTATCTGTATAGGGCCCTAGGTGTACATTAATGTTAATGCTCCTAACAGAAAGCTCCCATTGCCGTATAATGATTAGGTACCCATACATTTAAGTAGTGAGAGGGAATTAAGAAAGGCAACAACAATATATATTGTTTGGTAAATATGTCCAGACTTTGCATCAAAAAAATCAAAAAGAAGTGAATACCTACAGGAATGATTTAAGGAATGAAATATAAGGTCAATGGAGGACTCTGTAGATTTCTATAGATCTCATTAGGTTCATGTCATAATGACGTTGTTTTCTATTTGTATGGGAACAACTGAAACATTCATTGAACTAGAGAACAGAGCAGCTACTGGTGCATACTTCCTGGCAGACACAAGCAAACCAGAATCCCATTAAAGGGCACAAGGCACAACGAATAACCAAGGCAAATCACCAGAGAGAATGCCCTATTAACCTCTAGCCTATTCGATGCAAATATCAAAGCTGCTAATATTGGCAATGTATTGCTGGTCATCACTATCATAAAGAAAAGGAAATGCACAGTGACCTTGCGCCATAAATAGGGGACCTTGATCCACACATAGGTTTTGGCATAGTCATAACATCAATGCTAGATCTGCTGCAACTCTTACACATCCGCACTGGTGTGTTATATGAGCACAAAGTCAAAGGTTTGTGGCATTCTGTTGATTCTGCCTGTATGAGTTTCTAGAGTTGTCCAGTGAAGAGCTGCCAAGTGCCTAACCCATTTTCGGACACAGGCCATTGTCAAAGGAGAATAAGGCAGATCTGATGAGACTTCTACTTTTCAAAAGGTGGATGGCTTTATTGACTGGTCAACTAGGAATAGTTTGTATTTATATAGCTCCTTTGCCATTTTAAGTGCTGTAAGCAACAGATGCGGCAATTTCCCAATCCAATGGCACTGACCTTGAATGGATTGTAGGGTGACTTGAATTTGCTATAATTTCAACTTGGGACCTGATATTTGCTTCCATATTTCCAACAAAAATGTTCAGCTTACTGAACCATTTTTCCAGTACAATTTGAAATATTTTAGAGAGCAGCCGTTTTGCAACAGATTGATACAAAATAGCTTTGTGTGCATCATATGTGATGCTGATCTGAAAATCACACATTTGTCTTCCTGTTCAAAGACTCTTCTTACATTGATACAATTATAGGAGGTTCAGGTGCATACCAGGGATGTCAGCAAAGACCATTCTGTAGGAATTTGTCCACTGTGTGATAAATGAAGTGTCATACAAATCAGTATAACCTTTACTTAATACCATATCACACATACACACAATGTTCATACACATTCAGAGACGGAGTTTAGTATTATGGATAATGATACACATCTCACAAGTTCTGTAATCATCTCACCACTAGAGATGGTATCCCATGGCTAAAGATTCCCACTGAGGACCATTTTGCATCTCAATAAAAACAATACAAAACAGCATACTTCCAAAGTATATATCCCAAATACTGAAATTTACAGCACTCAAAAATATGTTCAGGCGCTTACACAGCACATAGGGTCATTTTACTATACTCATGCTAATATGTGGCTCCTACTCACTAACAGTTTAATACATATGCCTTAACCTAATGACGATGATGGCAGCGAAGAAGCTAATGCTGAAGGCGAACACCAGACAGGCTTTTCAGTTATTGTCGATCCTGGACCAGTGATCATTTTGACAGAGAATAAAATCACTTTTCTACATTTTAACCAGCGTGGATGACTTTCATTTTCTGGCACAACATATTTTAGCAACGCGGATCAATCGGAGAACCAGCACTTGGACAATTGAAAGCATGTGCAAATCTTCACGCCTCATTAGGTTTCTGCATCATCTGGCTGACTTACTTTTCGGCCGCTTTATGCTCACATATCCTACTTATCATCCTACTTCAGGGTGTGATATTTTTAATATCCATCGGCTGTTATCCTACGTGCGAACTTGGTGTCCAGTGGCCTCATTTACCTGAGCACAGCAGCCCCGCGAGATGATGCTCTGCGTTGAGCTCCTTGCACGCGCTCCTCACCTGTTGTGGATTCTCTGAGCTCGAGGCCGCTTCTTTCGGTAAAATGTGTTCACTCCACGAGCCGTAGCCCTGTCCCAGCTCATCGCAATAAACACCCTGCATGTGCTTCTCCCACCAGTGTGTTTGGTCTCACCACGGGCAGGCTGGGATATTTCCTAATCTTTAGAAGAGGCAATTCCTGGTGGCAGGCAGCAGAAGCCTCTGTTATTGCCATATTTCCTTACACTTCACGATTGCTCTCTGCTGGTCAATTTTTGATACTAACGCAGGATTGGCCACTGTAGTCCCCCTACTAAAAAAGCGGGTACAGATGTTCAAAACCCGGCAAACTACCAACCAATTTCTCAGCTTCCATACTTATCTAAAGTGATGGAGAAGTTGGTAAGCAAACAACTGACTGACTACCTTGAAACCAATGAGCTCCTGGACCCAACTCAAAACCGGCTTCAGAGCCACCAATAGCACTGAATTCACTCTCCTGGCAATACTAGATAATATTAGATCCTTAACTGACCAGGGTAAAGCCCCAGCCCTGATCCCGTTTGATTTATCAGCGGCGGATTTATCGGTATACATTCTAAAGCCCATCAGTGGCTTTGCTCCTTCTTAAGCAATAGAACACAGACAATACAACTGGGCCCTTTTTCCTCAAACCCAAAATCCATTGACTATGGCGTTCCACATGGAGCTTCCTTGAGCCCCACCCTCTTTAATGTCTATGTATTTTCACTGGCTAAGATCAGCGAAAAATGGGGAGTCAGTATCTGCTCTTATGCAGATGACACACAACTGCTGATAGCTGTTGATGGACACGAAGATACTAGGATCAGACTAACCAGCTGTCTCTCAGAAATGGCGGCCTGGATGTCTGACCATTGTCTGAAACTGAATGCAGACAAGTCAGAGAGTCTACTCTTTGGAGGAGCACACTTAGTCTGGGACTCAACCTGGTAGCCCCCATCGCTAGGAAATGCACCTGCACCCAAACAGGTTGCAAAAAACGTAGACATTCTCATTGATAATGCACTGACCATGCAGGATCATGTCCGTGCACTGTGGAGGAAAAGCTTTGCAACACAAAAATTGCTAAAAAGACTCATTTTATGGATCCCCCTGGAGTGTAGGAAAACCATCATCCAAGCCTTGCTCATAAGCAAATTGGACTATGGGAACGCACTCTATGTGGGCATGGCAGACTCGTCTGCAGGTGGTCCAGAATGCAGCTGCCAAGCTGGTGTGCAACAAGAGCAAGTGCAGCTCGGCATCAGAATGCATGAGGGAGCTCCACTGGCTTACTGTGCGACAAAGGGCTAGATTTAAACTGTTGGGCTATGCACATAAAGTTCTACACCATCTTGGCCCCAGAATTCTGCAAGATAGAGTTGAATTCTACGCACCCACACGGAAACCTGAGGTCGTGCTACCAGGCACGGGCAAAAACTAAACGCATCAAGAAAACCAGGGCAGGGAGTCGCTCCTTTTCCCATCTAGCAGCTACTCACTGGAATGAATTACCACTAGAACTTCGGCTTAGTGATGACTACCTGGTATTTAGGAAGAAACTGAAAACCCATCTGTTTCCTAGGGTCTGATCAGTAACTTAGAGACCTTCTCCCATTACTCCACTCCCACCAAGGTTCATCAGAATGCTTCATAGCTTCTTATAAAAAACAGGATTGACTGAAATTGGTATTCCATTGGATTGGCAACTGTTTCTCAATTGTGTCATAGGCTGACAAAATTACATATGATTATTTGACTTGGTACTGGATGTTTATATGTGATACACATTAGGAACCTCATTGTATTAGCCATTCACATTGCACCAACAGGGTTCTGCTAACATTTTTATGTCATAGCATTTATTCAAACTGCCAATTTACCTGTGCCATTTTTGTTTCGGAGCCTGGGACTACAAGAATAAAGTGGCAACAATGGTACAGATCTTTTGAGAGTTACTTATTAGCCGTTGATGCTGTAAACTTTACAGCAGCGAGGAAACAGGGAATGCTATAGACCTGTTTGGGAACATCAACCTCAGCTTATTCCTCCTGCATCTGTGGAATGGGATGATTTTGCAAAACCTGTGAAAAGATTGGAAAACCGCTTTAAAGATGATCGCAGCGTGATTGTTGAAAGGCACAAGTTTTTCACTCCCAAGCAATATCAGCATTAATCCATTGACCGCTTTTAGGGGAACTAAGAATGTTGGCTTCTACATGCAAGAAGAGATCACCTAGTAGTCAACTGCTATGATTGCAGAATGAAGGAAAGGATGTTGTGCTGTAGAAATCCTACATTAGAAGAAACTCTCAAAATTGCTAGAGGGATAGAAAGTTTGGTTCAGAACTGAGAAAATCCATATAGTTCACAGCTGAAAACGTGAACACTATTTCCATAAAACAAAACAAAAAGTTGAGTAGTGTAGGAGATTCAAGAAAAGTTGACAAAAGAGAAAATTTGACTGGGGTTTGTTTTAGATGTGGATCTAAAAGTCACATGGCGAATTCAAGTAACTTTCCTGCATTGGGAAAACATGCTTGAAGTGTAGAAAAGCTGGTCACTTTGCGCAAGTTTGTAGAATGTGCAGAAATGTGTGTATGTGGGGGCTGTAGGATGATTCAAAATCACTCAAAGGTCTAGAGGACGTTGATCAGAAGAACAAGGTAGTATTATCATGTTAACATCAGCAAAAAAGGTTGAAAGTAAAGGAGATCTGTGTGTGAGACTGGAAATGTAGATATGATTGTTACAGCGGATTCTGGTTCCCCCATTACTATAATGTCTGAATGTCTGATGAGCTGTATGAGCAAGAATGGGGACACATCATGTTGTCACCAACTGTGAGAAATCAGGACTTTTTGCAGTGTCCCCCACTTTTTGCCCCAATTTTGACTACTAGATGCTGGTTTTCTGACTCTGGTTGTGCCCTGGGCTCTACCAACCAGACCCAGGGACTGTGCTCTGTGTAAAAGGTACATTGTAATTAGTCATAATTACAATTGGTACTGCCATCGTACCTGTAAGCCCCTAGTACATGGTAGGGCATTTAGGTTTAGAGACTCAATGGATTTAATGCACTTAAGTGTGCACTGCTGTGTTGCTTGCTGATTTTCAATTATATTCAATTTCGACTTTGGAAATTAAGTCTTAAACTACGTTATGTTTACATATAATTCACACCTAAGGTCTCCCCTAGGTGCCCCAAGGGTAGAGAGCTTTGTAACTATAAGCAGGGACATGATAGAATATGTTTTATATGCCCTGATGAGTGAGGTAAAAACTGCCAAGTTTGTTTTCCCCCATTGTAGTGCATTAGCTCTATAGAATAACATGCGAAGGCTTTATTAAACTTTAATAAAGTCTAACTATTGACAAGAGTGAGCTAAAAAGATACTTCATAGTGCCTAAATAACAGTTAGAATAAATCCAACAACTTGCAAAGGTTAGATTTATTATAACAGTGACAGAAAAGAAGTTATAGAACTTGCTTTTCTGTTGTGCCAAAATCCAGCCTTCTAGCAGCCTCTCCTGATTGGCCAGCCTTTGACAGGCTGAGCCAAACTGCTCTGATGAATTGTGAAGTGTCCTGCATTGAGACAAAGGAGACATCTGGTGGGAGGAGAACTGCTTCTGCTGGTTCACTGACAAAATATTGGAACCAGAAATATTGTCCTACATAAATATTGTACCAAAACTATTGAAGACAAAATATCATCATCCTATACTTGTAAATGACAAACATATCGGAAAAAATATTGTTGCCACTAATATTGTCAAAAATAGTAAACATTAAGGGGCCTATTACGATGTCGGGTGGACTTGCGTCCACCCAACACCGTCTCGGTTTGAGAACCGACTGACAATAGGTCGGCGGTTCAGGCCCCCTTATTACGATGCGACCGCACCATTTCTCTATGGGAGCTTGCACTGCATTTGGAAACCGGCCACTGCACAAGCTGCCATAGAGAAATAGGAGTTTCTGTGAATCCATGCACCGCGGTGCCTGCCACACGGTGCAGGGATTTACAGGGGGCAGGCCCCCAACCAGAGGCCGCTGAGGGATGGGGGCCCTGCTAGGGGCCACCTAAGTCGCTTTTCGACAGGCTTGCCATGTCGGAAAGCCCGACATGGAAAGCCTGTCTGAAACCAACATCATAATCCTGACGGCGGAAACGCCGTCCATAAGGGATTATGTTGCGGTTTCCAACTGGCTGATGGGCTCCTTGAGCCCATCAGAAGCCAGCCAGATTGACTGCCCAGTTTGACATCCGACTGCGTAATCATCATACGGCGGTCGGGAGTCAAACCAAGGATGTCGGTCGGAAAGAAATCCTAATTTGGCCATAAATATATTAAAAAGTAATAGTACTTATATATATTTTTAATATATTTATTTAAGTTTAAAAGAAATATAACTAATATACATATTTAAAAAATAAAACACACATATATATTGATATATATGTTTATTTACATATATCTAATTGGAAAAATATTATTAAACTAATAATTTCAATGTATATTATAATTTGATATTTTTTTTAAATGTAATTACATATATATATATATATATATATATATACCCAATAAAATAAGACTTAAAAAAAACATACCAATTGCATTGCATATAAAAAACATTAATAATTATAAATATTATAAATGTACAAAACATAATAATATATATGTAAACAATGTAATTTAAACTATAAAATTCTACAAACAATACATATACTATTACCACTCCAATTTATATAACAGTCGGAAAAGCGTTGGAGTAAGGAAAAGTGCAAATGACTATTCCCACTCCAATCCGTGCAACAGTTCAGAAAGCGTTGGACTCAGGAGATGTAAAATTTGAAATTCCAACTCCCGTTGCTACAATAGTAGGGAAAGGGTTGGACTCATGAAAGATAAAAATGACTGCAATTTCTACAACAGTAGGGCAATTGTTGGATTGCGGAGGAGTAAAATTTACTATTCCCACTCCAATCAATGCAACAGTAGGGAAAGTGTTGAATTGCGGAGGGGTAAACTTATTATTCCCACTCTACTGAGTGCAACAGTAGGGAAAGTGGTGGATTGTGGAGAGGTAACATTTACAATTCCCAATCCAGTCAGTACAACAGTAGGGAAAGTGTTGGATTACAAAGGGTTAAAATTTACCATTCCCACTCCAGTCAGTGCAACAGTAGGGAACGTGCTGGATTGTGGAGGGGTAAAATTTACTTTTCCCGCTACAGTCAGTGCAACAGTAGGGAAAGTGATGGATTGTGGAGGTGTAAAAGTCCCTATTCCCACTCCAGTCAGTGCAACAGTAGGGAAAGTGTTGAATTGTGGAGGGGTAAAATATACTATTCTCACTCCAGTCAGTCCAAGAGTAAGGAAAGTGTTGGATTGCGGAGGGGTAACATTTACTATTCCCACTTCAGTCAGTGCAACAGTAGGGAAAGTGTTGGATTAGAGAGGGGTAACATTTACTATTCCCACTCCAGTCAGTGCATGAGTAGGGAAAGTGTTGGATTGCAAAGAGGTAAAATGTATTACTCCCACTGCACTCTGTGCAACATTAGAAACAGACTAATTCACTTCAAGAAAATAAAATATTTGTAAAACTATACTAACTAACAAAAAATATAAAAATTTAAATATAAAATTCCTATATATAATTTTTTTTAAGCAAACAAATTACATATTTATTACAATGTTTAATACATATCATAAATGAATACAAATATTATTATAATTAAAATACAAAATACCGGCATCGTGTCGGAATGGAAACAGACCGACTAGTAGTGGGCGGTTCCATCTGACGAATTTGGATGCAATCGCCTTTGAGGCGGTTGTAAACATCCATGCACTGTGAGCCAGGCACCATGTGGTGCCTGGCATGTGGGGTATCGATGTAGGTCTCTTAGAGGAGGCCGCGGGGGACGAGGGCCCTGCTAGGGGCCCCCAAAGTCCGTTTCCCACAGACTTTCGATGGCGGTTGGACCCGCTGCCCTGACGGGCTCCTTGAGCCCGTCAGATAGGCAGCGGTCAGTCCCTACGCCCCCTGCCTCCAACCGCCACATCATAATGCGGGGTTAAACTGCATGTAAAGATGTCAGTCTGATCGCAACCAACAGGCCGTCGGTTGCGATCTGACCGACTTGTAATCGGCGTCTATGTTATTTACAATTAAAAAGCACAACACGATTAACGCATACAATAATAAGTAACATAATTAAAAATAAATAATTAACTACTTTTAAATTGTCATTACTTAACTAACTGTATTCCCTATACCTATACAAACTACACAACACACATCTAAAATTTATTTTTCAAATGATAATATTTACAATTTGATTTATCAAATAAAATATTAATAATAATTATCTAATAGTAAAATAATTATATTTAATTGCCTTCCCAAGCTTTATCACTACAAAACCAACAACCCACACCTAATAAATACATTACAAAATTTGTAATTACATTATTTACATAATTATTTATAAATGAAGACATTAATAACACTAATCAACTAATATTAAATTCATTGTATTTGATTAACTTCCCACACTTTATCCCTACAAATGCAAAAACTCACACCTAACAGAAATTTTAAACAATATCTTAATCACACAATTTACATAATTATCAACTTAATAATTATTATAAATTAACATTAATTATTAATTATTATAATTAATTGCCTACAACCTTTACCCATACTAAAACCACAACACACACCCCAAAAACGTGTTACACAATTTACATAATTAATTATCAATTAAATAATTAATTATATTAATAAATACTTATTAATTAGTTATAATTAATTTACTTCCCACCTCATACCCCTACAATACCCACAACCCACACCTGAAACTTAACTTTACAAAAATGTGTTATACAATTAACAGGAATAATTATCAATGGAATAATTATTAATTAAAAATTAACTATTAATTAATTATAAATAATTTACTTCCCACCCTATACCCCTACAAAAACCCACAACCCACACCTAAAACGTAACTTTAAAATGTTTATATATAATTAACATAAGTAATTATCAATTAAATAATTCATATTAATTAAAAATTAATTAATTATTCATTAATTATAATTCATTTACTTCCCACCCTGTACACCTATAAACCACACAACCCGGTACAGTACTAAAAATCACAATAATGTATTAAATTAAATTTAAACACTACTACAAATTTTAAAGCTATATTTAAAAATATTAACAATAAATATACCAAAATGTATAACATATACAAATAAAATATATACTAAAATACATAAAATAATTAAAAAACAATATTATTAACAACAATATTTTTGTAAACGATATTAACAACATAGATATTTTTGTAAGTGTTATTAATGATTTCAATATCCTTACTTACCCCAAAATCAATATTCTTCTCAATGATATTCTTGCACACGATATTTCTGTATATCGATATTTAAATTTCAATATTTTGTATTAATACCCTGCTGCCAAGCACAGGACTGGAAGGGAGCTAGGTAGCCAAACTGGTCTTCAAAGAGGGAATGACAGTTTAGGGCATGAACAAGCTTACCCCTATTTCCTGTACTCCCAGCCAGGTGGGAGCCCCAGAAAGTGAATTAGCAGAGGGGCTGGAAGGGGGTTGTTATGGAAAGTTAGCCACACAAGTAGGTTGCGTTGGCCAGGCCCTAAGCTCCAGGAGAGGCTTTCTCCATTTTGGATTTAAAGAATGGTGCTTTCTGGGACAAGAATATGCCACACTTTGGAGGAAATTTTCATACCTGAGGGTGGCACCCTGCACCGTATTGGTCAGGGGTGCCCCCTGCATGTGTCCCCAGAAGCATGGATAAATATTGGAGAGCTGCACAGCAACTCAGATCCCTGCCTGAAACTACAAGAGGAAGAAGGAATGCCCCACTGAACCCCTGGCCTGCACCAAGAGGATTGCATTCTTAAGGTCTGCACCTGCTGCACACTTTGGTCTTCAGCCCATATGGACTTTGCATTGCTTTGAAAAGTGAAGAAGTGGACACTCTGAAAGCAATTGTTTAAAAGAGCTCCACTTGCATCATCTCCCCCAAGAAGAACCCAGCTGACCACCTTCAACTGGACTTTTAAGGATTTGGCCAGGTGCATTGTGGGGATGGCAGTCCCAAAATCCCAAGGAGCAAAGCAGACATTATGGAACCTTGGATTGGTGTTGTGGACACTTTTGAACCCCAAATGGACCTTCTGGAAGAGGATCCAGAAGTTTGAGATCATTTGGAGAATTTTTAGCAAAAAGCTCCAGAAATTGACCGACCCATCATCGAGAGTCATGCTGGTGATGTCGAACTGCGACCCAGCATGAAATTCAGGTATGCCTCACTGAAGTTCTTCGTCGTTGATGAGACTTCCAGGAATCGACTGAGGCATCCAGCTGAAACAAGCCACCATCGTTGAACCCAAACCCAGCCAGCCTAGGAGACCCACTGGACGTCGCGAGAAAAAGCTAAAAAAAGTGACTAGTGGCTTTATTAAGACTTTGGCAGTCCTACAGTGGACAGTGAAACTCGCCTTTCGCTATAGGACCGCCAAAGCTGCGGTGCGCCCGCTTGCCAAATTAGGAGTTAAATGCTGGTCTGGCGGCAGGTGGTCCTGTGGCAGTCTGACAGCAGCGGTCTGTTAGGCTCATAGAAGAGCCTAACAAGCAGACCAACAGTGTCAGAGCACCAACAGCACTTTCCTGTGTGGTGTGGCATAGTGCCAAACCGTGCATGAACTGGGGGTGCACATCCAGGGCCTCACCGCCACCCTTTTCATGGTGGGCTCACCACCACGTAAAGGGTGATAGTTTGGCAACTCATGATATGCTCGGTGGTCATCCAGTTAAGTGCAACCAGATGTCCCAAAGTGGCACTTTTGGCTTTTAGGCATTAGAAAGTGTTTATTCTTTACAAATTCATATCTCTGGTACCCTACATTGGATTTTTGTCGGTTTGGTGTCATCCTATTAATTGGTGTGTCTTGCTTATTTAATCTATTGGTGTTTTTAAATGCTTTGCACACGTGTCTCCTAAGTTAAGCCTGCCTGCCCACAGCCAGCTACCAAGAGTTGAGCAAGGGAATAATTTTTTGAGACCTTGATTGGAACCTTATATTGTGATTATGTTTTATTACTAGAGGTATGTACCTATCTATACCTACTAATAAACCACCTTCCAACACCAACAGATATATGTACAGTGGTTTTTGATGGACATGAGATCGACAATATGGGGTATTTTCTCGAACATGTCAGATTCAAGGACTTCAAGAAAGTATATGTTGCCACAACAGGTTACAACATTCTGGGGTGGAGGGATCAAGGCACTTTTGGGATGGTTCTTAGACAGGGAAATGAGCATCTTTTTTCCCTAGTAGAGATGAGTAAATTGGAAGTGACTTCATTATCGGAGTTATTGGAAAGACACCAAAACAGTTTTGAGGACAGATTGGGGATGGTAAAGGG
This sequence comes from Calotriton arnoldi, assembly GCA_963921515.1. NCBI lineage: Eukaryota > Metazoa > Chordata > Amphibia > Caudata > Salamandridae > Calotriton > Calotriton arnoldi. The sequence goes on along the minus strand of CAWUFW010009053.1, from coordinate 798,105 downwards.
TTTTGAACATAAGATCATTCTCAAGCCATATGCAATTCCAGTGATACACAAGGTTCGCAATGTTCCTTTGAGTAGTAGGAATAGATTGAGGGAGCATTTGAATTAGTTATATGTGAAAGGGGTTTTTGAGCCGGGGACTCCTCACAGTGAATTTCACCTATGCTTGCAGCTTTGAAGAAATCTGGTGAGATCAGACTCTGGGCCCGATTACGACTTGTGGTGCAGCAAGAATGGGTGGTACGCCACCACCACACTGCCGCTGCTCCAAAGCTGTGGTCGGGCCACCCACCAGATTAGGAATTTCCTCCTGTCTGGCGGGCTGTTTTTTGTCTTTTCCATTGTGGTGCTTCAGAAAATTGGCCCCGCAATGGGAACGCCAAAAATAGTTCCTGCACGGCACCGACTGAAAAGTAAAGTCCATGCCGTGCAGGAACTGGGGTGCATGCATACAGTGGGGCACATGTTGTGCCCCCCTGCATGCATCCACATGGTGTGAGGCACCAGGGGGTCCTGTTGGGCCCCCTTTGTTTCCTCTCAGCCATGGTTTTCATGGAGGTGGAACTGCAATGAAAACCGTGGCAGATAGGAAACTTGTAATATGCTCGGCTGGACTACGGCGATCCCGCCAAGCATATCGCGGCCTCAAGACTGCCACGCCACCGCCAGGGAATGGCGGTTCCCTGGCAGCATCAGCGGTCCCAGGGCGGTCTGACCCCCCTAATTGTAATAGGGCAGTCGGAGCACTGGTGCGGTGGTGACTGTACCATCACCGATGCACTTCTGCAAGTCTGGTTGTCCGAGGACCGCCAGAATCGTAATTGGGCCCTCTGTGTTTATCCAAGGTCTTTATCTAAGAATATTCAGATGGATTGCTTCCCTTACTAGAGATACAAGAATTGAAGCTATTTTCGACTCTTGCCATGAGGATTGCCTATCATCAGGATGCGCTTACTGAGGATTCAAAATTCCTGACTGTTTTCAATACACCATTCAGTGCTTTCTGCTTCCCACAAATGCTATTCGGCGTAGCTGCAGCTGCGTTGGTTTTTCAAGGAGAATGGAGTGTTGGCTTATCAAGATGATATCTTGATTTGTTCTGACCTTCCATAGTGATAGTGACAGTGGATGCCAGTGGGAAATTTGCTGTGCTTTGTCAAGTGGTTGAAGGGAGGGAAAACGCCATAGCCTTTGCCTCTAGATGTTTATATACAGCTGAAAGGAACTGTAATACGATAGAGAGGGAGGCACTGTCTTGTGTATGGGGTGCACACCATTTTAACACGCATTTGTGAGAAAGAGAGTTTTCTTTGGTCACTGATCGTAAGCCGTTGGTGTTTCTCTTCAATAATAAAGGTCTGGGAAATGCAAGTTTGAGGTTAATTAATGCACTTTCTAAGACGCATGAGTTCAATTTTAAGGTAAAGCATATTCATCGAGGGAAAAACTGTAGGGCTGATTTTTTGTCCAGGTGCCCATTGGAAGTAGTTCAGGATGATGGTGTGATCAATGAAGAGGAATCTGTGATTGGATTGGTTGATGGAGTGACATTGTTGGATAAGACCATTACACTGCAGGATTGGAATGACAGTGCAATGATTGAAAGTTGCCAGAAAGCTCTCAAGTGAAATGATAAGGCATGGTTATTGTTGAGCCTGGATAGGGGATAGAGAGACGTTGTGTGTTGATTCTTTTTTACCAAGAATAAAACGCTTTTCTACAGTTTAAACTGTGTGGATTACTTCTATTTGCCTGGAAAACAGTGGCATATACCTGATATGGTAATTAAACAAGACAACTCTGTGAATTTCATCTACAATATGCATGTTCTATTAAGCACATTAAACACTGGTAATGAATATGTCTCTATTATCCCCCATGTGGTAACAGCAAATCCCGGGGATTACCTTCCTGTTGGAGACACTTGTGCATCACTAGGAAGTAAACATCAGGATTACCATGGTGCCTTAGGCTGCAGGAGTGATGGAAACTGTCTCACTCTCCTTGTTGCTTAAAGAATCCACAGTTGTTCCCTGAGATTAGGGGAGAAGGGGAACAGGAGACTACTTCCAGATCAGAGCTGTTGAGCTTCACCACCATTCTTCCTTCGCAATGGCAATATGAAAACTGAACACTTGATTCTTACTTGGTGGTGTTTGAAGGTACGCTGGTCTGAGGAAAGGCAGCAATACCACCATCTGAATGGCAAGATCCCCACATTCCCCCCTGCATTGCAATTGATGGATTGGGGGCAGGAAGTAAAACCTTGGTAAGGGGAGTGGAGAGAGTACTGAAATGCTCCACCAAAATTTGCATTGTGGCCTCATTTTACTAAATACCATTTCTACTGCCTGCTTTTATCTTTAGAAAATATCTAAAAGCACTCTTGTTCTGACATTTCCAGAATTAAATGTTGGCCTATTTGGATCTCCTGTTAAACTGCATCTTACAGCAGCTTAACTGATATATATGTATTATTTATTTGTTTTTATTTTTTAAAAGTTTAGTAAAGTATACAAACACCAGTTACAGAATCCTGTTGCTAGATGCAAAAGATGTGATTCTAGCAGGAGAGGCCACTGATTGTGTCTTTGACAGTTTTTCTTATTGGTTAACAGAGGTGTGAAGTGCTCAGGGAATTGAGATCTAACTAGCTAGGAGGAATGAACATGAATAGCTTCCTTTGCAGATTCTGCCAAACTTTCTATCTTCAGGTGACAGACAGTGGAAGATTTAACAGTACAGTTGAGGAAAACCTATCAGCTCCTGAATGTTGAACACCTGACCATCAGCAACCAGTTCACATGGGCCAGATGATTACAAACTGGCATACAGCATGGTACACTTAAGAGCAAGTGTGTGCAAGAGATCTGAATTAGTTGAATGTGCTGCAAAAGGCAGTGGGGAGACCAAGATAAAGGGCATATCCTTAATCAAGGGTGACACTCAAGAATGACCAAAATTGTCAAAATGATTCTGGGCTGCAAGGAAAGGAAGGACCTTTCTTAAGAGCCCTCAGTTTAAAAAAGCAGGTAGAATTGACTGCAGCAATCAGAGAGTTACCAAAAACAAGATCAATAATAACAGAACTTTTGAGGGTGCAGGCATGAGAACCTGGCACAGCCACAGGCACATCAACCCACCCCCAACCCCTTGATTAAACAAAGAAAAAAAAAAGCTTCCAAGCCTGTGGTCAATGTCCAAGTCACGGCAACTTTTCACATCCCAAAATGGACATCGGCTGTGCAGGGCCTCGAAACACACGCTGTAAGCCCACTCTGTGCAATGGTTTCCAGTTCATCTTTTGTGCCACTGTATCATATCAGCTCTTTACTGGCAGACCATGTGAAGGGGGTCGATATTTGTTTCACAAAGTGGCGCAATGTGATTTGGCAGGTCTGTGAAGGACTGTGAAGTGTTTCTGGAAGCAGCCATCAGGAAACAATGATCAGTAAATCATTCAATCACACCCTCATGCTGTCCCTTCTAAAGTGTACAATGCAAAGCTCACTTATTGCATTTCATTGTAATTGCATGTTTCAGTCATCGCTGTCCAGCCCCTCAGTTGACAGTCATGTCACACCACACTGTGCAGTCCATCTGGGCATTGGCATACCCATGAGAGATTGAGGAATCTGGAGGACACTTGTGACATGGGGGCATCATTCCCTTACAGCACGTGGCAGTGTGTACAAATCTTGACCCCAGCATTAGTCAGTAGCAGATACCGTTTACCCTGCATCTCTGATACCAAGTCAGGTGGTGTGCAGTGATGAGAAGGAGACTGTCCAACAATGGAACCAGCTTATTTATTGGGTGCATTTAGCAGGACTTTGGTGCTCTACGAACCTAAGAAAACCCTTTCAGACAATAAAGTGGTAAAAAAATTACCTGTTGCAAAATTCTGTCTTTATAAGGAAAATGCATTTTTTGTGCATGGTTCCATTAAAACAGGAAATGTTTTCTTTTGGTATTAGTTTGTTTTGCTCAATTCTACTTCTTCCTAAATCTAAACATTTGGGTGGAATAAAAGTCCATAGAAGGGATGATTTACACCTTGGAGTTCTGAGTGATAATCTGCAGACTTAGGCCAATCAGGCAAGAACCCCAGTTCTTTCCTTTAAGAAAGCATGGGCATAGACGTGTGCTGGAGGTCAACAGGCCGCAGTTTAGTTACATTTTCACAATACATGGCAAGCTTGCAGGTGGGGTAAAGCCATTCTAAAATTTATGATAAATTTCCTAGCAAGCTTGACGTTATTTTTCTTTTTTCTCACCAGAACACTCAGGCTTTTCTAGTTGACCCAGAAGAGTTTATAAAAGGACATTAGACCATCTGCTCTGAATAGTGCGGCTGGAGAGATGTATTTACATGGATGACCCCAAACCCATAGGGTCATCAGTGTGGGGTTTCCACCTGCAGAGGCAACTTTGGCACCACCAGCAGAAACGTGATTGTCTGCCTGACTCTAAATAGAGAGGGGGCAGACCATCAGTTTGGTGGAAAGTGTACTCCACCATGTGGCGGAGTACCATATTCGTAAGATCAGTAATAGGAGGTGTACCAAGTGACCCGAACCAACTTGAGGAACAGCTCAGGCACGTTGGACAGTCATGCTGCACACTAAGTTCCCCCAAGCACAACAGATAACCCTGGTCTATTTTACAGTTAAGGGTGACCATTGACAGGTTTGCAAGCCGGACACATGCATGGGATACTTATTTGCACCCTAATATAGCCTGGCATGCCTCTCAATTTTTAAGTTTCCCTCAGATGTGTGTGTGTTGGGTATAAACTGGAAATAGTCTGGCGTTTAATACCAGTCTCTGGTCTATAATGTAATCCGTACTGATTGAATTTTTGGCACATACATTTTGTTGGGCTGTTAAATATCCTAGAAACATTAATGGGATTAAGACATCGATATTCAAGTAAAAAGGTTTTTTCTGCTAGTATGTGACATTCAATGGGTTGCATGATGAAATATCAGTGGCAAAAATATCGGCGACAACAATACTGGCAACGAAAAGAACAAGAACAGAAATATTGAATTTACCTAATTTGTCGGTAAACCCAAATATATTGACTACAACAATATAGAAGATCACAATATCGCAATAAAATTAGAAAGAATATCTCATTTTAAATATTAAAAATTATATTAACTTTAAACTATATATTAACTTTGAAAATAACGTTACATTTGAAAAATTTATAAAAAAGTATATAACTTACAAACATAAAACAAAAATGTATACTTTAAAATGAATGCCCAAGAACACAAATGTATACTTTAAAATGAATGCCCAAGAAGTAGTAAACAATTATTAAAAATACAATTATTAATTAAATATGAATAATAAGCTAAACATACTAATAGTAATTTATTGTAACTACAAACACTAAATATTCCAAATGATAAAAACACATATACAATAGCTATTAATAATAATAATAGTTTAAAATATATAGTAAAAAATATTTGAAGGTAACCTCATTTTTAAAAAGTATTAATACATAGTGATTCTTGCTTCTAGGCTGAAGGTAATCCCCCCACCTTATGTGACTTGTCCCTAGATAATGATTTTAATCTTAAGCCCATCGGCCATCAGAGGCCTCAACGTAATCCCTGAGGACGGCGTTTCCGATATCGAGATTCCAATGTCGGTTTCTGACAGGCATTCCATGTCGGGCTTTCCGACATGGAAAGCCTGTCGGAAAGCGACTTTGGGGGCCCCTAGCAGGGACCCCATTCTTTCACGGCCTCCGGTTGGGGGCCGATGGGGCTCCTATGGTGCCTCCCTGTTAATCAGTCCACCGTGTGGCAGGCACCTTCTGTGCAGGGATTAACAGAATCTCCCATTTCTCCATGAGAGTTTGTGCTACGGTCGGTTTACAGCCTCCGCGCAAGCTCTCATAGAGAAATGGGAGTATGCAACCACACCAGGTGCGGTTGCATTGAAATGGCGGTGTCGGGACTGCCGATCGGAGGTCGTCGGTCCTGAGACCGTGGTCACATCCGCCTGACATTGTAATCGGGCCCTAAATCTCATTCTAATCCTTTTACTCTGAACTGTTTCAAATGAAATTTCTTTCCTCTTAAGCAGATCAGTCATGGAGCAACACTCCCTGCCCTAAGTGACAAAACCGAATTCCCATCATTCCTCCGAACAGTGACCAGTGTTGACATCCAGCCTTTGGCATTAGTTCAGCTTTTGCTCCAATTTAGATGGACATGGATTGGAATTTTGATCTCCAACAACGATATCTGTCTTCAAGGCAGCCAGAAGCTTAAAGAAGAGGCAGAGAAAAGGTGGATCTGTGTTGAGTTTTTTGAGACCCTGCCAACAGTTCCTAGCCGTGCTTCCTTAGACCGTTTCATCAGGATACTGCTTCGATCCACAGCCACTGTGATTGTCTGCTATGCCTATGATGTTCATATTCTTCCAGTACTGAAGGAAATGTCTATGCTTGGCCTCTCTGGCAAAATGTGGATTGGAATTACAAGCTTGATGGCATCTCCTATGTTTTCTCCAAGAGAATTATGGAAAATGCTGAATGGCACATTGGGGATGGCAGTATCAAACAGAGAAATTCCTGGGTTTAAAGAATTCATCTATGGAATCCATCCATCTAGGAGCCCAGGGGACATATTTCTGACTAGGATCTGGGAGCAGGTCTTTAGCTGCACCTGGGTGAGAGAGCTGAACAAAACAGGTCCAGGAAATGCTTTAAATTGGATGACACTCTGCTCTGGGGCAGAAAGTCTACAAGGACTTGATTCTTCAGTGCTTAGAGCAAAGTTTACATTTGCTGCATACAATGCCATCTATGCCTTGGCACAAGCCCTCCATTATTTGATTTCCTGCAACCCACAGGAAGGTCCATTTGCCAATAATTCATGTGCAGATCCTCAGAACTTCAAACCATGGCAGGTGAGAGCACTAGTGTACAAGTCAATTGAATTTTGCTTTAGAGCATTTGTATAGTGAACAAATTAATTTACCAGAGGTGTCAGGCCTTTTAGTCTAGAATGATTCTCATGGAAATTAAATTGCAATAGTGATGCTGCATTTATGTAAAATGTATGGGATGAATTGGATTCAGGATATTTCCTCCCATACCATATTGTTATATAATGTGGACAAATATAGCACTTTACAAGGCGTGCTTTTTCTACGCGGTATTTCACAATGCGGTCGTTACAACGACCGCGTTGTTACCACGCAATGCCATTACTACGCAAGTCATTACATCGACTTGCAGTAGATGGCGCCGTAACATTAGAAATGTATAATTTACTATTCCAACTCCAGCCTACGTAACAGTAGGGAAGGTGTTGGAATAGTAAACTATACTATTCCTTATGTTAGAGCGCCATCTACTGCAAGTCGATGTAATGACTTGCGTAGTAATGGCACTACGTTGTAACAACGCGGTCGTTGTAACGACCGCGTTGTTAAATCTGCGATGTAAAGGTTGTTTCCCGATGTGGACAAGCCATTGTTCATTCATGGTCACTCATCCTTGATCATGGTTTAACCTTATTTTTTGCTGCAAATTTAGCTGACCATCTTTTGTTCCTGTGGCTGCAAGGCTTATGGTGCACATTGGGTATGTCAAATTCACAGAGTTTATTGAGAATAGCAAGCATATGGATAGTCATTAGGTTGGCGGTCTCCTTCATAGAAGAACTGAAAATATCCTTGTATCCATTTTGGCGCATGTCTGATTGCAGTAGGTGTCTATATTGTTATAGCAATGATATTGCTTGACCTATTGGAAGTCTTTGCCACTATGTTTTGTAACATTATTTCAGTTGTTGGAAGTTAATCTATTTGACCTTCACTATGCTGACTTGGATGTAATCCTTTTAGACAAGTGTCACTCAGGCGGTTTATCTTCCGTCTTTTACCTCTAAAGATGGTCTCTTAAAATGTAGGATTCTCCCAGAGTTTTTAATATTCACACATTATTTTGAACTTCTATTGTCAGCCTCTTTATTATGTTCCAAGGAATTAAATACATGACCTACACTAAAACAGCCAAGGCTTCTGTACACTGTCACATTTTCTCACTACTGTCAATGGTATGAAGTCTGGTGCTCAATGACAATTTTGTCTTAATAATACATGTTATGGATACTGTCTTAGTATACAAATTTGAATTATGCATTATGGGCCCCGATTCCCTTGACCTTGTAAACCTAATAATGCCAAATAAATATTCTGTCCCCTTCTGGTCTCTCAACAAAGATAATCTCATACTTTTATCTTTCCAAACCCCTTAAAGGTGGAACTTGCCATCCAGCATCTTCTCATTCTACCATGACCCTATAACCTTTGTATACACAATATGTTACTCTTGGTATCTATCTTTATCTTGCAATTCCAGTGCCTCTTCTACCAACTCCATCCTTACCCCTAATGCATGACATGAAATCCAATACTAGAGAGAGATAACGCTTTCTTTTACCACTTAGGACAATTTAACTCTCCTTACTCTATCCTCTCTACTCCTCACTTCACCCCATTTCATTGCCTTATTTACTCCCTTCTTCACTTCTGGTCAGCACTCTTAATCTTCCAACCAGATTCCTCTCTATGTCTCTCTCACCCTACTCTGGTAACCTCATCAAACCCCTTCTCATCCTCATGTAGTTGACTTTGAGCCTTTCTGGTCTTTCCCTTCCAGATATCTCACCTTCACCTACCACAAACACCCATGTAGCACCCACCATCTGCCTTGCTACCTAAACAGTCATCCATCAATCTAGAAAAAAATATCATCAGATCCGCAACCTTATAGAATCCTCTGCAGAACATAATAACTGGCTAAGTACAGACACAGCTCCCATATTTAAAGCTATCAAATCCTTATCAGAAATAGACCTACTGTGAAAAACGTAGGATGTGAAGGAGTCATCTACAAGAGCTGCATGCTCGCTACCAGCTTCCAGGATTTCTCAGCCTCACAGTGTAAATCTGGAAGTCAGCAGTATGACTCAATGAGCTGAACATTTTCCCCAAAATATGTTGCCATCAGCAGGTCATGAATGTGAATCTTGGAAGTCTCACTCAGAGCTACATACATTTGAGGTTATTAAAATGAGTACCAATAAACTGATTAATAGCAACACGTGCTATATAAAAACAAGTTATTATCATTAATCATTACTTGCCAGACATTCTTTTCCTACATTCTCTTCATTGTTCCTGCTGATCTACACACCCACTTGAATGATTTATCCGTCTCAGAAGCCCTCATTGACTTCATTGCTGACATCGCAGAAAATATCTGTATTTATTATTTATTAGGGCAATCAGCAGAGCAACTAAAATTGCTGCACTGTTTTGTTCAATAGGGAGAAAGCAGTGCAGAGCCATATTTAAAACAAAATGGGTTGCTGCTGCTGTCATCCCCTGTGCTGGTGCACTATAAATGCTGCCCTTGCACCACGCACAATCTTTACACCATAGTGCAGATGAGTGAGCATGCTGTCTAGCCTAGAATTGTACTGAAAGCATACCCTTCCAATACAAAATCCTATGAGTAGACAAATCTGAAACATTCCACACATTGTATGTGTGCTGAACAGTGCAGCACACATACAGCTTGTGGAATGTTCTAAGAGATGAAACATTTCTTATTGTTAGTACCGGCTTCAAGAAGGCGTTGTTTTTATGCAAAGCCCAGAGTGGCTATCTTTGTAGATTGGGCTTCAAAAATGAAGTAGACGTGCACAGATCCACTCATGTTGCACCCAAGTATAGCCCCCATGATGCAAAGTGGTGTAAAGTGGCACAAAGTGTTATTTGTGCTCAGAAACATGCACTATTCCAGACAAAACATCTTTTGCAATGGAAAGTAAATACAGCTGTAAGACTTTAAATTACATTGTGCCAGCACAAAGTTGTTGTACATCATGGCCCAGGTTTAACAAATGTAACGTATTACAAACTGAATTTCCTTTACAGCAAGCTAGAAGCCCGGAAACTCCACTAGCTGGTGTCCAGTCTCATTCAATCTGCCTGCACACCCTAGATTCTATCTTTGCATCTCATTTATCTGTCACTGATAATGAAAACTTACCATCACCTGGAGATAACACCATGCCATATAACTATGTAAAACGTTGTAAATGGCAAGTCCATCAGAACATGAAAGAAGCACAACCTCACAGTTTTACAATCACTACTCCTGGTGCCTCTGCCAACTAACTGCATGATAGCTGTGCAGTATTTCTACTGCTGGCTCAATGATATCTTCAGGTTAGTTATGCCGCTCTAGATCTCCGCCAAGCACGCCAAACGCTGTCGTTCTCAAAAAGGATTACAGGCTGTAAAAGTGGAAAAGTGATAAACTAAACATCTTTGGAAATATATGTAAAACACTAGTCAGAAGCTTTGCTATGAATTGGGAGGACCACTCTAAATAAGATGGGCCATCTGATGCCTGAAAGATGATGACCCTGTGGCAGTTGGGTTACCACCTTAAATTGACAGCATTGAAGGTCAATAAGCAATTCTCTCTCTGCCTAATGCTTTATCAATATATGTAACGTAAGGTCAAATGGTAAAGTTTTTACACTTTAAATTGTTGCTTGAACTTGAAATACCTTGAAAAAAACAAAAGACCAAAGGCGTTTGGCAAAAGATTAACAGTTAATTTAATTAAACAATGCGTGCTGGGAGCACAGTCACAGGCATAGGGTCTGAGGACTGTCTCAATTTACAATCGTTCTAACATAGACTTTTATACAGTTAATTGAATGCAATAAAATGTTCCAGAGATCATTTTTTGGTAAGGAAGGTGTACCTCTGACTTTGGATCCATGAGTTAAAGTATTGGATATGGAGTCCAGGTGGGCCTCGACCTTGAGTGGACACAATACGGCCAGTGGGTAACGTGTCCAGATGTCCAGCATAGGGAGTGTGTGATCACTGCATGTACTGTATGGGCTGTGTTTTGATTGGCTAAGTGTTCCTAACTTCATGTGGCATCTGACTTTTTGGTGTTTTGGGAATGCGTGCACCCCTCCAGCCATGTGCGCTTTATTGGGGCCAGGGCCTGCCTAACTACATATGTCTGAATCTGGATCGATGTGCAGTTCACAATGGGCGAATTCGTCAATAAAGGTGTGATTTCATTTTTATATATGAATGTATCATTATTCATATTGACATTGACTTTTTCAATTTTAACAAAATCATATAATGAAAGATTAAGAAGTTAAACTGTTGATGCTATCTTATGTGAGGATCTAAGATAAAACGCTTTGGTATGTTTACAGGTGGTGTAAGCCTCAAGAACATATGAGACAATGTATCCCAACAGATTACAGTTCATTCATCAAGTAAATCAGTATAGTCAATTAAATAAGCCTCAAATCAAAAAGGATGGAGTCCAGTAAAATTTAGAAACCATAAGGTTTATTTTTAAAATTGAAGAGCAATGCAGAAGGCAAAAACAAGGTTAATCAGAAGCTTGGCAAATCAATACAGGGAATACGTAAAAGGCTCAATCAGATGCAGACATAAAGTCTTAAAGCAAAATAATTCGAAGTCCAAATCAAGTGTCAGACTGACAAAGTTCTGCTCTCTTAGAGTCGGAGAAAACTAGATTGGTTCACCTCCAAAATGTACCAACTTTTAAGGGAAAATTCACATTTGAAAGCAATGGAAATCACAGAGTCAGCATAAGGCGAGCAAAGTTAAATGAATCACAGTTCAGAATTATACAACATCATTTATTTCCAACATCCCAGTACTATCCACGACATGAATATTAATGCCCGTTAGTCTGACTCAAAGTCATTGGATGTGACAGTACTAATCTAGTTACACAAAACAATGGAAGTCTCATAAGTGAATGGCCTGCAGTATTTCTGGCAGAAAGAGCGTGTATTGTTGAAAAAGGCTTCCTCCATGGTTCTTCTAGAATAGCATGTCAATACAGAGCATTACATAGTGAACATTTTGGTTATGTTCGATGAGAAGAGAAATGAACACACTCATCATGGATGCATTAAAAATCAAGGAGTAGAGGCCTAGTTCGGGCCTACATGTCAAGCACATGAAAATATAGTATTTAAAAGGACACTGTTTTTGTATTAATGGCAAACGTTCAAAATGTTAAGCAGATGAATTTACTAAATCAAAATCAACTCTTCCAATAATTTGGGTTCCATTACGATGTCAGGCAGACTTGCGTCTGTCCGACACCGTCTCGGTCCTGGACCGACCGGCACCCAGTCGGCGTTCCCGACCGCCTCATTAGGATGCGACAGACCGGTCGCATTCCTACATTTCCCTATGGGAACATGTATTACGGCTGTAAACCGGCCGTAGTACAAGCTCCCATGGGGAAATGGGAGGTGGTATCAATCCTTGATGTGCCTGTCACAGGGTTCAGGGATTTGGCCCCCAACCATAGGCCTTTAGAGAAAGGGGGCCCAGCTAGGGGCCCCCAAAGTTGACTTTAAACAGACTGAAGGGAAAGGCTGTAGGAACCCGACATTGTAATCTCAAAGGGCAGAAATGAGATTACTTGCCGGATTCCAACTGGCCGACGATCTCTCCGAGCCCGTCGGAAGCCAGCCGGAATGACCAGCCAGTTTACTTTACGACCGCCTCTATCATTATGAGGAGGTCATAAAGTAAACCGAGCAGCCCATTACGATGCAGCCCTAAAGGCTCCGACCATATGTCGAAGCCTTAACGGCCACATTGTAATCGGCCCAGTGGTGTTCATTATTTTGTTGATACCTAGTCAGCACATTCATAAGTCTTTTATTGCTCCATAAACCAGGGGTCTCCAACTTTTTCTGTAGTGAGAGCTACGTCAGATCAGTGAAAATCATTGTGATCTACTGAAGGCTAAACAACTTGCGCGCTGCTACTATACACCCCCACACCCAACTTCATTTACTTTAACCCTAATGTCCATAGAGACAGATACCATGGTTTGTACAACATACTTTGAATAGGGGCACTATGACAGGGCTGTCATGTGGGTCAGTAAGAGTGTGGTCTTTGAGAATGTATGAACATGTGTGCGTATGAATGGGATATATTTTTATTTGTGACTGAGAGCCTGTGTCATATGTAATTTCAGCAGAGGACATACCGTTTGCCATATGTGCCACCGCTACATGTATAACACAAACATATAATCATTTTTTTAAATAGGAGAAATTTAAAGTGCAGAAAAGTGTTCTGCAAAAATTTTCATAATATGGGACATTTTTCTGCACTTTAAATTTCTCTCTTTTAAAAAAATGTCCGTATTTCTCATTTGTACTTATGGCACAGTATCTACTGCCGACTGGGAGCAAGAGGCTTTCTGTCTGTAAATGCAACAGTTTGAAATAGGAGAAAATTCAAATGAAGAGTTAGCTTAATAATTAGGTTAACTTTTCATTCTAACTCTCTCCCATTTAAAAGCATTCAGAAACATCATTTTGTTCACAGCTCCAAAACTGGGTTGACAAGGACTTTTACTTAAGAGTTAAATGCCTTAGTGCGTAAGTTGTTCACTTCAGTGCCCTAGCCTTGGTCATAAATCTGACTGATCACTGCTCCTTATCAGGCCCTGCTATCTGCAGCCTGGTGATAATAATGTAAAATAAACACACCCTTTTCTTAACTTTAACAGGAAAGCATGCCCTTGTGCTTATTTAATAATGAAGTCAAGGCTATGAGCTACTCTGAAGGTGTATGAGAGCTACTGGTAGCTTGTGGACGACTGGTTGGAGCCACCTGTCATAAACTCTCTTTCATCTCCTGGTCTTTCTGTCCTCATTAAACAATCACATTCCCTAAACACCCTCCACAGCCACAAACACTTAGGGGCCGATTCCGATGTCGGACGGACTCAGGTCCGTCCGACATCGGTCAGGAGCCGTGACCGACCGACCTGCTGTCGTCGGTTACGGTCCTGCAAGTACGATGCGACCGAACCCTGTTCGGTCGCACTCGTATACTACACATTGGGAGCATGCATTCCAAGCGGAATGCATGCTTTCATTGTGGAAAGCAGGGGTGCAGTTCATCCCTGCACCCTGTGGCCGGCACCCCAAGGTGCCTGCCACCGGGTGCAGGGATCAACAGAGGGGCACCATAGGTGCCCCCAGGCCGCCATTCGGCGGCCTCGCACCCATGGGGGCCCTACTGGGGGCCCCCAAAGACAGTTACCGACTGCCTTTTCGTGCCGGAAAGACCGGCACGAAAAGGCAGTGAAATACTGCTATCGTACTCCCTCGGTCGTGAAGAGGCGGCCGGGGGAGTACTGAAGGATTTCCGGACGGCGGACGGGCTCTCCGAGCCCGTCGTAAGCCATCCGGAAATCCGAGTCGGATTCCTTTCCAACCGAGCCCATCGGAATGGCTCGGTCAGAAAGGAATCCGGCCGGCACGTTCCGATTCGGTCGGAAGGGCTCCGACCATCGTTCGGTGCCCTTCCGGCCGAAATCGGAATCGGCCCCTTAACCTTTAGCCATCCTTAAAATGAATTATTACAAAATGAATTATTTTTAAATCCCATGCCTAGCTCATAGAACATTTTATTAGATGGCCTCAAAAAATCTTAGTAATAGGCTCACTCACTATCATCCCATAGGTCTCTGATATCATCAGAAGTCTTACTCCTGAGGACACCCAGGATTAGGTTGACAAGAGGCTTTTGTTCCTTTGCCTATCTAGCCTCCAAGGCATGAAATGGCCTGCCGCTTATGTTGCAAAACTCTTTCACTGAGCATCTCTTCAGAAGACTCTTGAAGATATGGCTCTTCGACTTGTAGCTCCGTTTCTTTCTTAGCGACTAAACTGCTTACTTTCTAGCGATGGAATGCCCGATGGGCAGCTGCACACTTTATTAATCTGATTTGATTCATTGTTGTGAAACCACTTATCACTTATATCAATTGAGTCCTTACAACTATGGGGGATACTCACAAAGGTAAATTTACACATGAGTAAATGCACAAGTGTAAATTTACTCTAACACTTTGAAGTAATTTTACTATTTTTGACTATTCACACTTTAGAAGTGTAAATTTACTACAAAGGGTTAATTAATGTCTCCACGTCTTAAATTCAGTTAATAGGAGTACTTTTCACATGAAGGCAGAGCTCTCTGTAGTAGGGATGGAGATGTCCTATTTGGAAAGTACAGGGAAAATGTAGAAAGTTTACTAAAAAGTTAAATAAAATAGTAAAAAGAATTTAATATTGAATGCATATAGAACACAATTAAAAATGCTACATCACTATTAATTTATTTCAAAATATTTAACTATTTTAAAAATGTTATTTAAATGAAAATTATTGAAATAAATATTTATTTAAAAACCCCACCTTAAAAAAGTTAATGTATGTACAGAATTAAACTATTCAATTGTTTTTCAAAATGAAGTTACATTTAATTTAAATTTTAATAAAGTTAAAATATCATTTATTTTTTTATTTAAATAAAATGCTTTTAACTTTAAATTAAACTTACAAATATTTTTATTGTCAAAATAAATTGATTTATTTGAACACTAGTTGCAGAACCTGTGAGTGGCCAAGAGTGGTGCTGGACTTACTTCAGGTTTGAGTTGGAGAACACTTTACCACTGATTTGAGTATTTTTTGGCTATAGTAACTTTAGAAGGGCAGTTTGTGGATTAGAAGATGCTAGGGGCCAGATGTACAACCGTTTTTGCATGCGCAAACGGGTTTGCGAACCTGTTTGCGCATGCAAAAATAGCATGGGCCATGTACAAAGCCTATTTAGCGAGTCGCAATTTATTTGCGACTTGCTAAATAGGTTTTGCGACTCGCTATTAGGAAGGGGCATTCCCTTCCTAATAGCGTGCGCGAGCCCATGTATGAATGTTTTGCGTCTGCAATTGCGGGCGCAAAACACTCGCAAAATACCACCCTCTTCAAGAGGGTGGTAATGGGGTCGCAAAAGGGAAGGGGTCCCCAGGGGACCTCTTCCCCTTTGCAAATGCAGGGGAAAATATTTTTTAAGGGCAGGCAGTGGTCTCAGGGACCACTGCCTGCCCTTAAAAAATTAAATGAAAACGTTTCATTTCTTTTTTTCTAAATGCATCCCGTTTTCCTTTAAAGAAAACGGGATGCATTAAAAAAAAAAAAATGCTTTATTTAAAAGCAGTCCCAGACATGGTGGTCTGCTGAGCCCAGCAGGCCACCATACCTGGGAGGGCCTGCCATTCCCAACGGGGTCGCAAATTGCGAGAGGCTCATTAATATTCATGAGCCTCTCAATTTGCGACCCCATTGGGAATCGCTAACAGTGTGTTACACACTGTTGTACATCCAAAATAGCGCCTCGCAAATTTCGAGTCGCAAAAAACTCGCAATTTGCGAGGCGCTATTTTGGGCGTCGTACATCTGGCCCTTAATGTTTTGAGGGTGTGTGTATGTCCTTCCCAAAACCAATCCATTGTACTTACTTAACCCCACGTGACTTCACCCTGAACCCCTCCAATTTAGTTGCAAGTATTCCTATTTTCCAGACATGCCTCCATCCCTCCCACAGTTACTACTAAAATGTAAGTGTATGTGTTCACAGATGTCTGCAGATGGTAATATCTCCACACAGAAAATATTGGAGAGGCAAGACCTCTGCACTTATGTTAGTAAATAGCATTGTGTAGTGCGTACTAAACAGAATTTGTGAGTAGACCCCTATGAATGTAGGTATGTAGCATGTGAATGACACAGACCTGCCACTGTCCACTTGCAGATTGTATGGGGCTAAACTGCTAATCTTTCAACCAGGTGACCTGGACTACAAACACTGTTAATGAGCCTGTGATTTAGTTAAAACATTATTATATCCTTGATTTTCAAAATTCAAAAAGGTGTCATTTAAATATGCAAATGCCAGTTGTCCAATTTATGTCTGGGTTTGTACCAAAAGGTAGCTGTGGGATTTACCACAACATGTGTTCTTTCCCTTTCGCATGTTGATAGATTGTGAAATCTAAATGACATACATCTAGTGTAAATACAATTTTTGAAAAGAGAAAAAGGCAAGCATCACTCCTAACTATATGTTTTCATCTGTATTTAGATATTGCACTATGTGAAGAATGCCCGCATGGAGAACGCTGCTGGAAGTGAGGCTTTCTTCGATGCCAACGGGGACTCACCACCTTTTCTTGATCTGTTGTACTGGCACATGACATCCAGCAACACCAGCAGCTTTGTCAAGGTTGGCACCTATGATGGAAAGGCCCCAGCTGGTCACCAATTCACTATCGACATCAGTAGCATCCACTGGGGTGGAAAGTACACTGAGGTCAGAATATTGTGATATTCTCCTGAGCTCCCCTTTAAGACTTGTTTGATGTCGGTTTGTGACTCTTTATTCTCATTAGCACAAGTCTAGAGAGTAAAGAATGAGATGTGCAAAGTAACTTTGGATTCACAAAGTCAGTAATATACAAATTGACAAAGAAGTTGTGAAGACTACAATCGGACCAGGGCTGGTCACAAAGGAAGGGAGATATTCCCAGATGCTTGCAATGGCCCATGCCTTGCCATAGGTCACAATGAGAGGATAAGTAAACGCTAGAGATGGATGGTGACTGTAGCTCTGCTTTCCCTCTTCAATGTGTTAAAAGTAAATATGCTTCACAGTAATTGCATATTACCTGTGTGTTTTAACACAAAAATCACTAACATTCTGTCTTACCATATAGTTCAACTATAGCACCTCCACGAAGTCATTTGATACAGGAATGAACAGAGGCGCACCTGGTTTCTAATACACAACATTTAGATTGTTAGTTTATTTAGCTATGTATAAAATGCAACAAAATAAAAGTTGCTGCATTAAAGGGAAGGAACAGAACAGCACCATAATTACTATGATATCGTGCTGCCTTCTTTTGTTCTTGAACTGGCATACTTTAGGCTGTTATGCACTAACATACACACATTTGCTCCATAGTGCAAGGTTGTGTGCCTTATGTGAAGCATAGGTTTTGTGTTGCAAATGTACCCTTCCAGTACAAAATACTATGCTTACACATGTTAACCCATTTTCCTACTTTGCAAGTGTGCTGTAAAGAAAGAAACAGACAAAGTGACAGTATGAGACTTTGTAAATCAATAAAGACTGAAAATATTGCATCAAAGGTGTTTATAATTTACCTCTCACTCGAAGACTAACCCCACTCCCATCAGGAATCAGGCTTAGAGTCGAAAGGTCAACAGGATGATCCAGAACTGCCAGAAAGTAGTGAGGTAGCACACCAGGTCATCAGGATGGCTGCAGATATTACTGCTTGAGCTGATACCAATGCCTCAGAGGTGCTTCCAAGATGGAGAGCAGCAGTATGCAGGATGCAGAGCACAAATAAGTAATGGAGCAAAAACACCTTGCAGACACAAACGGGTAAACATAAAACCAAGGATAGAGAGACAGGAATTCAGAGGACAAGCAGGGGCGGGAAAATGAGTAGGGTAAAAATAACAAACAGTGAGGGCTCGCATATGTTGAGTGATAAGGGAGAAATTTCCAGGCACTGGCCCAATCGTTGCCTGGCACTGACCTTTTTCAATCACTGACCCATGAGAAACCAGGTGTCCTTTCCACAACTAGGAATTCCGGACTTGCGTAGCTTCCACTCTCCCATCCGCCAACCTCACCAAGATTGACCACTTCTGAACTTAAAGTAGGGTCTAACCCCTCTGGTCAGTGATGATAACATCAAAAAACCTATAAACTTTGATGAGTTATTCTTAACACTGTTGCCAATCCTCTTAGAGGCACAAAATATCCCACAAACCACCACCAAGAGCATATTAAACCCTTGTGATAATGGTAATTCAACAACAAAACCCATAGAGATCATGGACCACAGCTGGGCCAGGGTGAGAAGATGTTGCAGTAATCCTACAGGTTTAGCGTTATCTAATTTTGCCTGAGTGCAAACTGAACATATCTACAAGCTATTATTGACAGATAGATCTGGCCTAATTTGGCCACCGAAGGTGCCTTTGTAGCAACCCTTACCTCTTTCTTGGCCCATTGTGTTCTATAATGGGAGAATTGTGGCACCATTGTATGACTTGAAATTGCAACTCCCAGTGAGGCAAATGCAAGGAATATTTTTTTGAGTAATGTCAAATTTCTCTTTCTTGAATAGTATCGGATAAGATATTAGGAGCAGACACCGCTTCTTCTCTGTCTTCCCCTTGTCTACAGAGAGAATCAACCTTGCCATTGCTATATCCTGGTATGCAGGTGACTTTGCATTGACATCAGGGCACAAACAAACCAACATTGCATGTCTGGCATTCGAAAGCCTAATAGATATCAAATATAAAAGGGTTTTCTGGTCTGTCCAGACTGTGATCTCATGTATTGCTCTTTCAAAGTAATGGGGCCATTGTGTGAAAGCCTATTCAATCACAAGAAGTTCTCTATGATAGATGGTATATTTGCATTCAGAAACGTAAGCGTTCTGGAGTAAAATACCCCTGGAAGCACAGCTTTTGCTGTGGGATCTCTCTATGGAAGGCCAAACTCCAATTGCAAATTCTGAAGCATAAGATTCAACAGTGATAGGAAGTTGTATATTAGCATTTTGGAGAATGGGCACAATTGTAAATGACATCTTCAAGGTCTGAAAGACTTCCTCATATTTCGTGCCCCAAGTACAAAATTGCCATTTTAGAGCAAGCAATTTGATTGGCCTCACTATTGTAGAAAACTATTTCATATAATGAATATGAACATTTGGAAAGCCTGTGAATGTTTGCATTTCCTTGACAGCGGTAGGAGTGATTTTTAAAGCCCAAAACCTGATCGTTTTAAATACACATTGTTTTGCTTTACTGTAGAATGAATATTTCATTAACCGAGACTACTTCGCTTCCTGGAACATGTTTTTGATGCTGTTGGATATCTTTGGAGTAAATTACTAACACATCTCTAAAAATGTTCGTCACACAAAATTCTGGATTGCTGCAGGGGCATTACACAAACTGAATAGCATCACCAGATGCGCATTGTGGTATAACGAGTGTAGAATCTGGTTCACCTTATGGATTCTGACCAAATTGTAGGCTCCTCAAAGATTCAGCTTGGAAAATATTTTAGCCACCTTGGACTTGATCCAACAGTATATTTTTGAGAGGAAGAGGGTAGTGGTTTTTGAGTTTGATGGCGTTTTTACACTTGATACTTTATGAATGGCCAATGGTTCCCATTTGATTTTGATAAAAAAAAATATTGAGGTACCTCCAGGCAGGCGCGCAACGCCCATTGGGCTCAAAGGGCTTCAGCCCCCCCCCCCCCCTCATCGCGTGTGGCAGCCCGGGCTAAGACAGCTTCCCGGGCACACACACAGCCGCACCCGAGAACTTCACAGGTTTTTAAAAGACCATTTGCTTGTTAATGAGGCTTTGTTGTTTTTTCACCCCTTCTTAGAGCCCCTGCATCTCCACTCTGCCTATTGCTGGAAGAATTAGTCCCCACCCCCGAAAAATTTTCTTAGCCCCCCCCCCCTCCTCCGAAATTTGGCTCTAGTTGCGACTCTGCCTCCAGGAAAGGTGGAATTGCGAATAAACCCCAAGTTTTCTTGCAGATATTGTTTTAATAATGCACCCTCTTTCATTGCTAATTGTATAACTAAAGACTCCGATTTAAGATAAGTGGAGAGGCCCATATTAGGGTATAATTTGTTAAATAAGTCAAGGTAAATATAACCATTGAAGTATTCAAAGGAAAACATTTACCTTAGCTTCAAAAGACTTCTTGGTACTGTGCTAAAAAGGTTTGGAACAAAGACGGTTCTCCTAAAAATGTATCGGATGGGACAACCTTACTTGTCACCCCAGTATTCATGTCTGTCTCAATTTAATTACCCAGATTTGAGAACCCAAATTAAATACTGATCCACTGGGCTCACCATCTGCGGTGGTAGATTGAAACTAGATGTGGCCGTAACTCACGTAATTCCTGCAGTGGAAACAAGCGGTATCACCAAAAATGTCTGCAAGATTACACTACCGAAAAGAGAATTACTATCACAACACAAAATGAAAATGTATTAACTAATTTTAAAAAAAAGCAATAAACAGGTAAATAAATAAATAATAATGCTAACATTATTATCTCAACACCAAAATAAATCTTAATAAACTATTAAAATATTTATTGAACATGTAAACATGGCGGGAGGCAAGATGGCGACTATGCAGGAGCGTGCTAGTCTCTCCCTCTCCTCTCTGCAAAAAAGACATGCCAGATTCAGTCAGGATTTGATGCTGGAAATAGTTACCTGGAAAGAACGTGAAATGAGGAGGAGGTTGCAGCGGCTTACCGCTAACAGAGCCCTGAGTGGATGTGCCGGCGTTGCGGTGTTGTTTACAGGCTCTGCAACATGGAGAGGCTGTAGCGCCAGTGGAGAGTGGGCAGATCTGCTTGGTGTGATTGGTGAGTGGTTGCTGATCGCCGCCCCCGGGAACTGTGTTGAAAAGGCGGCTTTCTGGCAGTACCCATCATTGTTATGTCCCCTAAAGCATCCAAACCGGCCTGGGACAAGGGAGATGCCGCATCCAGCAAGACTCGGTCACCTGGGGTCAATGGAGGACAGAAGCTGGATCCGCCCCAGGACCAAACAGGCAATGGTGGAAGTAAGCGCCTAGAAGCCCGCCTTGCTAAACATTTGCCTGACAGTCTGGGGAGGCATGCAGGAAGAACCTATCCAATTGCCCTGGTAACACAACTAAGAAAACTATGTTGTTGGGGGCTGTACTGTCCAGGGATGCACAATCTTCCCTGAGTACGCCGCAAACGGCAATTACAGAGTTTTTTCAAACTAAGGATTTAACTAATGACCATGACTCCCATCTCGAAGCAGAGCTATGCGCAGCCGTTTCCAGCTTGGAGGTTGAAGACCTGGGGCTACATGAGATTAACTCACAACTAAAAAACTGAAGTCCTCCAGCGTCATTATTAGTCACATTTAGCAGGCCATATTGGTAGGACCAGGAGAACTGTTAAATCACGAAAAGGATGTGATTCAAACTAGCGCACGATACCAGGGGAAATTGATGCAGAGCCCCAGTGGGTGTCACACTGATCTTCTACAGTTTGGTACACCTGGAGGCATTGGGGTCCAGCCCGACCATAATTCCGAGCAGTGCATATGCAAACCCCTATATGCAAAACTGGAAGGGGCTGATAAATTCTATTCTCTCACAGATTGCTCGGGCTCAAGGGGTTCCAATTCAGGCACGAGTTAGGTAGGTCACAGCGCCTCCCTGTCAGATACTAGCTCCTCAGAAGCACCAGACACAGCTCTTAAACGTTAGAAAGTCTGTCAGGAGTTAAAGGGAAATACTGGCTCATGGAAAACCATAGGAAAATATATGTGTGGGGTAGGATTAAAGTGGGTCTACTCAGACACTAGGATGATCTGACAACCCGAGTATTCAGCACAGCCAGATTCATTGATCTAACATGCGACGGGAGATGAGACCGCAGGTCCCTCTTTGGAATCGATCTATGAATCTTTTAAGGACCACCGTGCTGAGACCCAGGCATATGGTAAAAGAGCAAGGCGGGCAACAAAAGAACTTGAAGGGGCTATAAGAAAGGTCGGTAAATCCTGCACCAAGATTGGGGGACAAGCTCAACTGTATCGAAGAGAGGACCACAATTGTAGAAACAGGTCATGGCCTTGAAGGAGCAAGTCAACTCACAAGGTGCGCAACTGTTGGATTTTATGTGGAAAATTGAGAATTTTGAAAACCGTCAGCGACAAAACAATCTTCGCTTCCTTGGGTTCGACTAGGGAATGGAAGGAGACGATATAAGATCATTTATGCTGGAGCCGCTCAAGAGTGCATTTCCAGAACTATCAGGTCGAAACTGCGAATCGGAGATCCAGAGAGTACTTAGGGCCAGATGTACGACTGCATGAATTTGCGACTCGCAATTTGTGCCAAATAGCGAGTCGCAATTTGTGAGTCGCAAAAATCAATGTACGTACTCAACTGGTCCCCAATTTGCGACTCAATAATGACTCGCATCGCAATTTAGCGAGGAGGCAAATTGCGACTCGCTAAGCGCATGCAGATAGTGTTTGCGGTGGAACAGCCAGTTTAGCGTGCGCAAATAGCATACATGGCTGAAAAGGTCATTTTGCAAGCGAAAATAGCGAGCGTGAATATAAAAAAAGAAAAAACACTTCCTGGTAGCGTAGAAGTACCTCAAACCAGGAAGTGGTGTCCCTGGAGAATCCTGAACAAAATTGACAGCACATGGCAAGGTGCAGCAGCACAGTCCAACACTGCAAGCCAGCTAAGCAAAGAAAATCAAGATGTCCAGCAAGTCGAGTGAGAAGGCAGGGAAGGAGAGGCTGCGCAAACTCAAATTCTCTGAGAAGGAACTGGACATATTAACTGAAGAATGCTGCAACAACCACGAGCAGCTGTTTGGGAGGTCATCACATACCGTCCCAGAATCTGAGAAAAGGCAAATCTGGAAGATATCCAGCTGCGCATAAATGCCCTGGGTGTGACTGACCGGTCCCTGGACGACATAAAGAAAAGGTGGTACGACCTGAGCTCCAGGGCCAAGGAGAGGGTGGCAGCACGGCTGCGTAAAGCACAAGGAACAGGAGGAGGCCCATCCAATGTTCCTGAAGCTTCAGCAGCAGAGGCAATGGTGGAAAGTACCCTGGAGAGAGAGGCAGTAGTAGGATATGGGACCCTCAACACATCTCAATCTCCACCACCCCCTGGTAAGTGTGAAATGTGTGCATATTAGTATGTAACCAAAAGCCAGCTCCCCACATGCATGCCCCAAACCCAGAACCAACAGCATCTAAATGCTCCATCTACATGATCCAAAAGTCACAGTTGGTGCATTATGGGAAATGTAGTACGTTACATAAACAGTGCAGTTGGGGATTGACATGAGTTGAAGAACATAGTACCACCACTGAGATAGTGACTCAGGATTTTTTCTTTATTTACTCTTTTGTAACATAGATTCACCTCTGGGAGGAGAGCCAAGGGGAGATGTTAGGGAAGATGTTACTGATGGAAGGGCAGGATGAGCACAGAGGTCATCACAGGCTCCAGCGCATGACATACTACCATCACAGCAGCAAGCACCATCCCAGCGCACTCTGGGCACCAGGATCCGGGTTCTGTGTCCGACAAAGCAGTCAGGAAGGTGGCTTCAAGCTCGGATGCACATTCTCACCCACACTGGAGCAGGCACTCAGGTGGTGTTTGGTGGCCTGGAGCAAGCCGTGTTGAAGGTTCAGCGCCTGCAACAAAAACAGATGAGGCTGATCAATTCGAAGCTGAACCAGGGATTCCTAAACATTACCCAACAAATGGCTGAAAAGCATGCCCACATTGAGGGGAAATTTGATGCCCTTACAGGGGCTATTGTGCAGCTGTGAGTTGTTGGAAGAGAGAGGGCAGCATAGGAGAATGGAGCGCAGCAGGGCACACAGAATGGACTCAATGACCAGGACAATCGGTAGGCTGGCAACGGCAACAACGCAACACACCAAGTGCACCCTGGCTCTGCAGATAGAAATGGGCCACTACAGTGCTGACATTGCACAAGGCCTGCAACAAATTACAGCAGTTTAGGCAAGCCAGACAAACATGATTGCTACTGGAGGAGCCACAGAGACAGCAGACAGCGAGGTGTCCAGCCGCAGCAGTGTCTCTACTGCAGATACACCTAAGCAGCGGCAAAGCAGCAGTCGGCAGTGATTAATCCCACGTGCCAGATCCCCACATGCTGGACGTAGAGGCAAAAAAAGATTTTTTGATAGAAAAGTGCCTGTTTGCTTTTTTTGGTGGTGCAGTAACCACATGACACTTCTACTTTTATTTGGTTATGTGGATTGAGATGGACAGGTTGTCCAGCATTGTCCATTGACATGCCCTTCAAATAAAGAGAAATTCAAATTGTCAGATTCACATATTGTGGTGTCATTTGTTGTGTGTAGACTGTCAATGGTAATGACGTACCTTGAAAAATAATGTCTGGCTATGTGGTCCCTGCGTCTTCTCCTCTCTGCTGATCAGCTTCCCTCGCTTGGCTGTTGGGCTGGTGGGCCAGGGTCTTCATTTCCCGAGTCTGAATCAGACACCTCCATGGGCAAGCCACGCCTGCAGGCAATGTTGTGGAGTATGGCACAGGTTGCCACAATTTTGCAGACTGTCTCAGGCGCATACTGCAAGGCTCCGCCACTCTTGTGAACACACCGAAATCGTGATTTTAGGATGCCAAATGTGCGCTCAATGACTGACCTGGTGCGTCTATGTGCGCTGTTGTACTGCCTTTCAGATGCATTGGTGGGAGACAGGTATGGTGTGAGGATCCATGGAAGCAGGGCATACGCACTGTCACCTGAGGGGGATATATGATGGTGAGACAACATGCAGTCAGACATCATAGTGCAATTACATTTCACTGTGGACATGAGAATGCAGTACCTAGTAGGTATCTTTCATCAAAGTCACCTCTTTCTAATTTCTGGTATATGCCACTGTGTCTGAAGATGTATGAGTCATGTGTGCTTCCCGGATATTTGGCAACAATGTCTGTGATGATGTTGTTTGCATCACAGACAACTTGGATGTTGAGGGAATGTGTGCTTTTCCTATTATGGAATATGTATTCTATGCCTGAGGGGGGACATATGGGCACATGGGTCCCATCTATTCACACTATGACCTGTGAAAATCTTGCTATTCTATAAAATTGCATTTTTGTTTTTTCAAGTTCCTCATCATTCCTGGGCAGGTAGATGTGTTGATGGACGTGGTGTAGCATGGCATGTAGGAAATTGTGTAAGAAACGCAAAAGCGCACTCTGCGACACACCTCCGGCCACTGCAATGACATCTTGGAAGCTACCAGTGGCCAATAGGTGGAGGAAGCACAAAACATGCACATCTGTGGGGATTGCATTGCTGTGCAGGGCTCTGCTTTCCAATTGTGGCTTCAAGGTGTCTATGAGGTTTAGGATGACAGTGCTACCCAGCCTGTACTGGTCATATATCTCTTCCTCTGTCTTCTCAAACAATGTCAGCCTGACTCTGAAAATCCTCTCTTGTCTCCGCCTCCTCTGCTGGGCATCCAGTATCCGCATCCTCCTCACTATCACGTACAGGGCAGCCATTGTGGAATGATTTCAGATGCATTCTGGGACACTTTTGATAGGTTGTGCCTGTTTACCACCTGGTTCTGATTAGTGGTAAATTGTATGAGCAAAAGGGGCGATTTTGCGCATTTTCAAAATTTGAGAATGGTCTGTACATTGTCATTTGCGAGTCGCTAATGGCGAGTCGCTATTTTCGGAATGCAAACACCGGTCGCATTTTTTGCGAGTCGGTATTCGTTCGCATCGCAATTTTGTGATTTGCGAGGGCATTTAGTACATTGCGCACAACCGATTTTGCACTTGCAAAATGGTCGCACATCTGCCCCATAGATTCCCAATAATCTGCAATAAACAAGAGCGGTAGGGCAATAGAGGTCAAGGCCGGCCAAGGGCAGTTTTGGTATTTTTTTAGCAATTTTTTGCTCCGGCAAGCTATATTTGAGAAAGCGGCCGAGGCTTAGAGACGATATAAGGAGATCTCTTTCTTTGTTCGTCCGGATTTTTGTCACACTACTGTCGAGCGCAGATGTCATCTCTGGCAATTAATAAAAACTTTCCAGGATGCAGACTCAGAAGCATACCTTCTGGCCCCAGCACGACTAAAAACTATTGTTAAGGGCAGAATAAGGATCTTTACCTCAGAGATACAAGCCTAAGAATATTTGTGAGGACTGCCACCAAAGACAATGTTTAAGCGGGGGTTGTTTGTGGGCGATATATGTTCTTTTTCCTTTCTCTTTCTTCTTCCTTCTTTCTGCTATGGCCACAATATGGCTTCTAGATACACCTCCTCCTTCTTGCTCTGGCACTGTTCTTCTTTTATGTGATAATTAGTAGGACAAAAAAGTTAATCTCATCCGAATAATCTTGTAGAATTGATGGTACTGCTTGATGAGAAAAGAAACTTCATAGTGATGAATTGTCTTGTTCTGATTAAGTATACTGTGGCTCGTTCATGTCCGATATATTTAGCCTTCATGGACCTGTCCTCAGCCTTTGACTGTGTGAACTGGTCCAAGTTATGGCAGCTGATGGTATCCATTGGCATTGATAAAAACATCATTTGGTTCTTGAGGGACCTTCACCGTGATGCTAGGGCGGTTGTCCGCTATTCTAAGGACCTGAAAGTGTCCCGTCAGTTTAACATCAGGAGGGGGGGTGCGTCAGGGGTGCATTCTTGCACCCTTCCTTTTCAATTTATACATCAACTCCCTAGAAACGGCTCTTCTAGCAACCAAAGCTGACAGTCCTCAGGTAGGCAAGAGTAGCCTTCCAGTCCATTTATATGCGGACGACGCAGTCCTCCTGGCGAGGACTGCAAGGGGCTTACAACTTCTCCTAAACTCTTTTGCCTCTTTTATGGAGGAGCTGGATCTGCCGGTGAACCACTCTAAATCATATATCATGCAGGTGGGCCCCGGAAAGGCTAAGGCTAAGCAGCCCATCTTTAAACTAGGGAGTTTTTTAATACCAAGACAAATGTTTTTTCCTATCTGGGAGTAGTGTTTGACGACTCACTGAGCTGGAGCCCCCTGCTTAACCGAAAGAAAGGGGACCTAGTGAAAGCTTCATCTGGTGTTTTTAACTTTGCCAGCAGAGTGGGAGGGAAGCCAATAGGGGCCATGCTGAAGATCTACCAAGCGAAATGTATCTCAAAGGTCAGTTATGGGAGCGAGATATGGGGCCATATCGCGCTTGGGGCTCTGCAGAGCACCGAAAACTCATTTTTGCGAAGAGCTCTTTCTGTCCCGCAAGGCAGCCCATCTTATGTTGTGCATGAGGAATTGGGGATGCCTTATCTCTCTGACGACTTGGCTTTTCGACCTCTGGCCTTGTGGTTTAAGATATGGGCCAAGCAAGAGAGCATACTTAGTAAAGACGTCCTATGGGACTGCCTTTCTCTTGATCACTTTTCACGTATTCGATGGCTCCGGTATATAAAAGTTGGCTTTGCCAGACTAGGAAGAGTTGATCTCTTTACGAATCCTGAGCGAATTGGTAAAAGGGACCTCACTTGGGCCAAGGAGTCTTTTTTAAGAATACGACATAGTGAAAGAGAAGGAAACGAGCTGTGTAAGCCCAGTGTGCGCAAGTATGTCGTACTGAAAACCGTGCCTATCACGGAGCCTTATCTTCTAGGGCTGAAAAGCATACACAATCGTTTTCTTTTGAGAGGTTCCGGCTTGACCTTTTCCACTACTTACTGGCATACCATGATGGTTCTCACAGATGTCAGTGCCTCATGCCCTATGGCTGCGACGGAGAATCTCCTCAGGACATGATGCACTTTTTAATGTTCTACACTTTTTATGCTGTTCCCAGAAGGTCATTTATTATCCCTATCTTAAAAAAAATGGGCTTTAGGAGGGTGAGACCAGCTTTTATTTTCTTACAACTTCTTTCTAGTGATACCGTTTTGTACACTCTCAATTTTTTACGGTTCGCCATCAGACAAAGGACAAGGTGTAAATAATATCTGTATTGTAACTAATGTTTTTTTTTTTTTTTACATGTGTACAGCTCATTTGGATTTTATAACATTTGTCAACTTGTAGCCGGATTTATGGTATAACGTAGGCCGTATGACTTTTATGGTTTTATCCTTAAAGCCGAATAAAGTTTTTATTGTTTGATTGATTGATAGAAAGAAGAGTGATAACAACTTATAATAAAAGGAAATTGAGTTATCAAGTAAAACTAAAATTTGCAAAGGCAACAAAATGTACCGATAACATAGGTATAAAAAACACATAATAGATATAAATACAACTTAAGAATTGTTTAACTCTACTCTTTACTCCACATGGGTGTGGAGGGTGGGAGATTGTTAGCCTCCATTGTCTTTAATGAAATCAAGATTCTCTCTGTATGTTAATTGGAGAATCGCCATTTCATTACAAGACCGGAGGCTACCATTATGCAAGTTTAAAGCTATTTAACGCCATACTGCTCACGTGCTCCACCGGTTTAAGGTAGAAACTTGCAAAGGTAGAAGCACTAGACCAGTCTGCCGCTTTAAGTATATCTGAAAGCGTACCTCCAGCCCAAAATACTTTGCTGGCCATCACACCTTGGGAAGAGTGTGCTCCAAATTTTGTTAAATCCACTCCAGCTTCTAACATAACTGTCTTACCCATCTAGAGATAGTAGCTGTAGATATTGCTTTATATGGTTTCACAAAGGATATCAACAACTGATTCTCACCAACTGGTCTAACATCAGAGGTACTACTCTCATAGGCTTTCAGACAACTTACAACACAAAGTTTTTTACAATCATTAAAATAAGGGTAAACAATACTCTCTGACATTGTTTGGTTCTTTTACAAATGGCAAAATGGACTCCGTCTGGGGAATAATATCTGTTGCAGATTTCTAATGCTCAAACGTCAGATACTCTTCTGAAAGATATAAGGCAGAGTAGGGTAGCTAATTTCATGGACAACTGTTTTTTTGAGAGGAAAGGGTTGTCAGGCCAGGACATGAATAGGTCAAAGATAAGATTGATGTTCCATAGGGATTGATATTTAGCTCTGGGAGGACGTCTGAGTCTTATACCTTTCATTACTCGGCGGATGAAAGGATCGCTACCAACAGAAAAGTCGATTACCAGTGAGTGACCTGCCGAAATCCCTGATCTATAGCAGTTAACAGTTCGGTAGCATAAGCCTGATTTAAATAACTCTGCCAGGAAATTGGCTATATTGATTATAGGAGCATCCACTGGATCCAAATCTCGTTCCAGGCACAAACTAGACCATTTTTTCCATACACCAGTGTATCTTTTCCGTGTTCCTGGTGTCCATGACTCATCCAATAGGCTTTTAGCCTCTCCTGAAAGTCCTGAGTATCTGCTTGATCAACTGAAATCCTCCAAACAAGAAGGTTCATATTTGCTTCTTGTAAGAGATGATGTTGCTCTCCTTCTTGTCCTAGGAGAAGGTCTAGGGGCCAGATGTATCAAGATAGCATTTTGCGATTCCCTAATTACGAATCACAAGGATTCGCAATTAGGGAATCGCAAAATGCAATGTATGAAGGTGTATAGTACACCTTTTGCGATTCCTAGGGGGTCGCAAATGACCTACCTCATGAATATTAATGAGGTAGGTCGCAATTTGTTACCGAATCGCAAAATTAGATTTGCTGCATCGGAAAAGCAATGTTTGCGTTTGAAAAGGGGCAGATTCTGCTAATCTGCCTGTTTGCAAATGCAAAAATGCTTGATACATCTGGCCCTAAATTCTCTGGAATTAAACGTGGGATGTCTACTGCTAGTTCCAGGACCCTGGAAAACCAAACCTGGTTATCCCAAAAGGGAGTTACCAATATTATGTTCTATTTCTCTCTCCGTATTTTGAGCAATACTCTCTGTATTAGAGCGAAAAGGGAAAAAGCATAACAGTTCTTCATGTCCCATGATTGAAGTTGGGCATCTACTCCCATAGCTTTGGGATCTGGTCTCCAGCTGAAGTGGTGTTCCACTTGATAAGTTAATCTGCTGGCAAACAGATCCACCTGAATGGGCCCCTAAAGGTTGTGAATGTTTTGGAAGATTTTGGGGTTCAGTTACCAGTTGCTTGAATCCCTTAGAAACCTTGAGTTCCAGTCTGCTCTTTTACGTTCTGGTGACCAGGAATGAATTCTGCTTTCAGCAGGATTTTCTATGTCCAGCAAACATACCAGATTTCCTTGGCCATGTCTGCTAGTGCTTTTGACTTTGCGCCCCCTAGGCGATTGATATAGGACACGGCTGTAAAGTTGTCTAGTCTCAAGAGTACTGCGCTGTTCGTTATGGATGACTTGAAACTCATCAGTGCGGTCAAGCCAGCCATCATCTCTAGACAATTTATGTGAAGTAGACGTTCCTCTTGTGACCATTTCCCTCCTGTCTCTGTCGAGCCTAGTCTCGCACCCCATCCTAAGTTGCTTGCCTCTGATTCCACTATGTAATCTGTGACATTCCCGAAAATTGCCTTCCCATTCCAACTGTCCAGATTGTTCCACCACCACAGGAGGTCCTCTTCTGCTTCTCGAGACAAAGGAACCTTGTCTGAGTACCATAGTCGCTTCCTTAAACCCAAAGATTTTAGTCTCTGTAAGGCCCTGTAGTGTAAAGGGCCTGGTGAAACAGCCTGGATAGAAGAGGACAGAAGGCCAACCACTCTTGCTAAGCATCTTAGACTCAGAGTATCTTCTGATAGGACATAAGCTACTTCCTTCTTTATTTTGGCCAATTCTTTCAGGGGTAATTGTGATTGGCTCGTGATGGTATTCACCTGAAACCCTAGGAACTCTAGATTCTGAGTAGGAGTTGTTAAAGACGTTTCTGTATTGACAATGAAACCTAGTCCCTGCAAGAGGTCTATTGTCCACTTCATATGAATTAGCAATTTCTTCTGACTCTGTGACATTATCAACATATCGTCTAGATAAATTAGAATCTGAACACCCTTTTTTCTTAGAAAGGCTACTACAAGTCTTAGAACTTTGGTGAAGCACCAAGGAGCTGATGAGAGGCCAAAGGGAAGACAACAGAATTGATCAATTGTTCCCTTCCATGGAATCGTAAATATTTTTGTGATTGGTAGTCCATAGGGATTGTGAAATAAGCATCTTTGAGATCCAATGTCACAAACCAATCTTTTCTTGTAAAGTGTCCCTCAGAAGATGGATACTCTCCATCTTGAAGTGTCTGTAGACTAAGAATGTGTTTAGCTGTTTCAGGTTTATTACTGGCCGCCAGCCCTTGTCTTTTTTCTTTACTAAAAAAATGGTATTCATGAAACCATTGTTTGGGTTCAGGTCTTGCCAAATGGCCCCTTTCTGTAGCATTTGGATCACTTCTAGTTCCACTAAGGCTGACTGTTCTTGGTCTAGGGTCGACTATCTGGGTAAGTGTTTTTGATGTGGTGTGTGGGTAAAATCTATCTTGAAACCTCTTACAGTATTGAGTATCCATGGGTCGTTTGTTATTAGGCGCCAGCTTTAGCTGAAGTGGCGTAATCTTCCCCCTACCTTTAAAGGGGAAGAACCAACTCTTACCTTGGTTTCCACCTCCTTGGAATCTGCCTCTGCTGCCACGAGCTCGAGTACCTCGGCCTCTTTGGGGAAGAAGGTATTGTTCCCACGGTATTGCCTTCTGAAACTTCTTGGATTATGTTGGTAGAAATGGGACCTCTGTTGTCCACGGTTGGCAGTCAGTCCCGTCCTGCCAACCCTTCCGAAAACATTTCCTCCGAACATGCGCCTCATGTCAGATTGAGCCCTGCTGAAGGCTGAGAACGTTGATACGTACTTTCTAGAGTTTTAATACAATTTTCTCCAAAGAGTAGACCATTTGAGTCACCCTTAGGATATTTGTTGGCTAAGTCAGAGAGTTTAGGATTAATCCTGATAAGTATGGCTCTTCTACGTTCTGCCAAAAGACATAGAGCGCGTTGGCTCCAGCCACGGAGTAAATGCTTATTGTACCGCTATGGGTACCAAGGTCACCTGGTAGCTCACAGGCTAGCTGATGTTTGTTCTCACTGTTTTGTAGCGCGCTGGCTACCGTTAGTAAAGGGTACATTAGTTAGATGTCTAGTTTTTTTGAGAACCTTACCTCCTTTTTTGATGGGTGTCTCTTCCTCCGAGAGGGAAATTAGGTCCTCCTCAGAGTAGTCCCTTTTCCTTTTTGCTCAGGGCAGCCTCCAGCGCCTCCTTCAGAGAGGATTTAAATTCCTTTTCAAGATAATTTATTAGCATTCTTTAATTGAGGGGTATGTTTGACGTCCCCGCTGTCTCATTGTTGGACATATTGTTCAAGAAGGTTAAAAAGGGGGGTGATAAGTTGTTTAAATTAGGGTGGAATTTGCGTAGTCGCGCTACGCAAAGCTTCGCAAAACGGTAAAAAATCTCCGCGAGCACGCAAAAGTTCAGCGAACACGCGGAATTGCTTGTTCCGCCCGTTCGCGAACGCTGTTTGCGTGCTCGGACAGACGTTGGATGTCCCGTGTATGTAAGCGGAGCCCTTTCAGATGATCCAGACTGAGTACCCATTACTATGAGGATGTCGCTCTGCACATTAAAATAGTCATAAATAACGAAAAGCTAGAATGTGGACCACTGTGTATTGAGGAAACAAGAACAAAGGATTTATCACAGATTGCATTCGTTCCTTACTCGAATATTGTGTCCCTGGTGGGATGTAATTCTTGCGAAAAATATGGCTGCCTAATGATTTGGGCATAACAAGGAGAGCTTTTTTAGACTGAATACCAATTCTCTAAAATACGCCGCTGTTTGATTCTACAAGTGGTTTTTGTGTTGGCCATTCATCTTTGTCTTGTCCCTTGGGTGTTGTGAGATCTATGTGGGTGTCTGGAAAGGTCCTGATGAAGGTGGTTTGACTACTCTTCACATACCGCCGAAACGCGCGTCGACCCTATGTTCAGACCCTTTTTGAACATATTTATTCAATCTGGTCGCGGAGATTTTGCTATCTACAATCTCCCCCTTGTTCAGATGCAGTTTGTATGTTGGTTGTATGAGTCTGTACGTGTTTGAATGAGTTTTGTGAAATTGATGTATTTATGTGATTTTCTCCAGGGGTACTCTTTGTTGAGTAATACATTATATGTGTTTTTTGTATTTGATGTAATAACAGGATTGACCTTTTATTGTGATGTATACACTTCAAAAAAAAGTTTTAAAGAAGAAAAAAATGAAATTTTTTAAATGATATAAAGAAATGAAATAAAAAATGACAACCAAATTATAATTGTCAAGTGTTATTGAAGTGATTTAACTGATCATTGAGCCCAATAGTGATTTAGTCCTCAGGATAATAGAAAGATAGGCCTTGAGGGAGCATCTTCAATGTATGTTGTTTTCTTCCCCTCTTCTCCCTGGCCTTAAATGAAACTCTTTAGAGGGGGTCCCCATTCATGCAGTAGTCAATCTGCATTCTCTAAATCACAAAATGAGGAGAACATATTTGTGCTGGGCACACTGGGAGTCTGGGCAGTGTCACCACCGGCATCTGGGAAAGAGACAGAAGGCTTGTAAAAGTACCCAAGGGGTAAGGTGACAATGTTGGTTTCGGTTGAACAATTTAATTCCTTTGCTCTCAATATATTCCGTATGCAGGTAGGTTTTCGGAAATGTACAACAATACAGTCCCCACAATATTTTTCCTTGACTCACCAAGCCAGCCCACCCTCCTCACCATTATGATCTCATTGTGGCCCCATGCGATCAAATGTTTGTACTTGGTCAACCAATGAGCAGCCCTATTCCGGAGCTGATCCCATGACTCCTGTTGGCTGGACTTAAAAGGGGAAACCCCAGCCAAAATTAGGACATAGGGACAAGCTGCAGGGGGGAGACTCAAAATGTCTTGACAAGGAGCAAGAGCAGAACTGCCGGTGTCCTGTGGAGATGACTTGCAGGTTGTCAGCCAGGGGCGGGTTGAGGTAGGCTGAACGCTGATGCTTGATACTAGGGGCTTCACAGTGTCCGAGCCCCCAGTAGTTGCGTTTGATGATAATCCATGGTTGCCCAGAGAATTTGCACTGGGGCTCTTACCCACAACCTGCAAATCAGCGTACGAAGAGTTATGTGAAAATGTAAGTTCATGTGCAGACAGGCCACTACCTTTACACCCCAAGTGCTCACTGATTGGATGTTTAAAGGCATTGACCAAAAGACTCTCCATCCGGTCCAAGTGCTCTGTCAGTGGTTTAAGTGTCCCCTCAAGAATACTACTAAATTTCTCACATAAAACATCTATTCGGAAGTGGTCCTATGGAAGGGAATGACATGTCTGACTTGCAGAAGACTGTGTTTGTGACTGTGATAAGGTCTGGATCCAAGAGAGCAGCTGACTTTTATTATATTACTTTGATGAGGGGGAGGCTGTTTTCACTTTGTAGCTACATTCCTCCCTAGTAGCCTTTTCCGCTTAACCGGTAAGCTAAGGCTAGACTGCAAAATTAGGGGATTGCCAGACTCAGGCTCGGCCACAGTGGTATCAACTGTATCAGTGTAATTACTAGGACAAACGTGACCTGGTGATAGACCTGTACCGCTTTCTGAGGGATGAGAAGCATTACTATACGCATTGGAGTGATGAACTGGAAATACCCTGTGCTCCAAAGAGAGTCTGCTCTCTGCCAGTTCAATTTCGTTAGCAATAATCATAATAGCCCTCTCAAGCATACTGTCAATTGAAACAGGGGGGCCTGTGGTGAGAACACCCTAGCAACTTTGCGCTTCCCCATCATTTCTAGACAGCAAAAGAATTGAATCTCATCTTGCTGCGAAAGATAGTCCACATGCAGCGCAGGTCCACTTGGTCCATTTACTATGAGATTTAAAGGGGGGTGGCCCAGCCCAGCCTCGTCCGACCATGTACTGCGGCACACTTTTATTCGCGCAGGTGGCACGAACAAGCAGCAAAGCAGCAAGGGATGAGGGGGACTGTAGTTTCCCCCAGCGGAGTGTTTCCACGGCTCTCCCAGGCTAAAGAAATGGCAATAAGCAGCCCGCCGACCGCGGGACTGCGGCGCGCATTTAAGCGCAAAGGCAGCACCAACAAGCAGCAAGGGATGACGGGGATTGTAGTTACCCCCAGAGGTGCCTCTCCATGACTCTCCCAGGCAAAAGTAATATCAATAATCAGCCCACTGACCACAGGACTACAGCTTTCTTTTAAGCGTGAAGCCGGCACCAACAGGCAGCAAGGGATGACGGGGATTGTAGTTCCCACCAGCAGTGTCTTTCCGGGGCTCTCCCAGACAAAAGCAATGTCAATAAGCAGCCCTTTCATTACTCTCATGGTGATATTAAAGGGTGGTAATCATTATTCCAATGTCCCTACAGTATTCTGGTGGCATAAATTCCTAAGCTAGGGCCTCCATTGTGCCAGGAATTGACACCCTAATACCAATGATGCCTCCAGCTTGTCAATGATGTCCCCCAGTATGTCAGGGGATGCCTTCATTACTTCATAAACACAACAATAAACAGATGATGCCTACCATTATGCCCAGTAAACATTATGTCAGAAATAGGTATATATTGTCATAGATGCTCACGACCGAATATTCATTTACCAGGACGTGGAACCTGGAAAAAACTCGCACATACAAATTAAACATACACCTTCCATCTTTTTCTCCCACTTGGCCCATCACATTATAGCGAATCCTCCTATTCTCTATGGTCAACCCAGTTTTGTCACCTTTTTCTGGACCCTATTTTTGCTAGTTTTTAAACTCTACACTCTACCCCTACTAACAGGAGTAAAGTGCCCTTGCTCTACCTCATTCAACTTGCCTATACGTCCATAGTGTATGGAGTGGGAAATACACCAAGGGCTCTGAAGTTAAATTGTTCTGGGGGACTGCACTACCTATTTGCCCATCCACTGAGTGGGCCTATAAAACATGGCTTCAGGTCTACCCTATGTAGCCTAACTGTAGCAGCTAAAATCATACTGCCAATCTTGTCAAAATACCTCTTTATAACAGGCCTGAAACCCTGCTTTAACATAATAATTGTCACCTCTAAGTACACCATGTCAGCAAGAAGGTAGGGTGCCTCATATTTAAAAGTAGAACATGTGCAAAATTAAAGTTGGCATGTTCCTTTGATGAATAACCCCCAAAAAGCTTCTTTCACTGACAGGCTTGTAGGTAGTAAAACATCAAAGTACAGATTATAAACTTTAATCAGTAACTTTTGACAGGAAATGGATAAAATAGTCATTCATATACTTTTTATATTTATTAAGAGTGCAAAGTCAGAATTTTAATAAATATTTAGCAAAAGTAAATTTTCCAAAGTTACCTTTTACCTGCCTGGAATTCCGGTTGGTTAATTAGCATTAGCCTGTTTTCAGCTGATATGCCAGTAATTGGGCTTATTCAGGTGTGAACAGTCATCCCAGAGAAAACAATGGCTTCTGTCTGGTGACAGGGCTGGATGGGTGTGGGGCATTTAATCCCTATCAGCTCAGGAAGGACAGAGCAGCGGCAGAAACCTTGAAAAGCCTGGACTTTGAAAATTTTTAGACTTCCAAGTAGGGGTAGGCAGAATGTTTAATTCCGCTGACTTAATTCGAGAAATTTCGTTAGTCCATGTTCCTCATCTAACACAGAATTTCTAATTAATATCGCCACTCACCGACGGAATTAAATCAGCACTGTAATTGTACTTAAACAGGGCTGAGAGGGAGCAGTCCCTCTATTTTTTTAAACCACTAAAGATTACATTTAATATGCTATGATTTTTAAACATAGAGGGACTGCTCCCTCTTCCAGCCCTGGTTAAGTACCACTGCAGGGTGCATACTCCTTAGTGCCCTAAAGTATGGGCACTGAGGTGTATGTACTGCACTAGAGTGCACTACATACCCCTCAGTGCCCTTACATAAGTATTTAAGGACACAGAGGGTAGTGCACTGCATACCCCTTGGTGCCCTTACATGCTTATGTAAAGGCACTGAGGAGTATACACTGTACTGTAGTGCATTGCATACCCCTTGGTCCCCCTAAATGCTTATGTAAGACCGAGGAGTATGCACTGCATTGCAGTGCATTGCATACCCCTCGGTGCCCTTACAAAAGTATGTAAGGGCACAGAGACATTCAGGGGGACCTTGCAGCAAAGGTCTTCAACTTGAATGAACATTCTTTAGATACAGCTTCAGGCTTGCCCCACCGGAAGATTTTGAGTATCATTCAAAAAACTTAGGCATGATTTAGATCTTGGCAGACGGGTTACACAGTAACAACGGTGACGGATATCACATCCGCCATAATATATATCCCATAGGATATAATGAGATTTATATTTCGGCGGATGGGATATCCGTCATCTTTCTGATGGTTTAACCCATCCCTCAAGATCTAAATCAGGCCCTTAGTCAGGAAAAAAGATAAAATCTTTGACAGGGTCGAACCCGCTTTGTGTATCCAACCCATGCTCATTGCGGTCACCCTAAAATAATGCCTAAGTCCTGGTCTACCGCTTCCATAGATGGGCATTGACATTTAGTGCTTTTTAGCGCTGTTTCTACTTAAAATGTTACAAATTCATATCTCAGGTTTCCCTTATTGTATTTTTGTTGTTTACGTGTCATTTTGTTTATAAAATTTTACTCTATTTTTCTAATTTGGTTTAGGATTTTTATTGTTTGATGGTTTGACTTTATTACTGTTTTGGTACAAATACTTTACATAGTTAGGCCTGTGTGTTATGTGCCATAGATACCAGGGTGTTCAGCTCAGGTTAATTTAGTGACTTTGGAGTTCACCCTCTTAAGTTGATCTTATTACTCCTGGCGGTGGGTGACGGCCCGTCCCAAACAATGCACTTACTTACAACATTCTTCACCAGTGGTAATCTAAGTTTACGCACCTTTTCTATGGTTTGCATGCCCTCTAGGAACCGTTGGTGGTCCTTTTCTAAAATGTCCCACAATCACACAGGCAGGTCCTGCAAAAGAACCAAGCCTCCATGTGAAGGGCTGCATGGCAATTGCTTGTGTTGCAACACCTGTAATGTCACAAACTGCATGTATGAGCTCAGACTCTGACTAGAAAGGAAGACTCTGAAGGCAGGAGTCCTAGTTTTATTTTCTACTTGGAGAAACGCTGGATTACACTTCCCTTTCCTGATCACTACGAGATGTGATATTTCTTTACCTCTGTACCAATTCTGCCATTTCAAAGTCTAAACATTGAATTGAAGGTGATCAGGACCCCAACAACCAGAATGGTTGTCCGAGACTTTCATAAAATGTGAAAATGCTGGCACTGTCGCTCTTGCACAACCATAAAAGGCTCAGCAGACTAAGGCACCAACAACATAAACCTGTCTATAACCTGATGGTCAAAAATAATCATTGAAGTTTGTTGAATTAACCTCCCATCTTTCTGGGTTGAATATAATAGGAAGTCATCCTGTAGGATGGCCCTCGTGCTAGCACTGTGTAACTGCCAAAACCAAACCTGGTCACTAGGTTACAAGTAAATAAATGGCACGTAGATAGTCCTGTAGGTACTTTGAGGAGAATAATACATTTTTACTTAAACTAAGGGGCCAGATGTACGACCGTTTGCGAACCCGTTTGCGCATGCAAAAACAGCATGGGCCATGTACAAAGCCTATTTAGCGAGTCGCAATTTATTTGCGACTAGCTAAATGGGTTTTGCGACTCGCTATTAGGAAGGGGCGTTCCCTTCCTAATAGCGTGCGCAAGCCCATGTATGAATGTTTTGCGTCCGCAATTGCGGGCGCAAAACACTCGCAAAATACCACCCTCTTCAAGAGGGTGGTAATGGGGTCGCAAAAGGGAAGGGGTCTCCAGGGGACCCCTTCCCCTTTGCAAATGCAGGGGAAAATATTTTTTAAGGGCAGGCAGTGGTCCCAGGGACAACTGCCTGCCCTTAAAAAATGAAACGAAAATGTTTCATTTTTTTTTCTAGATGCATCCCGTTTTCCTTTAAGGGAAACAGGCTGCATTTAAAAAAATAACTGCTTTATTTAAACGCAGTCCCAGACATGGTGGTCTGCTGAGCACAGCAGGCCACCATACCTGGGAGGGCCTGCCATTCCCAATGGGGTCGCAAATTGCGAGAGGCTCATTAATATTCAGGAGCCTCTCAATTTGCAACCCCATTGGGAATCGCTAACAGTGTGTTACACACTGTAGTACACCCAAAATAGCGCCTCGCAAATTGCGAGTCGCAAAAAACTC
Source organism: Calotriton arnoldi (assembly GCA_963921515.1). Classification (NCBI taxonomy): domain Eukaryota; kingdom Metazoa; phylum Chordata; class Amphibia; order Caudata; family Salamandridae; genus Calotriton; species Calotriton arnoldi. The sequence continues at coordinate 758,193 of CAWUFW010009053.1, read as the reverse complement.
GCAATTTGCGAGGCGCTATTTTGGGCGTCGTACATCTGGCCCAAGATCCATTCAGAGTTAATAGAAGAGTTATATGCTTCATTGGGTAGACTGCTCCAATGGACAGATTTCATCACCCCTCTTTCTCACTCTTCTCCGCTCTCTCTGTTTCACTCTGTTTCTCTGTTCTTCTCGCTCTCTCTCTCTCACTCTCTGTCTCTCTCTCTCTCTCTCTCTCTCAGGCCCCTATATCAGTCTGCAGTAAAAGTTGTCCCCCGGGAGAGAGGATATCAGCCATTGCTGGACGCCCTACCTGCTGCTTCCAGTGTTTGCCTTGTTCTGAGGGGACTACCTCCAACCATACAGGTGAGTGTAATTACTCTATTAAACATATTTGAAAGCAGAAGTGGGTAAATATTTTTGACACAATATTTTTGTAATTTACATTATAATTATGACCAAGATGTTTTAGACAATAATATTTTTGACAGCATATTTTTGTATTCCGATATTTTTGCACACAGTGATTCTTGCACATTATTGTACAATGCCAACATGTACATCACACATAATAAATACTGATGAACATGAAATACAAAGCATGGACATGTTTCAGCTGCTCAATACAATTTCATCTTACATTCATCAGATTAATATATTCCCACAATACCAGAGATAGGTTGATATTCACTTGCTATTCCTTAATCATTTTATGCAGCAGATCAACACACTAATTTTGCTAACAGTAAATTGAGTCACTCCTAGCAATAGAAAGGTACAAGGCTAGATAGATGATGATCATTCCAAGGTGAAACAGGGTGTTGAACTGGATAATACATTGAAGCGGGCATTGATATTGAAAGAATTATGCCTGCAATCGTCATGATAACTGCCTATATTAGATGTAATCGTAAATATGGAGGATACTTTCTGTTACTGGTCATAACCACATTCTTGCTAATACTGTACCACTGTAGATAGAGTACGTTAGAAATACATGTTCTTGGATGTGAATCAAGAATCCAAGTGGAAGAGTAGGAGGATGACCACCTCTTCGCCGCACTTGTGTTGACTACCTCTAACATTGTCCAATCTCTGTCTTTGCTCCAGGAAGACTGACCATGCCAAGCTTTCAATAAGAGCTAACTAAGCACGAAAAGAGAAGGAAAAATTTGACTGGTTATGGTAGTTCTCACTTGTGACAGAAATTCTTGTAAGGGTGCTCGTGTGTAAGGCAGGATTATATAAGCTAGGATTTAAAAACACTGGACCATTAGATAAAAACAGATGAGGGAGTATGCCCTGCAAGGAGCTTTGATCCTCCTGAACGAGAGCTCAGCCATTCATGTGTAGCTAAAATACTGCCAAGGTTTGTCAGGATGAAGGTTCCTTGCAGACCATCATGGTTGAGGTGGCCATATTGTTTAAATTTAGAATGAACCACCGATGTATCTTGTTTATCAGTAGCAAGGCTAAAGAGGGAGACATTATTGTAATTGTTACTTATGGTTTAATCCTGATTGGCTTTGCAAATAGTCATGCACACATTACTGTTTAGGCTTGACTCAATGATAGAACATAGGTGCACATTGTTTATTTCACCTTCCTGTTTTGGCCCAGTTAAAGTAGCCAGGCAAATAACACACATGCACAGTTTGCAAACCTCAGATTGGTAGTTATTACCCATTCAGAACAGCAAGAATCCAAATGGTTTACCGCCGGGCATCTGATAAATCCTTTGCAATCAATATTTACTTGGTTTGCAATTTGAACAAAGATGTCTGTGCTATTTGCATGGCAATTAATTGTGAGGCCTATTTGATTCTCAAAAGGAGCCTCTTAAAAATACCTCTTGTTGTTATTAAAGATTGAATAGTATCATAAATATTTCAGAAAGCTATACCTGTAAAATCTTTGAAAAGTCCTTTAGGGGATTGATTGGAAAATGTCAAATTAATAACAAAGATGATGCCTCCGAACTAGTAACATTTGTATAACACATCATGCTATAATACAGAGTAATATCATACAGAGTGTACGTGATTTGTTTAAACTCCCGTCACTGATTTGGCCTCCCCTCCCCTTAAGTCGCAAATGAATTCAATACCTAAAAGGAGAACTTCAGCCAGAACTCGTTCCAACCACCTCCACCTCAGGTTCCACCCAGATGGCATGGAAAATAGTAGCTTCTAATATCTGTACTTCCATTGTAGGCATGACAGATTTTTACATTTATGAGTTCTCTGCAAAATCAACAATATTTTCAAAAAGGAAGTAAATGGCCATCATCTATCATAAGTTATCATTAAATGGGTGCATGTACATTTTTAGGGAAGGCTGAATGAGGGCATGGAGAACTAAAACTGACAAAGACCCTGAGCGGCCATGGCAAGCTGCGAGTAACATCTTTCCAGAGCTCCATGACCACCAGGCAGGAGTGACTATGTACATGGACAGTCAGTTTACAGTGCACTGGATCATACCTTCTCATACAATCCTGGGACAGCTCAGATTCCTACTATGGGCCGGATTCCGATCTCGCTCGCAAAGCCCTACGGCCGACTCGGTCCCGTAGAGCTTTCCGAACGACTCGTGCTCCTGGGCTCCGAACGCCCGAGTACGATGCAAGTACGCGCTGACGGACTCGGGTCGCACGGAGCCCCATTGAAGTCAATAGGAGCCTGTTGTACATTGCGTCCATAGGCTTCCATTGAGAAAAAAGTACATCGCGGAAAAGGGCGCCCCCTGTCTTGGGGACGCATCGGTGCCCCCTGCACCGTACATGCATGTGTAGGTGACTGAGTCATAGGGCTACGGGTGAAGGGGGGCCTGCTACGGCCCCCCGAAGTACGCTTCCTGAAGCTTTTTCGAGTCGGAGGCTCTGAGTCGATCCGGCTGCTCAATGCGCATCGTACTTGGTCGCTCGGAAATCGGACCTATTGCGCTGCACGAGTCGGCCATTTTGTAGTTGTCTGGAGGGCTTCGCTGATGGGTACGAGTCGCTCGGAGCGCGAGGCGATATTCACATCGTACTCGCTCGCTCGTACGGCGGTGCGAGTCGTTCGGAAATCGCACTCACGAATCGGACTCGCTCCTGATGGATGCAGTCAGGAGTCCTTCCGAGCGAGATCGGAATCGGGCCCAATATGTGAGGCCAGAACAATGGAAGCACTGAAAATGACTATGGGCCTCATTTACAATATTTTGCCGCACAGCAGCACAGCAAGCCTTCCCGCTGAGCTGCGGTGCGTCAAAATAAACAGGCAGGAATGTCCCGTATCTACAAGATTCCTGTCCTTCTCTCCTGCTCTGGTGCACAAACAGCAGCCCTGCACCAGCGCAGACACCCTTGCCTCACTTTGCAAGGGTGCCTGCGTTGCCGGGATGATTGTTTTTGTGCAGGAAGGGAAAACAATCATTTAAGGCACTGACCCCGTCAACAATAGAGGGTCTCTTCAGGACCTAGCAATGCAGGGACATCTGAAAAAGAAATCCGCTGTCAGAGTGACAATAGTGCACAACAAGGAGGTGAGTGTAAAAGGAGGGTACTCACATGGGACCCAGCCGGGAACCCAGTGAGGGGAAGGACTGACAGTCTAAGGGCGTGATGGAAATTACTTACTACATCTGTAGTCATGAAATACACGACAGTCCGTGTAGATGGATGTTGTTCCCGTGTCAGAGTAAGGATGACTCATCCAAGCATGGAGAAACGAGGCTGCGCGCGCCAGCTACGCGGTGAATCAGGAAAAGAGAACCGCGTGAGTCCGTCCCTGCTTGTAGCATAACAACACTCACCTCCTTGTTGTGCACTATTGTCACTCTGACAGCAGATTCCTTTTTCAGATGTCCCTGCATTGCTAGGTCCTGAAGGGACCCCCTAATGTTGACGGGGTCGAAAAGTCGTCGACAAACCCAAAGCGAACCATTTACCAGCCTCTATTAATGTATTAGAAGGCTGTGATCATTCTATACCATTGTGATGGTCGACTTTGTAACTTTGTAAACCATTTTTTTATGTCACAGAATGTCACATACTGTTATGTAGGTTCCATGGTCACTGGGGACACCATGCACTTTTTTTAAAAATAAATGTGAAGATTTATGTATATAAACTTTTTGAATTTACAAGTATCCCGTAGTATATGGTTTTATATCTCTCTCTCAGACATCCACTTTACCCCTGCCTATTACCATTGTCCATATGCAGGATGTCAGCATGCCAAATGATGTTTTGTTTTCTGTGAATTCGTTCCTTCTTTATTGGTTTTCACTCAGGAGCACACCAAGGACTAGTGGGAAATACTGTAGTTTGTTAATAAGAAGTTTTGCAAAACTGATCTTTTTCAAGTGGAGCAAGGCATTTTTCTAATCCATGGAGTTTGAGTTTCTTCTCAGATAGGGTGTGAGTAAAGATCTTAGTGGTGCACCACAATAGGGGCAAATGATTCAGCTTTCGTGGATGGGGAAGGATTAACCACTCCTACACTTTACACAGGCATTTAAAAAAAAGTCTTTTTTCTATTTCAGTAACATTATAACCCATTTTACATTCATCAAATTTCTATCAGCAACATATTTGTTTTATTGTGTTTACTGTAAGCACTAACATTATTGTTCCTGTAGGCCTTTGAGGGTGAAGGTAATTAATGCCATATCATCTGCATATATAAAGGAGTTATCAACTATGTCATCCACTTTTGGCGAAAGAACCCATCCCTGATTATTTCTTGCAGGAATGTCATGAAGAAAAGTGCTAAGTAAAGCCGGTTATGTGTCCTGTTCTAGCATTTTTGTCAGCCAGGTGTTGTAGTGCTGCATTTGAATAGCATTTGAACAGCACTAAAACCCTCATGGAATCCACAGGATTCTCAAATCTTCCCAAAATATATGCCTTTGCTCTCTTTCAAATGCCTTAGATATATCTACAGGAGCAACATACGGGACAACTTTGCATGATTTTACAGTAGTTACCTTTTGGGTGACCAGTTACATACACAAGCTCACGAATGGATTAATTCTTCCTGAAACCTGTCTTTACCTTTTCAACCAGCCTTGAAGGGAAACAAAACACATTTGTTGAAGAACTCCCCAAAGACTCTGGATTAAATTGTTAAATCTGATTGGAGATGCCATCAGAACAGTGGCCTTCTTAACTTTTAACTCAAAATTACATCTTTGCCTTTCAGCAAACATAACAGGATCATCAAGATATTGATTATCATGCCTAACTGAAGATTGCCTGAGCTAGGATGCAAACATATTTTTAATGTACCCCACCCATGACTGCTCTGAATTACTTTTCTCAGTATCTCTTCGTGTAGCTACCAATTACCAGAACACTTCAGAATACACATATCAAATGTGGTGTGAGACCATGGTTGAATAGAAGTATTTCAGATTTTTCTCCTTAATAGAATGTCTGTGCCTTCTTCTTTCCATCCTCAATTCCCAAAATGTACCCATCTTAATGAGAAGACATGAACTTCTACGCAAAGTGGACATAACTCCCTTGCCTTTATGGTCGAACCATAACTTGTCTCCATGCTCATTATATATAGAAGAACCTTTTCTTAAAATGTTTTGACTGTCCTGCATAACCAGTGGCATACCTCTGTGCAGGTCCTCAAGCTTACTCTCACACCCTGGCAAACAACTGGATGAGTATTCCTTAAAAGCTCAGTAAAATCCCTATTCTTGCTAGACCATGCTGATCTAATCTTTAAAACATGCTTCCATAAAGGAAATTTCGGAAATAATGTGGCAATTACCAATGATACTCTGGGGAGGTGAAATGTTCACAACAATGAAGAGTCTGCCTGAAAAGATCTGTTTAGCATCATCAAAATGTCGCTTTAGAAATGATTCTGTGACCTTTACGCTATCTCTAAAATATGTTTAATCTGGAATGTTAGGCATAAGTATCTATAACATGTACAGATGTCATGATACCCAGCACGATTAATTATAAAATCAACATTGAGGTTAACAGATACCAAAATTAGATAATTTCCATGGAGAGTAACTAGGCCTTCAAATTCCAAATGTGAAAGGTTTACTATTTATGTTCTCAATTTATGGTGAAATAGACATTTACCAGTGAAAGATTCTTTGTTGCAAAACATCCAAAGAAATAATATTATTACTAATACCACTAGTCAGACCTCAACTCCCTTTGAATGCTTTAAATGCACAAAATGAAGTTCAGCTAGGTCCTCCTCTGCCACCTTTATTGCAAAACTGAAATCTGACTATTATGAAGCTACAAAATGACTGGTCAGATAGAAATTTGTTAACACAATCTATGTTTCAACTAGTGAACTTTAATTACTGAACACTGCTAGGGATCCCATTAGGAAAAGAAGCTAAAAATATTTTTGACTAATGTTAGGGGTGCTGAATGATCCAAAGACATATCAGATGACAGATTATAGGGTGAATAAGACTTTCTGTGACCAAGGTACCTTGATTTCTCATTCTCCGTTTGAAAGGTAGGGATAGTATAAATATGCACATCTAGATATTTCATTCTATCAACCATCAGCTTTTTCCACTAGAGTCTTTTGTCAACTAATCATGCAGTTGGTGATTCAACAAAGGCGCAATAGCAATCAGCAGCATACAATGCCCCCTCTGCCAGAAAATACTCTCCCCATCCCTCCTCTAACGACCCTGTTAGGCCTGACAGCCTTAGGGTGGTCAACCCCAAACTTTTCCCTGCTTACTTCCATTTTCTGCTATATTCTGTTTGTTGGCCTTAGGACCCTGAGCACCTTTTCCCTGCTGACTACTGCTAAAGTGCATGTGCTTCTCTCTAAACATGGTTTCATTGACTCATCCATAATTGGTGTATTTAATTTATCTGTAAGTCCCTTGTAGAGTGCACTACCTGTGCCCAGGGCCTGTAAATTAAATGCTACTAGTGGGCCTGCAGCACTGGTTGTGCCACCCACACAAGTAGCCCTTTAAACAAGTCTCAGGCCTGCCACTGCAGAGCCTGTGTGTGCAGTTACACTGCCATGTTGACTTGGCATTTAGAACCTCTTGCCATGCCTTAAACTCCCCTTTTATGACATATTAGTCACCCCTAAGGTAGGCCCTAGGTAGCCTGTTGGAAAACGAGGCAGTATCTGTGAGGCCTGCACAAATAACATGACTACATTTGTCCTTCACTGGGAACCAAACACCCAATTGTAGCGCCTGACTCTCAGAGGGTAGCGTTGCAGAGCAGTCTGAGGCTTTACTCAAGGGAGGTGGTGTGGGCTAGTAATCGCCATTTGCAGGTGCGCAGAAATAACACTCAATAATTGATTGTCCAGTCTGTACTTTGCTTTATAAAAGTAAGAGTACATTTATTAAACACACACACTACTCAATACTATGCACCAATTTACAAATATACATAAGCTGTTGGAATTACTTTGTGACATTGCGTAACATCTCCACCCCTCCCAAAAGGGGGTGGGGTCTAGTACCACCACTCCCATGTATGCACATCATCTTGCCCCCTAATGCAGTGTGTTGAGCCTAACCTGGAGCGAGGGCCCTGCGCACTGGCACCATCCCAGTGGCGACCCACCCCATTACCTCAATGCGCATTAAAAATGGGTACACCTGCCTTGGTGACACATAACCCTGACTGAGCATTTCCTACTGACCATAAAGTATGCACCTCTATATCTTAAGGGCTAGCAGTCTGGGTCTTCACCTAAGTGCAGCAGCAAGACTACATGTTTACACACACCTTAGAATGACAGTACTCATCACCTTTGTTGGACATTAGAATGCATTGCAATTACAGCCCCTAAGGGCATCAGAGATGAAATCACAGGATTACGCCTATACAGCCAGACACCCTAGCAGGAATGTCTGGCAACATAACCCACTTTGCTTATGACATCACCTCACACAGGTACCTCACATTACATATGTGACCTCCAGTCCCTCTAAAAAGGAATAACCGTTAGTAAATGCAGTTCTGGTGCAATTACACCTCTTCACCTCCAGGGAATGCCCTTCTCGAGCCATCCCCAACTCAGCCTTTCACTCCATTAAGCCCGTCGTAATACACCCTCAGCTGTAGAACAAAAGTTCCAGCCTAAAAGCTGTATAAATGCTGGTTGAGCCCTTGAGGGGTTATCCATTCCAAATCCCTAGGAAACTTAGGGTGGGACTGAACTTCGTGCTGGGGGGAGACTGCGCTTCTCCAGCAGCTCCCCCAGCACCCTTTTTCACTCTTGAGGGTGACCCCCTCCTCTGGGGGCCACCAAGCACAAAAACGGTAGATTTCCAAATGCCTTGCTAGGCATTATGGGGCGCTTCGTGCTCCTCTGCATGCATATATGATGAGCGGCTCTCCCGCTGTGCCGGGGAGAGCCGCGATCCATCTGGCGCTCCGCGCCGCCTCCCACGTGGGGTGGGGGCCCGGTCCCACCCGGACCCCCAGGTAAATGCCTTACGGCTCGGGGAGCCCAACCCCGGCCGCTCATACGCGTGGTGGGGGCCTGGTCCCATCCCCGGGCCCCGTGCAGCTCCTTTCAGCGAAGGGGTCCCGGTCCCACCCGGGACCCCGTCTGGCTTTCCTGTTGGGGAGCCACCCGGGGAGCCCACCCCCGGTGACTCCCGCCGGCTCCCCGCCCGGCCAGCACCCTCGCTTGCTGCCGCGGGAGCCGGCAATCGTCTTCTGGTCTACCCGCGGGCAGACCCGGAGGTTCCCGCCAGTCCCGGCGGACCTCGGGGGAGTGCGGCGGCACTCCCCCCTCCTCCCTCCTCAACTTCGGGGCCCGGGGATGGGGTCCTGGGCCGCCGGACCACTTCGGGGGGGTGCGACGGCGCTCCCCTCCATTTTGCCATTTCGGGGCCCGGAGATGGGGTCCCGGGCCCCTCCTCCTTTTAACGGTGAGCGCGACGGCGCTCCCCGGCGGCTCCGTGTCGGCGGGGGCATGGGGGAACAGCTTCACGGGGAGCGCGACGGCACTCCCCGACTTTGCTTCGGGGCCCGGAGATGGGCTCCCGGGCCCCCAGGCTCATTTTCGCGGGGGCGACGGCGCTCCCCGCCTTCCGTTTCTTCGCCGGGGGCCAGGGTGGGCTCCTGGCACCCCGGAGGGCACAATCTTCACGGGGAGCGCGACGGCGCTCCCCGGCTTTGCTTCGAGGCCCGGGGATGGACTCCCGGGCCCCCGACCTCCTCTTCGTGGGGGTCAAAGGTCGCTCACCTTCTGGGGGCCATATCTCAGCCCCTGGGGGTCCGATCTGCCCCATTTTTGTGTCCTCTTGCTCCTGGTGGCCAGCCCCAGCCACTGGGAACACACTCCTTCGCCCTCGGGGTCTCTGAGAGGGGGGATTCAGCAGGGAGCTGTCTTCACTGGCTCCCTGCGCCAGCCTTTCGCGCGTCTCCCCTCCTTGGCCTCTCTTCTCCCTGCGCAGAGGCCTCTGCTTCTGCGCACTGGTCCTGGGCTCTTCTTCTGGTGCTGGCAGGGCCCTGGGGGACAGTCAGGGGGTTCCTCCTTCCAACTGCCCATTGCCAGGCTCCAGCACCTTCCGCCTCCGCAGACCACACCCAGGAGAGAGCTTCTCTTCCTGTGCAAGCACTTTTTAAAAGTTGAGTAGGGGGCTGGCAGGAAGTCTCTGTTGGTCCTATCCAACAGCGCCACATCACTTCCCTGCCCCTGCTCCCTCCTTCTTGTCCAGCCTCTGGGCTGGTTCAAAATGGCGTCGTCCAGGTTCTCTGGCCACATGGTCTCTGAAACCAGAGCCCTTCCCTCCTAGGTGCAGCCTGGTGCCTGGCACCCAGTGATAGCTGCTGATGGATGAGCCTGTAGCTCCGCCTATCTTCCCTTCGTGGAAAGGAGGTCTTCGCTCTGGGAGGGAAAGGTCATCAATCCAGCCTGCTGAGGTCAACCCCCAGCCAGGCCCTGGTTATGATCTGACTCAGAGAGATGTAACATTTCTGGATGACCCAAAAGCAGTACAAATATGACTCTGGACTCTGCAGAATACTTCTTTTCACATCCGCTACAGTGGACTTTAGTGCGTGTCTGGAATCTGTAGGCCTTATGGAAGTTAATCTAGCACATGGGCTCCACATCCCCATAGGGGAATAATGAAGTGAAAAACACAGTAAAGCACACTGACTTTCCCTGGCATGTTCCTTCCTAGTGTATAAGGCCTATTCCGTGTCACCACCCAATTCTGCATAAGTCCTGCCACACCATTCACTTTGTAGCTGCTCCTGGACTGCGCACGCCAAGAATCTCCCCTGCGCAGCCCCTACACGTGTGCACACGCATGTACACAGGTGTCTGCATGTAACCAGCCCGGTGCCCTTACTCCAGCTGCTGCGCAGCGGCCTAGTCAAGCTAGGGGGACACCAGTAAAATCCACATGCAGTCTCTTTCATCATGAGTTCACTGTGGATGAGTCCCAATTTATGAGGCTCTCCCACAGTAAAACCTCAACACCTAGGTGCTCAAAAAGCGAAAAATCCGGGTGGCCCATAGTGTCAGAACCACCTTCTAACATAGCCCATAGGGCAGGGTGTGTGTAAGTAAAAGCCAGGACATTTACTTTTGAGTTTTTGATGCCCTGGTAGTGAATAACACCTAGATTTGTTTGTCACTACTGTGAGCCCTACCCACCACTGACCGCAACCAGGTTTTCCGGTTTACTTGTGTAGCAGCAGAGCCGCGGTGAGGCAGTGTCGGAGGCAGCATCCGAGCATCGGAGCACGGAGCTCAGGGGAGGCTCGCGCCTGCAGTGTGGTCATGTAACTGGACCAGCGGTGGCCACAGTTTGTTTGAACCGCAGGGCTTGAGCCCCCCTCCCTCCCCCCGCGGAAGCAGCCCGGTGGTCTCAGGACCGGGTGCAGCTTGCGGTGTGTGGCGCGGCCTGCCGTGTTGGTGCTCCTGATTACCTTGGTTCTATCCAACGCATCTTTGACGGTACGACGGGAGAAGTACACAGGAACTTCAGAAGTTTGGCAGAAGGGAGCAGCAGCGGTGTTCGTGTCTGTGCCGTGCAGCGCCGTGGACTAGCCCCCGGGGACAAGCAACTTGGCCAGCAACTAGGTCAGCCTGTGATCCGCTTTGAGGCACTGGGGGGGAGGCCAGAGCGGCAGCAGAGAAACCACTGCGGCTGCAGGTCGACTCACCCGCCGTGCCCGCCTGGAATTTCCGCCTTAGGTTTCTGCTGCCACCAAACATGGGAAAGAGGGCCAGGTAGGTAGCACTGTATCCTTGTGCTCCCAGGCCTCCCCGCTTCTCCTTGTCTCGCTTCTGCCCCCTTCCAGCCGTCGTGAGGATTGCCGCCACCATTTTCGGCCGGCTGGTCAGGAGTCTACTGTCTTTGGTGGTCGAACGTGACTCAAGGGCAGCAGAGACAGCACCAGCATTAATAGTGGAGTGGAGCTGAGTGAGTGAGCCCCACCACCGGAGAGTGTGCCATCGTCAGCTTGCGAAAGAAGGCCAGTTAGGTCTGGGTGCGGCCTACGAGCTGTCTGGAAGGCCCCACTCACCTGGGGAGCCAGTCGGAACCGGAACCGGCTGGGGACTGTGGGTGCGAAGGACTCGGTGCCAAGTCTAAAGTCTGTAAGTTCTGCAATTTAAACCATGAGATCATGGAAGACCAGGGGCGAACCAGCACCATCGGGAAAAAAGAAGAAGTCAGCCATTGAAAGAAAAGCTACAGGCACCCAGGAGAAGGGGAAGGAAGCCAAAGCCACAAAATGTCAAGGAAAATCAAATCCCCAGCCTAACGAAGGACCATTAATTGATCTCTCAAACCAAGTGGACCCAACCGGAAGGAAGAGATCAAAGGGAAATCTTTCGGATTCTAGGCACACAATTTGCTCGAAACAACCTAAAATCTACACAAAATTTGCTTTCCTAAAAGATGCGGGAGCAGTGTTGTTCTCAACTAATGACAATCTTACGGGCCTACAAACACCACTATTGTCCACTACTCCAACCAAGCGTGAATCGTCTCCCGAATCTATTCGCTGCGATCTCCAGTATCCTACTACACTAGCTTCACCTTCAAAATTGCTTACAAAGGGGGATATCAGTGTTCTAACAAATTCTTCACAATATTTAAAACTGTCAGAATCCAAGACAGAGCCTCTGCAATAAGGTCCTGTGGACCTAAATGAGAGCATCCCTTGCTCCCAGGCAAGTAGCGGCATGCAGGGCATCATTTCGCAAAGCAAATCGATTGTGAGAAGTCCTATAACCTCCAGCAGCATAGGCATTCCTAATAGCATGCCAAAATCAAGTCTCCGGAAAGATAACACTTTACCATCATTATCTTCAGAGACCCAAGAAGAAAAAGATAGCGAGCCACTCTCGTATTTAAAAACCCCGGAATGGGACGAGTTTATTGCAGCCTATATGCAGGACCCTCACAAGTCACCAATCCACACTTGTGAATTTGACAAGAGGGAAACAAATCCAACTGAAGCACAAAAAACGCCCACTTTTTTTGCCTGGCAATCCCTACTGAGTATGGTCCAGCTATCAGCTGTCGCATTACAACTGCAGTCTAACAAGATGGATATCCAACTCTCGTTATTGAACACTATGGCAGTGTACGTAGCAGGGATTGACCGCAAGCTTGGAGAGTTAAATTCCCTCATAAAAAGGGTGCAGGATAATACCTCCTTTGCTCAAATAGAGTGTTCTTGCTCTAAAATGGTTGATAAACTGGCATCGGTCCCTTTAATGTTAAATGATCTATTAACAAACGTGAAACAAAGCACCCAACCTGGGAGGCCGGCCAATCGGACAACAAAATTAGAAGACTCTTCTAGTCTCAACCTCATGGTGGATGACCCCATTGGTTCTAGCGATCAAATGAATAACTTAAGTGTGCAATTAGTACCCAACATGAACCTCCCAAAGGAAAACAACACTAATGAAGGGCAGCCAACATGTGGACCCCCCAATATGGGGGAAGGTGGACCAGACCCAAAAAAAGGAAACGCCAAATACAGACGTGCACAAAAAAGTAAGGGACGGAATAAAAAATCTACCGGCCAAGTGCAACTCTATCCCCTATTTGAGACCTTACCACGACTGGATTCCAAAGCGACTCAAAAAGTAACAGAGTCCATACAGGGAAAAGAGGAAAAGGGATCATTGTGCCATTCAGACCCGACTTGTGCAAGCCCAGGTAAACAACCTACTGTGACCACTAAAATTCAAACAGCAGCTAGTATCCATAAGGAATCCCATGTTACTCTTCCAGCACAGCAAGAAACCACCTCTAAGTTTATGACAACTCAAACTAAAGTACCAGCTGACGAAAAAATTCTATCCCCAACAGCCGGAGCCCTAAGGGATAGAAATAGATTATGGGATGAAGTACTTGCCGTAAAAATTGGAAACAACGTCTCTACGCAGACAGAAAAATTATTAACTACAAATCCAATTGTGGACCTAGTTTTGACGTCCTCCATCAGCGTTCAACACATTATTTCCCTTGGAGACTCTACGAACGTGACGGTGCCTAGATTGAGCCTGCAAGAATCCATTCCTAAAGTACTAGACCATGTCAAAACAAGACTCAGTTCCAGTTCTACGAACGTTAAGGTGCCAAGCTTGAGCCCGCAAGAAAGCATTCCCAAGGTACTAGACCTCGTCAAAATAAGTTCCAATTTAGAAAGCTTTCGGACTGAAGCAAAAATGGATTAAATCAACGCCTCATTCCTAATCCTGATTCCGGAATACGTATCTAGAGGCAGACATGATATCCTAAACAGGGGAAATACTCTAAGACTGTAGGCAGCTATTCCGAATCTAAGCAATATTAAAACTAAAGACCTGGTCGCAATACAATTTGAGAACTCTGATGCAGCACCTGGGGAAGAATTAACTAAGGCCACGTGGTCTTCTAGTGAAATTGCAAAAAGAATCCTTGCGGAAGGTCCAGCACTCAAAAAATGGGGAATAAAGATTATCCCCGGACAAACAATAGGATACCCTCTGCCCCTGCTACCACAAGGACAAAAAGGGTTAACAGATACGAGGAAGGAAGAAACCACCTCCATACTAAAGGGAGCAAAGGGCTCCACAGACACAGTGTGTTTTTCAAACAAATTCCATGGAGTCTTAGAATGGGCTGCCCAGGAAAAGCCGCAAGATGGCATTAGAGATAATGGGGCCGATTCCGATTCAGGCCGGAAATCTCCCCGACCGAGCTGGACCCGGAGAGATTTCTGACCAAATCGGACCCTAGCAGTCCGACCGAACGAGTACGATGCGTTCGCATGCAATCGGACTCGATTCGGTCGGACTCCCATTTAAGTCAATGGGAGCCGGTCGTACAACGCGTACGCGGGCTCCCATTGACTCAATGGGTGCGAGGCGAACAAGGGCGCCCCCTACAGCGGGTACGCGTCGAAGCGACTTGCGCCGTACATGCACAGGTAGGGGGGACCCATGGGTCCCCCCTGTGTGCGACTCGCACGGCTACACGTACAGGGGGGTCCGACACGGACCCCCAAAGTCCAGCTCTGACTGCTCTTTGGAGCCGGACTGCACGAGTCGCTCGGACTGCTCGAGGCGCGCATCGTACTTACCCGGCCGGGGAACGTCTCCATTGCGCGGTGCGAGTCGTGTCCGTGCGAGTGGGTCGGAGCGGTTGGGTCCCGCGAACGAGTCGGTCGGCGATTTCGCGAGCGCTCGCATCGTACTCGTTCGCCCGGACGCACGTCCGAATCGGTCGGGAAAGAGGGCTCCGAATCGGATCCGGTAAAGCCGAATACGATTCGGTGCCCTACCGGCCGAGATCTGATTCGGCCCCATAGTTAGGACAGTAACACTCACTCCTATTTCACCATGACAAAATCCAGGGCGAATGAACCAAAAAAGGCTCAACACCAGACCGCTGCATATGTGCTCCTGGAATATAAATGGCCTAAACTCCAAATTAGCTGATCCGGAGTTGCATACTTATCTAGTGTCCTTCAATATCATTTTCCTCCAGGAAACGTGGTTTGTGGAACCTGTCTTTATACAAGGATATATAGTCTTCTTCACACCAGCTATAAGACACGCAAAACATGGGCATCCCTCAGGTGGTCTGGCTACATTTATCAGGATAGCTCGTGGAGTCTTAGGAACAACTTTAGACATTAAGGCCACGGGAATCAATGCGACCAAATGTACTTTAAACATCAAAGATGTTGCGACAGAAGTTATTTTGATCAATACTTACATTCACCCTAAAAACAAACTTATCGGTGGTAAAAAGTTAGTGCACGAACTAACGAGATTGTTGGAGACGGAAAGTACGACCCTCTTTAGAATATCTGGGGACTTTAACCTATCCTTAATGGGCTCCTCGGCGAGTGATCTATTAATCTCCCAATCTGCATTTTGGGAAATACCGGATCAGGGCAGCAACACACTAGGGAAATGGTCGAAAACTGGTTGCCAACTTCTGGATGATCTTGAACATCTATCTCTTAGGGCCCTAAACGGTAGGTTTCAAATAGACAACCTGCCTAATGCTACATATCAGTCTAATAATACTAGTTCGTGTTTGGACTATACATTTGTCTCCCTGACTATATTTCAACACATTTGCTCATTCCAAATTAAGGATAGATCCGGCAGTGACCATCTCCCACAAGAAGTTACATTTTCCCCGTACATTACCCGTTCAATTCATATAAGGAAGATAACAGACAAAACATATCTAATAAATTGAAGATGTATTATGAGCACCACGGTCGGGCTTGACCAATTGCACGAAACTGTAATGGATACGCTCCAGGAAATCTCAAGCAACGAAAGTTCAGCAGTAAACACGTGGGAAAGACTCACTGAAATACTTCATGAAAAGCATTCTAAACCAATAAAACCAAAAGGTAACAACAAAATATATATAGAAGCCTCCACTGCAAACCATGAAATCCGATTTCGGGAATATAAATCTCGAATTAACAAAGCACTTAAGACGCTTAGGAGAAAGCCGGGTGACATAACTGCCTTTGCAGCATTAAAGTCAAACAAAAAACTTATCAAAAAGCTAAAATGGAGAAGTCAAAGAGACAAAGACAACGATCTATGGGCCAAATTACACTTCTTTATAAAATGTACAAACGGCACTAGATTCTGGACCACAGTTAACCAACTCCTCAACCCAGATAATAGAGGAGTAAATTCACATATTGCAGAGGCATCGTGGGTCCATTACTTACCAACCTACTTTAATGATCCATCAGAAGAAAACTCACAGACAAATCTTCAGGTAATTCCATTAAACAGGCAGCATAAGGGCATGTCAGAGTCAAATATAGAAACTATCAAAAAACAGATAATGAAAGGACGGAAATAGGGAGCCCCGGGCCCAAATTGCGTACCTCCTGCGGTCTTCAAATATAAACCAGACTTTTGGGCTGAAACTCTGGCACCAGTATTTACTGAAGTAAGGAGCACACAAATTATTCCTGCGTCCTGGAAGGGGGCGATCATATCTCCCATATTTAAAGGAGGGAATAGATCACTTTCGGGAAACTATCGGCTTATAACATTATTGGATATTGATGCCAAATACTTTGCCGGAACTGTCTTAGAAGAGTTGATATCATGGTCTTCTAATAATAACATAATTCTATACAACCAGACTGGGTTCAAAAATTCCACCGGCACGATCACGAACATCTTGGCAATTTCTTTACTTATGGATGCCGCCCGTGCATCCAAATCTCCATTATACTTCTGCTATATTGATTTTAAATCAGCCTTTGACTGTGTAGACCAGGGGAAATTGTGGAGGAAGTTAGTAGATTGGGGTATATCACAGAATCTTTTACACACGTTGATAATGCTACATAGTGACACATGGGTTCAAATCAAAATAGGAGCAGGCACACATCTCTCTCGGAAGATTCAAACTACCCGAGGCCTAAAACAAGGCTGTGTTTTGGCACCAACTCTATTTAACCTTTTCTTGGCGGACCTGACGGACACGTTACAATCATGTAACCCTCATGCCCCGAAATTAGGGGCTAATCCGATATCATGCTTCCTATATGCCGATGATGTAGTATTGGTGAGCCGCACTCGGGTGGGGCTCCAACGACTTCTTGATACAATGACGACCTATTCGCAAACCAACGGCCTGCAGATCAATTACGGCAAAACGAAAACCATGTGCTACAACGTCAAGAAAACACAAACACAGGCTTGGTTCATGGGTAAAGAGCAGTTGAAAAACGCAGTTGAATACAAATACCTCGGAGTAATTATCGATAATAAAGGGAACTTTCATGCGCAGAAGGAGGCAATCAAAAAGAAAGGCTTGGTTTTAGCTGCAGCTTTTAAAAACTTGAAGAAAAAGGTAGCTGGACCTGTTTTGTCCCCACTACTGGAAGTTGTAAGATCAAAACTCCTTCCAACAATTTCATATGAAAGTGAGGCTTTAAGAGGCAGTATGCAACCACGCTGGATAATGCAGTATCCCAAGCTTACAGAATTATATTCTCCTTGCCAAGTTACACCTCCCCTGCTCAGATAAGGCTAGAATTTGGACTGGTCAAGCAATCACTAGCCAGGCGCTGCTCATATATAATATGCTGGAACAAAATCAGGAAAGCTGAATTGAATACATTGAATTACATGTTGTGGGACGAATTACAGCATCGTCATACATCACCAGGTAGAGAGTATCTGCAAGAGTCCCTAGCATGTACAGGTCTCGCCCAGCTTTGGGAAATGTCAATTGACCTACAGGCCTTTAAGCGTTTGGTAAAGAAGTATCTTATAATTCAATCAGCTACAGAAGATAAAGCTACACTAGCACAAAGGGCACATGGGTGGATGACATTAAACAATTACAAGTCTATCTCGCCACAAGATTATTTTGCCACCAGTTATCCAGTTTTTATTAAGCAGCAGTTCTTAAGATACCAGCTGGGGTTACTACCAGCCAAAGAACACATGGCACCTTGGCAATGCGGTAACCTACCTGTCACTTGTCGCCTCTGCGGGAGTTGCAAGGAGGACATGTTGCATTTGGTCTGCTCCTGTAATACTGTAATGGCAGTAAGGAAACAACTGTTAATGAAGGCTTTTAACCAAAGAGGAATACGAACACGAAGACAGGCTATCTTAGCCTGCTTTGACCCAGGTGACACGCAGTTAAATTGCCGTTTTGTCAAATTTCTGCTAAAAGTGGAGCAAAGACTAAAAGAACATGAAAATCGTCCAGTACATTTGATATAAGAAGCAATTCAACGGTCATATTAACCTTTAGAAACAACATAGAGTTCCCCATAATACTATTAGGGGCTGAACTATCGACTCTTATTGAATCTCCCTAAGGATGATTAATGAACTGGAATACTTCCCTTCAGTGCTCTATTAGCCTCAAAACTGCGACCTCTGCTTGCGTCCTACCATTAGAAATATTTTGACACTAAAGATTTTATCATTCGAATTTTGTTTCATCATGAATTTTAGGTTTTATCATGTATATGTGTAAGTTACTATCAAATGGTTATATTAACTGTTTGGCCGTCAGGGGCGGATAGGTCACTCATGAACTGAAATGTTTTTGTGCAATAGCATCTTTAATTTTAAAGCTGAAACTATCTGATTTCCTTTTATCTGTCATATTTGAAAAAATTGAATTGAAAGATTTTAGCAATGATTTTTAACTCACCATGTAAATATGAATCTTGTATATTTATTGCAATGGCTTTAAGTAGCCACGCAATTGTCTAAATAATCTTAAACTTAAACTTAAACTTAAACTTAAACCTGTCAGGGTGAGCCACAAAATTCACTAAATGACCCTGTGCTTAACCCTCTGGTAGCTTGCCACCAAGCATTCAGGCTTAACTTAGAGGCAATGTGTAAAGTATTTATGCAGCACACAAACAGTAATAAAGTGAAAAACCAACACTAGAAAAATTCCAAACCATTTCAGAAAAATAGAGTACGTTTTAATAAATATAATGATATCAGATACAAAAATCCAATCAGTGGAACCTGAGATATGCAATTTTAAAGTCTAAAGTGAAAATAGCACCTAGAAGTATGAAGTCCAACTGCAGTTATCTGGCCAAGCTGGAATGGGACAAAGTAACAAGTTCAGGCCGACCATGATGGAGCTTGGGCCAGGCACAGGACCGGTTTCGGTCCACTGAGAGTTGTACCTTTATGTCTTTGAAGTTGAGATGTGAGTTCCTGTTTTGGTCTGCGCTGTTCTGAGTTGGTTCTGGTGAAGACACCTGTCAGGAGCTGCTAGGTGCTGCAATGTGTGACTCTACCTCGGGTTGCATTATGCTGCATTGATTCTGATGAAGCCGCTGAGCCGGAGTTGCCAGGTGCTCCAAGGCGCTAAGAAGATCTAATGAAGCTTCAGTTGTTCCAGGAAGAGTACAACTGGTGCCAGCTAAGGGTACTGGACATGGTGAGGCACCTTGTTTGGACCAGGGACTCAGTCTAGCATAGATCAGCAGGGCTAAGACAGGTCCAGTGCATGTCCTGGAAGGGCCAGTGCAGCAGGTCAACTGGGCAGCTGCAGGGAGGCCTCTGGAGCTTGTTGTGTTCCTGTAGCTCAAACAGGAGGTCAACCAACTGCCACTTGGAGTTAGCCTGGGATGAAGGTAAGCAGGTCCAGTCATCTTTCTCTGACAGCATGGCAGACCTCTGGCAGCAGAACATTCCTTTTTCTGTAATGTACACAGGCCCAGGAGTGTTCTGATGAGTGGCTCAGGAGGTCCACTATTTATACCTGGTGCCAGCCTATGTTTGTCGGGAGGCTCCCTGTCCTACCCCCATATCTGGTACAGGAAAGTTCTACCTTTCACCTGGCAAGGCTCCAAACTGTCTGGCGGTGACAAAAAGCAGGCGGTCTGGTGTCAGAAGCCTTTGTGTGTGCAGGAGGCAAAGCCATTTGAATTATGATCAAGACTAGGTACAACTCTCCCTTGAGCATCCTGCTAGGATGCCCCACCCTGTTGAAAAATGAAATGAAATGAAAAATGCATTTATAAAGCGCGTGCCTACCCGAGGGCCTCCCAGCACTAATAGCAGCAAGCAGCAGAGAACCGACCAACTAGGGAAATAGCCAGGTTTTCAGCATCCTCCGAAAGGTAAGGTGATTGGGTTCCTTGCGCAATTGAAGAGGGAGGGTGTTCCAGAACTTAGGGGCGTTGTAGGAAAACAGACGGCCCCCGCTTCTTGCTTTCCGAATCCTAGGGATGGCTGCAAGATGTAAATCGTCTGAGCGAAGGAGTCTGTTAGCATGGTAAGGCCGAGCAATCGATTGGTTAATAAGAGGGCCCTTTCCTGTTAAAGATCTGTGTACTATGCACATGGACTTAAAGTAAACTCTCTCTCTGATGGGTAGCCAGTGGAGATGTTTCAAGGCGGGTTTTGCCGATTGGCGTTTTGGGATATCCATAAGGACTCTGGCGGCCCAGTTTTGTACTGTCTGGAGTTTAGCGAAAGTGGAGCTGGGGGCCCTAAGATAAAGGGCATTCCCATAGTCCAGGTGTGGCAGAATGAGTGCCTGGACCATGAGCTTCCTTGCCTGAAAGGGGAGGAGTGGGAGAACTTTGCGGAGCATCCTTAAGATGCCATAACATGAAGCTGCCACATTGCGTGCCTGGACTTTGAAGGTTAGCTCCCGATCCAGCCAGACACCCAAGCTTTTTATTTGGGATTTGGGGGCCGGGTCAGGGCCCAAGTTGGCTGGCCACATTGTGTTGGAATCAAATAAAGAAGGATTCCCCAAAATCATCATCTCTATTTTGTCCCCATTCAGTTTCAGAAAGGAGTCAGTCATCCATTTAGCTACCGCTTCCAGACAATGAGAGAGGCTAGGGGAAGAGTTGTCTGCTTGATGGAGTCCCACCACTAGTTGTGACTCGTCTGCGTATGTCACTGAGTGTACCCCGAAAGGCAGTACGATCTTTGCTAGGGGGCTTAGATAAATATTGAACAAGGTGGGACTCAAGGATCATCCCTGTGGCACTCCGCATTGGAGAGGCATCTGTTTTGAGGACACTTCAGCTTCAGAGACCTGGAAGAATCTGTCGTCCAGGAAGGACTGCAGACATTTTAGTGCAACCCCGGTCACCCCCAGTCCTCTGAGTCTGTGGGCTAGGATTTGGTGGTTGACCGTGTCAAAAGCGGCACTGAGGTCTAAAAGGATGATGACAGCAGTGCCTCCTGCATCCAAGACTCTTCTAGACTCTTCAACCACGGATAGTAGTGCTGTTTCAGTTCCTTGGAGGGGGCAGAACCCAGTTTGTGACGGATGGAGAAGATTGTGAGTTTTTAGAGAGGTAGACAACTCCGAATTGACATATTTTTCAGCAATTTTACTGATCCCTGGGAGGAGTGAAATAGGGCGATAGTTGCCCAGGGAGTCAGGGTCAAGGTGAGGTTTTTTTAAGAGTGCCTTCACAACCACCTTCTTCCAAGAGGGGGGCACCACACCTGTGGTGAAAGAGGCATTAATCAGATCAAGTATAGTAGGGGAGATGGTTGTGGCAACTTGTTTCAGGATATGAAGTGGAGCGGGGTCGCTGGGCGAGCCACTCTTTTCCTTTGAGAAGATGCTTTCGAACGCCTCAGGATTCATTGGGGGAATTGCCTCAAGATGGAAGTCTGGGCTGAGGAGACTAAGATCCTCTGTTAGCATGTCCATAGATGAGAAAGACGTATAGATGTCTTGTATTTTATTAGAGAAGAACTCTGCTAATTTGTTACAGCGTGAGCCTGAAATATCCAAGGCCACAGGGGGCGTGGGAGCTCTGAGCAGGGTCTTTGCTATGCGGAAAATCTCACGTGAGGAATTCCCGGCCGAGCATATTTTTCCTTCATAGTATGCCGTTTGGGCGGATTTAATTTCTAACTTGTATAGTTTAATGGCATCCCTGTATTCTAGTTTCTTACTGGGGGAGAAGTCCTTCCTCCAGGATCTCTCTAGTTTCTTACAGGTTTGCTTCAGTGCCCGAAGCTTCTGGGAGTACCATGGCCTTCTATTGTTTCCAGATTTTATCTGGATGGAATTTCTTGGGAGTACTAGGTCTAGAGAGCCTTCTATCCACGAGTTGAAATTTTGATTGGCAGTTATCACATCTGGAACAGGGACTGGCTTAGATTTTTATAGTTCTACACTCCAGTGGTCTATCGAAAGTTTAGGCCAAAGACGAGCCTTTTTGATAGTCGACTTGATAGGGGGCATGACAGAATTGGGGGACCAGGTGAATGGAATAAGAAAGTGGTCAGACCAAGGTACTGGGATGGGTAGACTTCCTGCTAAGTCCTCCAAATTAGAAAAGATGGGATCTAATAAGTGTCCTTTTATATGTGTTGAGTAGGCAACTTTTTGGCGAAGCTGATAACCTTCAAAATCCTTTGTTATCTCTGCTGCCGACAGCTGAGAAGGATTATCAAAATGGAGGTTAAAATCACCCAGCAAAGTGAAATTAGCGGGAGTACTAGCCAGACTGGGGGCAATATCAGGTACACATTTACAGAATTGACCCGTGGGCCCAGGGGGACGATAAATTAAAATTCCCGACAGGGTGAGCGTTGGTGAAAAGCTTATAGAAAAAGCTAGATTTCCGCAGTCTGGTAAGGGGCTTCCTGCAGTGCGACCAAGTGGTCTTTAAATATAATGGCGATCCCACCACCCTTGCTAGAACTGCGATCTAACCTCTGGATACTGTAGCCTGGAGGAAGGGCACGAATAACATCGGGGTCTGAATCTGGAGTGAGCCAGGTTTCTGTTAAAAACAGCACCTCTGGACCTTCCTCTTCCAGGAGGATAGATATTTCTGCCGTATGTTTGGGCAGCGACCTGCAGTTCAGAAGATCCATTTTATAGGATATAAGGGGTTTGGCAGTGGAGTATGAGGCTGTTAGTGCTGTGAATGAGCAGTGGGGGCACCGAATGGGGTTACTATTGGGGTTGATGGTATGAAAACAGTTGTCCCCGATAGCTCCCTTAGGTTGGAACAGGTCTTCCGCTTTATAGGCATGCTGTGTTAAGGGGGCAGACAAAGAGGTTCTGGCCCCGGACCGCATCCGGATGCGGACGGGCGCAGACGGGCTTGCCTTTGGCACGCCTTCGGCGCACCAGCGGCACGCCCGCTGCGCGCGTCCCCTACGCGTCTGGGTCAACATGTCACTGAAATACTGATCAGCCGCCGGAAATGATGCGGCTGAAGGGAGGAGCCACGTCCCTCCGCAACAATCGGCCGTAAGGCCGTGGCGGACCGGGGACCTGCAGAAAAGTGCAAGTGCAAGTGCTTATGGAGAGATCAACTACAAAATAAAATGCCCTGAGCAGTTGTAGCGCAAGTTAAAATAATTAAAAGCAGGTAATTAAAAAATACAGGTTCCACGGAGTACAGTAGCACACTCTGTTAGCAATTCCCTAAAGCTTACCGCTATGCGAGCGAAGTCTAGCTGCCTCTGAAATACTGATAAGCCGCCGGAAATGATGCGGCTGTTCACGCCTAGCCCCTTTTTGTGTTACTGTATGGAAGCAATAAACAAACCCCAACAGCAGAGCCATTTACACTCATGTGACCCAGGACACAGGCAGAAGGCAGAAATGGTTAGGACAAGAAAATGGCAACTTTCTAAAAGTGCATAGCCCTATGTCAATGCAAATGTGAGACAAACTACAGCCAACAGGATTACCACAAGGTCCATACTGCATCACTCTTGTCCCGAAGGAAGGTGAGCTAAATATCGGCCACCCGGAAGTTACGAAGACCGGATCAGTGAGAGCCAAATGCCAGAACATAACGGATGGAAGAATTGCTTGAGAAGTAAGTGTGTGCAATACTTTCATGCGACTACACGAACGTCACATACGAATGTAGCCCTTCAGAGTGAACACGAAGAATAACTGTTGCTCGCGTTCTTCCCTTATTTAGAACCTGAACGTGTCATCATATAATTTCAATTAGAGGAGAAGCCTCTAAAAAAAGATCCTTTCAAGTGTGTGCAAGAAAGTAAGTCCTTTAGCATTGCGGCCCCACAAATAAATACTGAACTCATTAAAATAGGGGACAGATGCTCCATTAATGCTATACGTTTGTGTTACAGACCAGACGGTCAGCAACATGAGCGACGCTTTTGTCATCTAATTAAAAGAAGATGCTCTAAACCACACACACAGCAGGTACTATTAGTGAAAAAGATAATTTTCATTAAAACGCAGGACTTTAGAAAGGGGCCCATCAAGTTAAAATCTTTTTCTTTTTTGATTTATAGATTATATCCAGTCTTAGCCCAGAGGAAAATCCCAAGACTCATATTGGGATTTGAAACACGTCGGCACGCTTTAGCATTTGGGAAACAATTGCATGGAAATAGGATTTGCTCAAAGGGGATTATTTTGAAGCTTGTAAACCCTTTAAGCTTGAACTTTTGTTCCTGTTGGTCAGCAACCTTAGGATGAATTATTAACAAATTCACAAACTGAGAGGAGTGTTGCTGTGAAAATATTGACTGGTTTTATACTGGAAGTCACATGTAACTGATTCATTTGTTATATTTTGTAATGTTTTTAGATTATTGTGTTAGTCTGTCTTTATGTTCAATGTTGAAACAAAAAGTGTTTCCTAACTCTGTTCTCTAAAACCTAATGAAATGGTTTTCCTTAAAACATGTTCAAAAATAGTTAACATAATAAATTATGGAGACCAAGACAGTTTGAGTTTGGTCCCAGTCTGTTGAAGTAGAAAACAGCATTGTAAGCCGTCAGCTAGACAATTTGTTCTCTTGAACTTTCAAAAAGTGGCATTTTTCAAAAGTGTGACTTAAAATCTGACCTTACCATTAAAGAGGATTTAAATTTATAATTAATTTGACAGTAAACAGCATATCTCTATCTGCTTGCAGTCCAAAGTTATCACTTATCACATGTAGTAAGTTAACAAAGTGTTAGCCAATGGGAGAGATAGGCCTTGCAGCAGTAGAAAATGGCTTTAAGAGTTTTTCACTGTTAGGAGATGTAAAACCTAGCCACTCATGTCCTACTTTTTAAGTAAAATACACCCTGCCATTAGGGCCTACATTAGGGATAACTTAGAAGCATTAAAACACCCTATTTTACTGATATATAGAAAGTGGGCCATTTGGCTATGATTGAATGATCGACTGTGGGATCAGCTGGCATGAATGTTATAATCCTGAACTCCATGCATTGTGAGAGCTTGAACAAACCAGACTCTCCCCATTCTTTGATTTGCTTTTCTGCTTAAAAATTGGCACCAGTCAGAAGCGGATGCAATGCTGCATTATACTTTATATTTAACAAAATAAACACACACCAAAAAATAATTGCATCACCTTCACTTTAAGTGCAAGTACTGAATAAGGTTACAAAATATTGTTTCAGAGGACTGAAGGCATCCTACATTTGCAGAGCTTCCACATGATCTGGTAGCAGCACTTGAAGGAGATGCCAGTTGTGACTGCCGGTGACAGTACCAGGCTCAGTGGAAACCAGGGTGCTAAACCAACAAATGCATGCAAGAGCCCCTGCTGGTATACCCCTGACTGGAGGAAGGTGAGTACAGAAAACAGAGGATGTGAACGCAGTCCTCGCCTTTGCCCACACTGGCTTGGATCAATGGCAAGAGGAGTGTTTCCCCCTGTGGTGGAGATTAGAGGACTACATGATCCAGGCAATGGTGTTGATCCTGTAAGAAGGGTAGCCATACAGTACCTGGACACATCCCTTAAAGTCACCTAATACTTAATTTGGTGTTAGACAAGGTGTCAACTCAACTCCACTTTATGAATCTAACCCACCAAGAAGCAGACTGTGTGCTTGTCTCTGGACGATCAATCATTGTGCCTGTGCCTTTCCATGGAACTGTGATTGTACATGACGAGAATCATGCAAATGTAGAAGGGAACTCTGTATGTATGTGACCAAAAATGTTGATCCCAATAGGTTCTTAAACAGAAGTGGATGCCCGAGTAATTGCAGGGGATGTGCATCTGTGCCAGCCATCTTTGAATGTATTTTGTGAATGTGATAATAAAATACATTCAAAGTCAAACACGGTCACCACTGATGCACACACATTCCATGCAGCTCTTTTTAACAGAATATATTAAAACATTATCCCTGCTGATGCACGCAAATCTGTAGGCCTTATATTTTATTGTATTTTGTATATTTAAAATGCATGCTCCATTTTCACATTTCTGTCCTTTAATAGAACGCCCAATGGTCCTCAGTTGCAAGGGGCCTGAGTAGAATCGAGGGGCAAGCAGCCATTAGAGGCAGTTGGGAAGGGGGAATAAGGAGAAGGGGATTGGAGGAGAAGAAATATAGAGAGATAGAAGGAGAGAGGGGAGAAATAGTCCCTCATATGCAGTGCATTGCAAGGCCTGCATTTAGTAGTGGAAGGATACATCATCCATTTGAAACATTGTACGACTGAAATGGTCCTGGGACAGTAGCATAAAATAGGCCCCCACAGCCCCCACGATGCGGGGACCCCCAAGCTACATGGGGCCCCCTCGCTACAGTGGGCACCCTCAACACAGTACCCTGGCCGGAGAGCTCCTGATTGAGTCTGGAGGGGACCCTTCCACGAAACATGCAAGGGGGCCCCCTCAAGTTTCGTTACACCACTGTCCTGGAAGGGGGTGACAACAATAGCGAAGAAAACCATCAAATCAGGATTTGGGGATTCAAATAGAGAAGAAAGCCATCCAATCATGAGCAAGTTGCTGCTCGTAAGCCCACTCTAAGGATATGTCTACTGGAAAAAGTTCGGTCTACAACCGACAGTTTTTGCTGTCTGTAGCTGAGACCTCCAAAGTGTAGGAAAAACAAAAGATTTGCCAATATTTCTAGCTCTCACTTTCACCCACAGTACACCAAGATTTGTAATGACTGTTAACCCAAGGGCAGGATGTCTACAGGTAGCTAAATAATTCCAGCGGAGAATGGTGAATTTTAAGTCCATTGAGAAAATCTTAGGTTCAGCAAGCAAAATGTCTGGGGACATTGTGTAGGGTTTCCTAGGGAATGATAGTAGGGTCAGAGCACTATTAATAGCCAAAAAGAGTGTGTTTTAACTCCTGAGCACTACAACATTCATCCATTCCATTTCTCTCAGATTCCTAATAGGGCACTACTTCATGCTTTGATTGTATCTTGAAATTGAAACACCTTAATATGTATGGTATACATTGACTCAGAAGCCCCAGGTGAACAAAAGCAATTGTGCCTTTGTCCAACTGATATGTTTATTTTAAAGGGAGTCAAATTACAAGTGCCACCTTTTAACAGAAATGTAAGGAAAATTGACATGTTAAATTGTTTACCTTTATTTATTTTTATCTTTTAAATTAACCCCAAATTAATTCCATGATTTCACTGGCTTTGCAAATGGAAACAGTTCAATATTTTTTTTAGGAATGAATCAATGCAAATATAATTTACGGAATAATTAATACAGTGATTGGGCACAATCTAAGGTACAGTAGGTATAAATAATTGAAATATATTATTGAAAAAAAGCATACAATATTATGGCTCATAGGATACGATAACAGTTTGTTGCTATGTATGTCCTAGATGTTGTTCTTGCCTATGATTCTACAGAAAGAATGTGGGACACAATTGAAATTCAGTGACATGAACAGAATTAGAGATTATTGTACAATGGTGTTTAGTAGTAAAAACATTTCAGCTTTAATTGAAGAAACTATTCATCCATCTTGACCCTGGGAAATCTATCATTAAATTGCTTTACAAACAGCAATACATTTACTTGCAAGCTATCTTTATCAGCAGAAAACATTCTCCCCTGAACTACTTCACAACAATCAGTGGCATTAAACTCATGTTTTTGTAGAGAATAAACGATTTTATATCTTTCTCAGATTCCTTAAATTGTTTGAAGTGCCCAGATGACAAGTGGTCGAACAGGAAAAGAGATGGTTGCATCCCAAAGGAGACTGAATTCCTGACCTTTGAGGAACCCCTGGGATTTGTCTTAGTTGTGATCTCTGCCTTCCTTTTTCTCAAAACCACCTGGGTCCTGTGGCTCTTCAGATGGTATCGTCACACAGCAGTGGTTAGAGCCAATAACATCAATCTTAGCTATATTTTACTTGTTGGCCTTATGCTGTGCTTTCTCTGTTCCCTACTTTTTATTGGACAGCCTAGGACAGTGACATGCATGCTCCGGCAGGTGATCTTTGGCATTTCATTCTCTCTGTGTGTTTCCTGTCTGTTGGCCAAAACAACCACAGTGGTCATCGCTTTCAAGGCCACAAAACCCAATAGCAACTTAAAGAAATGGATAGGATCCAGGACTTCCACCTCCATTGTCCTGGTCTCTTCTTTGACCCAGTCTGCTATTGGAGTCATCTGGCAGTGGACCTCACCTTCTTTCCTTGAACTTAACACTAAGGCTATCCATGGGAAGATAACAGCAGAATGTAATGAGGGGTCCATTTTAATGTTCTACTGCATGTTGACTTTTATGGGACTTTTAGCTTGTATATGTTTTGTGGTTGCTTTCTTAGCACGGAATTTGCCTGACACCTTCAATGAAGCCAAGTTCATCACCTTTAGCATGCTGATGTTCGTCAGTGTCTGGCTCTCTTTTATCCCAGCATATCTCAGCACAAGAGGAAAGTACCTGGTAGCTGTTGAAATCTTTGCAATTCTAGCCTCTGGTGCTGGTCTTTTGTACAGCATTTTTGCTCCCAAAATATATATCATTTTCTTGAAGCCAGAAATAAACACTAGGCAGTATTTAATGTCAAAATCAACACTATCTGGTAAAAAATAAATAGGATGCACATTATATTTGTTATCTTAAATCTAGGTTTAACACAATCCATTTCACTTGTACAACCTATGTCCCATTCAAATTTGTATACATAAGTGCAGAATCAATTAATGTCTGACTATTTTTCCAGTTTGAAACCTTAACATATTTTAGTTAGATAGAGTGCTGTTTAGTACCAAGAATGCTATCCAAGAAGTAAAAAGTGTCTTTCAGGAACCTTCTAAATCTAATCAAAGATGGTTTGGGACAAAAGAACAGGTGGTAAGTTGCACCAAAGTTAGGTCACAGGACATGATATTGGTGGGATAACAGCTAATGAAAGAGACATTTAAGTAAGAAAATGTATGCTAGGAAAATGATTTTGAATGTTCTGACTTAACAAAAGCTGCCTACCATTTAATAGATATATTTGAAATATCCATATATGTAAACTTACCTCCAGCCTCTGTTGAAAGTAAGTGAGCAACAATTCAGGCCGACAATACCAGGCTAGTGAGTCAACATAATTTAGCAATTTGGAGTGTTTTACCCTTTTCCATAAATGTTATTTCTTTCACAGTTCTAGATAGAAAATGCTGATGCATACAGTGCTGTGTTTGGAAAATGAGCCAGCCACAAAGTGTCTTAAGATATTTCAAAAATGTTTCATGCATTTCCGTCAAGACAGCTGCAAAATGAAATTTGAATTTTTGTTGGTCATCTTCATACTCACATAGCTGAAACCTGGCCTGTGCTGTCCTATTGTTTATTTTCTTGTGTTACATTTCCATTCTGATCATTATACTCACATTTCCATATTGATCTTTAGCTTATGGTAATTGGACTTCATTGAAAGACTTACACAGCAGGCATCCACTCCTGCAGTGTGATAAAAGAAACGCATCTGCCATTTCATGGCATTGATTATTTTTCTTCCAAGAAGACTTCCAAAATCATGATCTGTTTCAATTAAAAAACTCTGTAGCAACAATTCTAACATGTCCATGCAGTGTGATAAGTGGTGTGTTATGTGTCAAAATAGAGGTAACAGCCATGACTAAAGGAACTAAAAGTGTGTCATAGAGCCAGAGATAGTGTTGGGTTCACCAACTCCTCGGGGTCGGAACGATGCTCATAGATGGTCCGCCTCTCGATAGCTTCAAGTCTGTTTGCTATATTAGCTCAGATTATCGAAGCGATCAAACAAGGGAAGGAAAGGGTGGGGTCAACGGGGAAGGAGACCTAAAAGAAAAAGAGAAAGAAGCAATAAGAAGACCATACAATACTCTATACTTCTCTAGTTATTCACCTTATTGTACTGGGGTAACTACCTGTAAAGTAAAAGGACTTCTTAGTTGTGTATACCAGGAGTGCCCCCTTGGTACCATTAAATAATAGTTGTACTGTATAAAGTAGAAACGACAAAACAAGAAACAAGGAATGGGTAAGACTCTATAGGTAACATGTCTAGGACCATGAGATAGGTATATGTATAGAATAATAAGCTACCCTTGGAACCTTGAGTCTCGCATCACGGGGGATGTAAGAGACTGATGTACACTGCTCTACCACAATCCCCTGCTAGAGTAAGGATAAGAAAACACAAGTATCAGAATTAGACCAAAGCACTTATTCAGGGGCCGATTCTGATGCGGGTTGGAAAAGCTTCCCGACCGAATCGGTTGGGAAATGGTGTCCGACCCACTCGGATCGGGAAAGTCCGACCGGCGGAGTAGGATGCATCCGGATGCTTCCAGATACGATTTGGTTGAACTCCCATTGACTGCAATGGGAACATTTGTTCCTAACCGCATCAGAATTGGGCCCTCGGTCGGGAAGACACGTTCCCGATCCGATTTGGAAGGAGCAAATGCCGTTAGGAGGCCTTCCTAACCGCATCAGAATCAGGCCCTCGGTCGGGAAGCTTTTCCAACCCGCATCAGAATCGGGCCCTCAGTGCGTGAAATACCATGTATCACTCCTCCTCCTTTAACCTCAAGGGAGGACCAACCAGCAGTAAACATCTGTATACCAAAAAGGGTTATAATCACAATATCATGTATCTTTCCCCAAAATCTCTTATGCTTTAGTATGAAATGCCAGCACGACAAAAATAGCAACAGCACTTCTCCCGCAAGAGTTCACGGAATGTATAACTCGCCAACAGGAGAAGTAATGATGAGAATCATATGCCCCAAATGGCTCTGGTATTCCTACCAACCGCAAGAGACTACATAAGTGTGTCTCGCCAATGGGGAAGAACACCTAGCGCTTTGCCAAGACAAGATATGTGGCTCAAAACACAGAGACTCCAAGCAACTGCGAAGTCCTGGGAACTCTCCACCCAACGGAGAGAAAGCCGTAATGCAAAATGTGTGAAACAAAAAGGCGGGTTGAAGCCAACCGCAAGAGACTACATAAGTGTGTCTCGCCAATGGGGAAGAACACCTAGCGCTTTGCCAAGACAAGATATGTGGCTCAAAACACAGAGACTCCAAGCAACTGCGAAGTCCTGGGAACTCTCCACCCAACGGAGAGAAAGCCGTAATGCAAAATGTGTGAAACAAAAAGGCGGGTTGAAGCCAGGCAACCCGACTCAAGAAATGAGGTGGTGCAACCGCACCCTTACCGGACCCTGCACCAGCTCGACACCGCTGTTCCACAGACTCCAGCCCGGTCCACTGAATAATTGGCCACGTCGTGGGGAGCGGAAGTGATTTTATTCGCTTTCCGCTCTCCCGCTGACGCCAACGTGAAGCCGCTAGGACCACTGAGACTTGTAGTTTCCTGAGTCCCGGCAGTCTGTTTGCACAATAGGAAAGGAGTAGGTCGCATGGCAGGGTTCAAGTAGGTATTATGGCAGATAGTGGTCATCCGTGAGGAACAATTCAGCTATGTAAGAGGATGAGGAGAAGGATCTAAATCTGAACGTCGTTGTCAATTCTTACAAAGAGGAAGACAGATTGACTGCCAGAATTTCTAGTTAATTAAATGATTGGGGCTATTGTGGGCGCTATTTCTTAGATAATCTGTACAATAGTCATAGCAGCCTTTGCAGAGTCAGTGATGGTGTTGTTCTCAAGAATAAATAAGGAAATGTGTCATTAGTGATAAGAATCAAAGAACAATTCAAAAATACAGTAAACTATAAAGACTAAGGGGGTCATTATGATAGCGGGCGATCCACCCGCTATTTTACTCCGCCCGTCTAACATTTCCCCCCGCCATATTATGATGGCTGGGGGGGCCGCGGCGGACGGAAAGACCGCCGGCTGCTTTTCCGCCGGTCAACTCGTCGACCGGTCGGAAAACATGCATAATATGGTGGCGGTGTCTGCAAGACACCGCCATCCATATTATGATGATGGCGGAAAGGCATGTGGTCTTCGTAGCGGGCCCCCAGGATGTTAGGGGGTGGGGGTGCACATGGGGGGTACCTATGGTACCCCCTGCATTGGCATGGACAAAGTGGCAGGCACTGCGCGGTGCCTGTCACCTTGTGCATGTCAATGCGCAACGTGCATTCCCAGCATTGTGGCGGGCGGTGCTGTGAGCACCACCCACCACAATGCTGGGAATAGGGGATGCCACCGCCACGGTGGCATCATAATATGCACAGCGGGACCGCCGCACCTCTTGCGGGCAGTCCCTTTTTCCATAGCGATGGCGGGCGGACTTTGTTCGCCCGCCATCGTAATGACCCCCTTAGTCATAAAGGAGTTCAAAATTAGTAAATTTATAAAAATAATGAATGTTTATTAAACTTTAAACGCAAATACAGACGGTCGAAATATGGTCAAATTCAGTAAATCAGTCCTAAGGCATAGGGATCATGAAGGCTCTTTAGCATCTAAATAGATGCATTAATTAGCAAAATCCAAAATATAATTTAAGTTATAAATGTAGAACAAATTGACAGAGAACTGGGCAGTGTCTATAGTAGAACTGACCCACCCCCAATTTGAGGCTTTATAGTCATTTTCACAACAAAAAGTAATAGAAGTCACATTGTCACCATGGGGTGAAGAAATGTATAACTATAGCAACAATTCACAGTTCAGCATAATAAAACATCTTATAATACCATCATCCTAGCACCATACCAAAATATGAATAATAATTGGATCATTCTGATCTAATTTCATCAGTGATGTTATAACAAACTAGTTACATAAACAATGAAAAGACTCATGAATGAATTAATGTAATACAGTGTGTAACCAGGAAGAGCCTTGAAAGTACCTAAACGCTTCCTCCATAATTCTTCAAGAATTACAAAATAAACAGTGCACATTTAGCTGCAAGTTGTGCAAATATATAAACACACAAGAAATATTATGAAACAATAGCCATTTTATTTCAAAATAGAGTCGAGGCCAAGTTGAGCCTTAGTTTAGCATAGTACAGTAAAACAGGTTCTATATATCTCATTGTTTTGGTTCAACTGCAAATGACTCATATTAATAAGCACCTACGAATATAAAAAGAAAATAACTCCCACAAAATCTTTATCACTCAGTCAATTTTAAACTGAATGATGCCACTTTAAGCCTAGAAAGATAAATTTGAAGAGCAAATCCCAAATTCAAAATATAAAGCTGAATTCATTGAGACACATTTGGACACGAAGTCCCCTTGCATAGGCTAGTGTCAAGGTACCCAACATTGCAATCCTGATCAAACAAGAGCAATGTGAGCTTTCAAACTTATCTGAACCCAGCGACAACCTTAAACTAGCAATATGTAGATTAGAAGTAGAACTGGGGAAAGGGCAATGGGACAAGAGAAACAGAGATGCTGAATATCTTCACACTGCCTGAGAGCACAGCGGTATGGTCTGCTCTACAGCAGAGCGGATATCCAAAGACAAGTAAAGACTTTTAGCATAACTCAGAAACTGAGTTTGGCATCTAACACCTGATACTGTATTTGATTTACCAAATGACATTCCCTGCATTTCCGATGCTGTATTCAGGAATGAAGCTTGATATCTTTCCTGACCTGAAATGTAAATAAATCTGATGTGATAACTTAAAACAACACTTTGAATTCTTACACATGGTTTGCTAATGAAATCTACCTTCAATATTGTAGGATAACCTTCCATTGCTTGTAATACATTCAATGTAATTGCTTAATAAGTGTAATATGAAAAAGCATTCATTAATAACGAGTAGTTTGTGTAGACACACAGCAATCATAAATTCTTACAAATACCTTAACTCCATACTGGCACTATCAAGAAGAACATTTGTGTAAAAATGTTCCTCTGACTTCTCTCATAGAAACAAAGCAATGAAGGCTGAGTTATTAATCCCAATAGATGACTCAATAAATAAACAAAGTGCAAAATTGAGTTTGTAATCCTTATTGAAGATTCTATGTGAAAACTAACAAAGTGCAAAAAATAAAGTTAGTAATCCTAAAGTCTATCTCATCATACAAAGGTGTTGGAAGAATAGTTATTTGATTCCCAAGATGCCTTTGATCAACTTCTCAGTGTAACATGGTATAAGGAGTTTTAGGGCCTGATTGCCATGGTGGTGTAAGACCGACACCGACAGTTTGTCGGTGGCGGTCTCACCCCCATCGTAAGCAGGAATCACGCCCGCCATATTACAATGGCGGGCGTTTTGTTGTCAGTCAGAAAGACCAATCGCCACAGTTCCAACGGGCTCAAAGAGCCCATCTGACCGTCGGAGGGGAATCGTATACCTACAACAGTGGCGGTGCCTACCAGGTACCGCCGTAGGGATTATGATGTCCCTTTCCGCCCGCCTGTTCATGGCAGTTTACCTGCCATGAACAGGCAGGCGGAAAGGACTTTGGAGGCCTGTAGCGGGCCCCCTTTCCCCCGGCCCTAAGCTGTGGGCATTGGGGGGCACCTATGGTGCCCCCCTACATTTCCCTGCACCATGTGGCGGGCACCGCATGGTGCCTGCCACGTAGTGCAGGGATATGTCAGGTGTCCCTATTTTGCATTGCGGCGGGTGCTGCAGCCAGAAGCACTCGCCGCAATGCAAAACATACGCATTGCGACCACTGTGGTGGTGGTCACATTGTAATGCCTATTGCGGCACTGCCGACAGCATGACGGGAGGTCCCATTTCCGATATGGTGGGTCCATCCGCCATTGTAATCAGCCCCTAACTTTCTAAACAGTGATCCCAATTGCAATAACTAAGGGCCTGATTACGATGGCGGTGGGACCGCCACCATCAGGCAGTCGGTGGCGGTCACACCGCCATTGGACCCTGCAGTTCCACCCGCCACATTATGATGTGGGCGGATGGTTGGTGGTCGGAGAGACCAACAGCCATTCATACGATAGGCTCAAGGAGCCCGTCGGTACGTCAGAGGGACTGCAATCCCTACTACAGTGGTAGTGCCTGCTCAGGCACCGCGGTAGGGATTAAAATGTCCCTTTCTGCCGGCTGTTTCGTGGCGGTTAACCCGCCATGAAAAGGCAGGCGGAAAGGGACTTGGGGGCCCCTTCTCTCCATGGACCTCCGATCTGGGCCCTCAGGGCACCTATGGTGCCCCCTACATTTCCCTGAACCATGTGGCAGGCACCGCATGGTGCCTGCCACATAGTGCATGGATATGTCAGATGTGTATTCTTTGTATTGTGGCGTGTGGTGTGGTGCAGCCGGGAGCACATACCGCAATACAAATAATACACATTGCGACCACCTTGAAGGCGGTCGCATCATGATCCTGATGGCGGGACCACTGACAGATAGCTGAGCGGTCCCGTTCCCGACAGGATGGAGGTCGGGTGAAAGTCTGACCGCCATCATAATCAGACCCTATGTCTCACAGTGGCACAGCAAGAAAGCTATGAACTATGATAATCTGATTTTTTTGTATCAGCCAAAAAAGCCTTAGAATCAATTAAAATAAAGTATGAAATAGTCATTCACAACTATTACTACATAGATGCAAAAATAGAGTATCCATAAAGTACTCCAAAATGTAAAATAAGTAATAAAATCATCTTATGTTTTATTCGGTTCACTGACAAAATATCGACCCCCAAAATATCCCCATAACAAAATATTGTGACCAAAATATCAATGTCAAAAATATTGTCATCCTATACTTATAATGGTAAGTACAAAAATATTGTAAACAAAATATCGATGTCATTAATATAGTTGTATCAAATATAGAGGCCCATTAGGATGGCGTGCGGACTTCCGTCCGCCCGCCACCCTAGCGCTGCTGGGACCAGCCGCCAGTGGTGCGGCGGTCCTGCACTGGCGATTAGGTTGCCACCACCACCGTGGCGGTGGCATCCTCCATTCCCAGCATTGTGGCGGGCGGTGCTCACAGCACCGCCCGCCACAATGCTGGTAATGCACTGCGTGCATTGTCATGCACAAGGTGACAGGCACCGCGAGGTGCCTGCCACCATGTCCATGACAATGCAGGGGGGTACCAGAGGTACCCCCCATGTGCACCCCCACCCCCCCAACATCTTGGGGGCCCACAAGGGGCCCCCGGAAGAGAATTCTGCATGCCTTTCTGTGGCGGCAACGCCGCCACGGAAAGGCATGTTTCCGCACCCATGCTAATATGGATGGTGGTGTCTAGAAGACACTGCCACCATATTAAACCCTTTTCCGCCCGGTCGACTTGTCGACCAGGCGGAAAAGCGGCGGACGGTCTTCCCGTCCGCCGCGGTACACCCCCCATTCTAATATGGCGGGGGGTAAATGGGTGGCGGGCGGGGAAGGATGTAGGGCGGATCGCCTCTGCCATGCGGGCGGTGGCGATCCGCCCTACATCCTAATGGGCCCCATAGTTTCTTAAACATATATAAAATAAAATAATAAATATTAGATATATTAATGTAATTTTTTTTTTAATATATATCTTAACAAACAACAAATAAACTTAATTTAAAATAGTTAAACACACATATATAATAATTATATATATATTTACATATACCTATTTAAAAACACTTATTAGACTAATAATTTTAATTTATATTATAATTTAAAAATACAACACATATAACAAATAAGGGGCCGATTCCGATTCGGGCCGGAAATCTATCCGACCGAGCCGGATCCAGAGAGATTTCCGACCGAGCCGGACTCCCGCAGTCCGACCGAGCGAGTACGATGCGGCCGTATGCTGCCCGACTCGATTCGGCCGGACTCCCATTGAAGTCAATGGGAGCCGGTCGTACAACGCGTACATGGGCTCCCATTGACTGAATGGGTACGTCGCGAACAGGGGGGCCCCCTACAGTGGGTACGCATCGGTGCGACTCGCACCGTACATGCATGTTTAGGGGGGACCCTTGGTTCCCCCCTGTGTGCGGCTACGCGTGCAGGGGGGTCCGACACGGACCCCCGAAGTCCGGCTCCGACAGCTCTTTGGAGCCGGACGCTACGAGTCGGTCGGGCTGTTCGAAGCGCGCATCGTACTTGCTCAGTCGGGAAACGTCTCCATTGCGTGGTGCGAGCCGTGTCCGTATGAGTCGGTCGGAGCGGTTCGGACCCGGGAACGAGTCGGTCGGCGATTTCGCGTGCGCTCGCATCGTACTTGCTCGCTGGGACGACTGTACGAATCGGTCGGGAAAAAGGCCTCCGAATCGGATCCGGTAAAGCCGAATCCGATTCGGAGCCCTACCGGCCGAGATCGGAATCGGCCCCATATATATATACATATACCAATAACATTCAAATGTTAAAAACAAATTGTTCTAAATAATTTAACAAATTAAACAACTTAAAATTCTTTACATATAGTAAAAATTATTTTGCACATTCAAAATATTAGTAATTACAAATATTATAATTTTAAATAAACAAAAACATAATAATATAAATTAGAACAATATAAAATAAATTATAAAATATAACATTTAATACATATACTATTCCCACTACAATTTATACAAAACTACGCTAACTATTGAAGTAAATATATAAAAATGTACTACTCCTACTTCATGGAAAGCAAGAATAATAAAACTGGGTAAAATGTACAAATCTCCCTTCAATAAATGCGACAGTTGTAAAAGTGTTGGGTAGCAGATAGGTAATACTTACTATACCCATTCCAGCCAGTACAACAGTAGGGAAAATGTTAAAGTGCGGAGGCGTAAAATGTACTATTCCCACTCCAGTCAGTACAACAGTAGGCAAAGAGTTGGATTGCAGAAGGGTAAAATGTACTATTCCCACCCCAATGAGTGTAACAGTAGGGAAAGTGTTGGATTGCGGAGGGGTAAAATCTTACTATTCCCACTCCAGTCAGTCTAAAAGTAGGGAAAATGTTGGATTCTGTAGGGGTAAAATTCACTATTTCCACTCCAATGAATGCAACAGTAGGGAAAGTGTTGGAATGCAGAGGAATACAAATTACTATTCCCACTCCAGTCAGTACAACAGTAGGGAAAGTGTTGGATTACGGAGGGGTGAAATTTACTATTCCCACTCCAGTCAGTACAACAATAGTGAAAGTATTGGATTGCAGAGGGGTAAAATGTACTATTCCCCCTCCAATGAGGGCAACAGTAGGGAAAATGTTGGATTGCGGAGGAGTAAAATTTACTATTCCCACTCCAGTCAGTGAAGTAGTAGGGAAAGTGTTGAACGGCAGAGTGGTAAAATGTACTACTCCCACTCCAGTCAGTTCAACATTGAAAACAAAAAAAATATCTTCAAAACAAGAAAATAATTTCAAGAACAAATTAAATAATGAAAAATATATAGAAAAAACTTCAAATATATTTAGTATTATAATAAAAACATAAAAACATATTACAATGTTAAATGCATATCACAAACAACTACAAATATTAGTATAAATAAATACAAAAATAATTTTCATAGAAATAAATATTTTTATTTAGAAATTATTTAACAAATTATTTTTTTAAATAATTTTAGTTACTTCCCACCCCATAACCCCACAAAACTCACAAACTGCCCCTAAAATCTAACTTTAAAAAGCAAATTATTTACACTTTTAACATCAATATGTATCAACAAACTAATTAACATTAATTAAATATAAATTATTAATTAATTATAATTGATTTACTTCCCAGAATATACCCCCACAAAACACACAACACACTCCTAAAATGTAACAGAAAAATAATTACACAATTAACATAATTATTTATCAATTTAATAATAAATATCAATTAAAAAATGTATTATTACTTACATGAAATGAGTTTACGTCCCACCCTATACCCCTACAAAGCCCAGAACCCCCATCAAAAATCTGAAATCTAATAAAAAGAAATTACACAATTAACATAATCGATTATCAATTAAATAAATATTAATAATTAAAAACTAACTAATAATTACTTAAAATTAATTAATTTCCCACCCTTTTACCACTATAAACCCCACGGCCCACACCTTAAATTTAACCTTAAAAATGAATTAATTACACAATTCAAATAATTAATTGTCCATTAAATAATTAATACTATTTAACAACTAATGATTAAATAATTTAAATCAATTTACTCCCCACCCTTTACCCTTTATAAAGCCCACAACCTGCAACAAAAACAATGCCATTATTAATTATTAATTAATTAATATTAATTAACAACTTATTATTATTTAATTAAAAATGAATTACTTCTCACCCTGTACCCCTATAAACCCCATATCCCACACATAAAATGTACATTAAAAAAACAATATTGCACAATTAACATATTTAATTATCAATTAAATAAATAATATTTAATTACAAAATAATCAATAATGTCTTATAATTAAATTACTTCCCACCCTTTACCCCTGTAAACCCACAACCTGCAACGGCACTAAAAATCACAAAAATTAATTAATTTAAATGTATTAACTGCTAAACATTTAACAAATATTTTAAAAAACATAATCAATAATTATACAAAAAAGTTACATCATACACATTTAAAATATATACTAAAATACATACCAAAAATTAAAAAACTATATTATAAATAACTATGGGGCCCATTACGATGGCGGGCGGAAGCACAACCGCCGTGCTGGCGGATGCAAAAACCACCAGTTACCGCCGGCACGCAGCAGTCCACACGCCCGCCCAATTACGATGCGAAAAGCAGGCCAAACACCGCCGGCAAGCCAGCAACACCGTCCGCCATCAAAGTGCGCCCGCACACGTAGCGGCGCAGCACAACTGACACACACCGTCCGACGAAACACGTCCCGCCCGGCGCATAAATTACGATGCCGCAAACAAACGGCTCCCACGGCAAAGAGACACCGCACGTGAAAGAGAGGCGGAAACACGGACGCAGAGCACGGACAACGAAGAAGCGGCACCCCGGGCATGAATCCAGCACTGCAGGCCCTTCCCATGCTTCTGCTGATGCACCACCAAGGACGCAACGTACCGCGGAGACGCAGGTAGGCACACACACAACAAGTGCACGCAAACAGCGCACACAGTGCAAGGGCGGAAAAGCGGACAACCCCCACCAGCGCGTGTACACTACACATCCACCATCGCATCTACATATGACACAAAGGCCAAATCGTAACATCGCAGAACACATGTGTACACACCACCTGGGACTAGGAACCAACCACCCCGTCACGGCCCCAAAGCGCCGATGACGCCGCCACACATGCGCACAACGCAGAGGCCAACCGCAGCGCCATGCATGCGTCGCACACAGACACAGGGACACAACCAAGCAGCACACACATCAGCCCCACCCCGAACGCACATGACACGTGACAGGCCGGCCACAGACATGTCCCCAACGCCCAATTCACGGACAACACCCAACGCCACACAACCGACGCACACATGTCAGTGAAGACACGCAACAGCAGGACACACCCCAGTGTAACAAACATGGCGTAGCACACAGCGGCGGCAACACCAACTAGAGAAGCAGGGCTCCTTCGGGAAGAGGAACGCCAGTACCACACTGAAAAACCCATACCACCCTGCACATATGAACAAGACACATGAAACGGAACACCAAAGAGCCCGGGGACCGACAACAGGTGGCCCAAGAATAACATCCACACACAAGACCCAACGCAGAGCGGAAAGGCAGCCTGCCGCCCACACAAGGGAGAGCAGACAGCACTGAATGACCTTCCATTCCAACACCGAAACCACAGCCCTACGACAGAAGCCGGTGAATACAGCCATTGTCCAAGAATAGACCAACACAGGCATGCCGAGGAGACCGACCACAGGGCAGATAGCGCATATCACAGAAGCACACAACGGACGGGGAAGAAAGAAGAAAACACTCCCCCATGTCGGCCACATGCAAGTTAATTGGAAGGAGTCACACAGCACTGACCTTGAACTGTCTGAGAAGCATGTGGGAAGAGGGCCCGTGTCCTCCAAACAAGCCAACAGAACACAAGTCCTGTCTCCCCACGACTACACAGAGCTCACAGCAACCCCGGAGCGTGCACATTGCAGACTGCACACACAGCCGGAGCACGCCACCTCTACGAACCGCTGCGAAATGGCAACCGCAACACACCTACCCAACTACGCCGAACAGCTCAAGCTGTACCAAACCAACACGATACATACATTGGGATGCGATCTCCTGTCCCTGCTGAACGTAAGTTACCGACTGACTTACCGCATCACATTGTTCAGCTGCGTCATGCCCGTCTTCTACTGTCGGAGGTGTCCCTACCAGCATCCCGTCGAGATATGCCTCTCCAACCCGGCATGTCTGAAGGCGGACCTGCTACCACTACTCCTCCCTCTGGACGCACACGACAGGGCCTGCTCTGCCTATGGGGGCATGGCGTATGTGGCCAACATCGCACGCGCACTGAAATGGAACCACTGTGCCTCCACACGACGGATCATCGAGAACAGCTACATCGAATGTCACCCAGCATGCCCCATCATGGTCCTCCAAGGGACAACCTACGAACAACACCTTGACAGCCACCATCCGCTTCATTGGCTGGCAAACATGTACACCACCAATGACATGGAAGCCCTGCTGGACGGCATCGCATACCTGACAACCTGTAAATACGTCGGACCACAACGCAGGTTCCCCGAGTGACCTATGAAGTCCAACCCCGCACCCATGCTCAGCTTCCGCACGGACTGGCCAGTCACCACCACAACAGCCATACCAAACGACCGGCAACTGTAACCACACCATCAACGACATCGCCATGACATCGGATATGACCGGGACATGCACACTGTTCCCCATCACATCCAGGAACACCGCATGCATCGTGGGAGGCAGTGGCATGGGCTCTGTGCATCGCACCCACATGGACGGAACTGCATGAACAACCAGGACACGACATGGAGCCAGCGCACATGGACACACACATCGCTCAGTGGACATGAATAGGTCGCCTGGAGTCTGTGGGTGCTGCACCCCTCCCACCCCCGCCCCGGGAATCCCATACCAGGACCTTTGCATGGACGACAAGTGCATACAACAACAACACGACCCCAGTGACTGTGACATGTCCAGTAACCACCACAGTGCAACAACAAGTGGCACGCCGCTGCATGCACGCAAGCACATGCCCTGATGTCATCTCACATGCACGCGTGCATGAGGAACAACCGCAGCAAACCTGTCACATGGAACTGAGATGGACTGTGCCCATGATGCCAAGCGGTCTGGTAGGCTACATGTATACCGTCTGTGTCAAAGTCCGCAGCTCCGCAGCTATACGTAAATGTACATTAGCACAGCCTTGGCCAAGCAGATGTAACCCCACACCCTATCCCATTTGTTATCATGCACAGTATATCCTCAACATGTATTCCGCTGCCAGTAGTGTCCACTATACTGCATCACAGAGGACAGAAGACTC
Source organism: Calotriton arnoldi (assembly GCA_963921515.1). Lineage (NCBI taxonomy): Eukaryota > Metazoa > Chordata > Amphibia > Caudata > Salamandridae > Calotriton > Calotriton arnoldi. The sequence goes on along the minus strand of CAWUFW010009053.1, from coordinate 715,596 downwards.
AATATAATGTTTGAAACCAGAACTGTCTCCGCTGACTCATTTCACAAGTACGAATGAGAGAGGATGAGAGTATGTGAAGTACACGGCAGTCGTGACATGACCATGTAATCCACTGGTATTGGATGTCAACGCAAATGAGTAGCACTACTGTGGAAGACACACATGTGTCGTGTGAAGTCGTATGGACGCAGTGCTCAGGTGGGTGGGTGCGACGGGTAGATGCACACATGCCAAGTTGGAGCACGCCGTGTTGGGAGGGCTCATGAACAGTACACCACCGCTTCCCTGGGCATTGTGAGAGGACACCTGTCGGGGGAGTTAACACGTGTGTGCACAGCAGCCGGGCACACGTACAAAGCGGTACCAGGCGCACCTCAGCCCACCCTCTGTGGACAAGCTGGATCCTGTTGTGCGCCCGCCATGCCCCTTGACAAGGCACACACAGCCCCAGTCGACCAGGTGTAACCCCAACATAGTCAATCCGCACAGGCGATACAGGGCACGGGATGGCAGTGGAGCATGGTGTGTGAGAGGTCTCCTCGCGCTCCTCCTGGTCATATCACGCAGGCAATAGAACCTCAACGTCTAGCATGGCACAAGTCAAATGGAAGTGTAGGGGGACGCACCACAGCACGAGCAGCACTGACGTCACGGGAGGTGGCTCGCACCATCCCATCCATTGCCCATCATACCAACCACGCCACATGCCATTGCGACTAAGTGCAAGCGCGTGCGCCACCACCCCGAGCCCTCCCCAGAGAGGCCAAAGAGTGAATGTGTGGGCCATCAGCCACAGACGGACGCGGCCTGGCCGCAAGGGCAGCCACAGCCACTGGGTGTCGCAGGTGGCGGATCCGGAAGGCGAAGACTGTGATGCATAGTCCATGCAGGCCGGGTCTCCATTTGGGGCACCACGCAGGTGGACGGCGTCCCGCCACACATCATACCCTGAGACAGCCCACTCGTGCAACTGGACCCACACATACACTCCTTGCCCTCTCTGGTGCGAGCTTGGGGCTGCCTGTGCAAGCGCTAGCCTCGCAGGTGAGCATGCATATTGGGGGGCGAGGGAGGACATGAGGGCTGGGGCGATGATGACTGTATCACTGTCAGTTAGTACAAGGGATGACCCAGATGTGGAAAGGAAGAGATGTGTCCCGTGTGTACTGCAACTAGTCGCCAATCCAACTACCCCCCATGTCCAGAATGTAAGCCCGCACCTAGGCCCGCCCATCCGCCACATCGAACATACCACCAGCACGACAACCTTCCCATTCGAAACACTGACTGGGGGTGGCGACCAGTGAACAATCATGTGTAGCCTACCCACGCGTACATGTGGGCCCTCCATGATCCATGTCACCTGCGGCAAAGACATGACATGCGCAATGAGGGAAGTGAGGAGAGCGGCCCGCCCCACGCGCAGAAGGTGCATCAGCTCCACAGACCCAGCAGCGAGTCCAGCAGGGGTCACATGTGCAGGGGCAGCTGTGCCTGGTGTGAAGGCACATGCATATAGACAGCACATCGACCAATGTGTAGTCTGCCCACATCCACAGTCCATCATCATGCGGACATAGGAATTGAACACAGGGCAACACATATTAGTTGGTGCACCCACCGTGACCAACAATGCGCAATCATCGACGTACCCGCCCTGTGCATGGCCCCCCACCCAACGGAGGCACATCCAGTGCCACCATCCCACACACACAAGCCTTCCACGGAACATGCTGTGTCCAATGGTCAGTACAGAGTCAGCGCCTATCTGGTGGATCCTGAACAGGAGACACATGCACACACATGCCAGCTCCCACTATGTACGTCTGCCACCTTGCACGTGCAATGCAACCTCTCACCTGTGACTGCAAGCACACAGCCGTCTTGGCATGGGGCTGTCAATGTGGACACCAGTCAATGTTTCGGGAGCTGTGATCCGTACAGTGCTGTACATAGGGTGCAGTGCTGACACCTACTACTGTCTCATATCCCCTCGTGCCACAGGTCCCACTTGTATTGGCCGCTCAGCCCGTGCCCACATCGTCGTCGTCGTGTGCCATACTCATCCAGCCTCGGAAGCAGTTCCATGCTCAGCAGACACTCATGTTGCCGTGGCGTTGCCGCTTGACGGATATGCAGTCAGTCCCCATCAGCACGCCCCGCAAGTCATTGGGGCCTAGATCCCCATGTGCATGCACATGGCAGTGGTATGTCTCACTTACCATTGCCATTGTTGGGAGACCTGTGGAAGTGTATTGTGGCCGTGCCGTCCCAGCTTGACAGCTGGGCTGTGGCTCATGTGCTTGCTCAGTCATGTCAGTGATGTGTATGCAAAATTGCTATGTGCCGTGTTGCTTTGACATGTGTCCTCTGCCATTTAACCCAGGCGGAGACCGAACATTGACCGCCCATACCAATTGCTGGCGGACATGGACGATACAGAGGTAATCAGGAAGTTTCGGCTGGACAGGCCAACTCTGCATCGACTGTGTGCCATGTTACAGCCCCATCTCCGTCCCCGCAGGGTGTATCCGACTGCTGTCACCCCCACGGCTAAGGTGATGGCCGCCATGCATTTCTTCGCCACTGGGTCATTCCAGCACACAGTGGGCAGTGGAGGAGGGATGTCCCAGCCCATGTTCAGCAAGGTGCTGAGGGATGTACTGGCAGCCATGATGCTGTACCGGAACAGGTACATCAGATTCCCCAGGGCTCGTGAATTGGCGGCAGTGAAGGGTGCATTCTATGCCCTTGGCAGAATCCCACACGTCGTGGGAGCCATTGACTGCACTCATGTTGGCCTTGTTCCACCACAGGCCACTGAGCACCTGTACCGCAACAGGAAGCACACGCACTCCCTGAATGTGCAGGTGGTGTGCCTTGCGGACATGGTGATCACCCACGTGTGTGCCAAGTTTCCAGGCTCGGCCCATGACGCACACATAATGCGCAACAGCATCTTGCCACGACTGATGGCCAATCTGCAACAGGATCGTGCCTGTATTGTCGGTAAGTATGTGGAGTGGTGTAGCGTGCTGGTTGTGCGATGCTGTCCCCTGTCCAGTTGGAATTGCAACGGTTCTCTGTGTCCCTCACACCCAGGTGACTCTGCGTATCCGAATGGGGCATGGCTGCTCAGTCCATTGAGGAATCCTCGCACCCCAGCAGACGATCGATACAATGAGGCACATGGGAGGACCAGACGTGTGGTCGAGCGTACCTTTGGCCTCCTCAAGTCCAGGTTCAGGTGCCTGGACCGCACCGGGGTGCACTGGCGTACTCCCCACAGAAGGTGTGCCAGATAGTGGTGGCGTGCTGCATGCTGCACAATCTGGCCATTCGGAAGCAGATCCCCCTCATTGTGGATGACGGAGATCAACCAGGGCCCCAGCCCGCAGACCAGGACAGCTCGAGTGAGGTGGACAGCGGAGAGGAGGAAGCTGGGAATGTGCGGCAGCAGCTCATCGCCCGCTACTTCACTTGACGGTGAGTGTCCATGTACGACGGATGATGTGTCTGTATCTGTGCAGGTGTGTGTGTGCTGTGTCAGGGTGGCCGTATGTTCACTGCGTGCAGTGTGTCAACGCTCCATGGCCAGGGTAGTATGCCACTGTTGGTGACTGTGGCATTGTGCCCTATTGCTCTGTGCGATGTGTGTACATTGCTTGTAGTTGTTGACATGTACTGTGTGATGGGTGTGTGACACACTCATTGAATGTGCTCCTGTTCTGTCTCCCACCCCTAGGTCCCTACAGGCCCTCTGGATTCCATTGCCATGCCACGCATCAGGTGCCTTTCCGCCCAAGGTGGCCGTTGTATTCCGTACAAATAAAACACAGGGCACAAACAGCAGTTAGTGAAAAAGGTGCATTTATTACAAACTGTGACATGTGATTGTGTGTAAGGTGATGACAAAAGTGGTGCGTGCAGTGACAATGAGCTGTCGGTCATGGCTGCGTGATGATCAGGGTGTACCCACTGGTTCTATGTCCATAGTCCAACACACACATGCCATCCAGATGGCTGTGTGGAGTGGGATCGTAGAGCAAGTCAATGCAGTGGCTGGTCAAGGAAGGCTGGCGGAAGGCTGGCTGGCTGCCTCACTTGCGACTGGAGCGTGCAAAGTCCTCCCGGGAGATCTGTTTCCTCTTCGGACGGCCCCTTCCACGTTTGGGAGGGGGTGTGTGGTGGCGACCTGCTGGTGGTGGGTGAGGTGTGCTCACTGGCTGTGGACGCAGGGGAAGTGGACACTGCTGCCCGAGCCTGCGCCCTAGCAGGTGGTGGCGGAGGTGGTGTTGCTGGCCTTGCCTGTGACCCCACCGCCACCACCAGCTGGCCCATGAGGTCCACGAGTTGGTCCATACGGGACACGAATTGGCCCATATGGGCGTCCATGGACCTCAGCACCCCCAGCACCTCCCGCGTGTCAGTAGCAGACCTGGCCCATTGTCCTTGGGCCTCTTCATAGGCCCCAAGGACTCTGGCCATTTGAGGCAGGGCATGGCTCCCAGGGGAGGCTGGCGTTTCCTGACCCTGCTCCTCCTACCAGTCCTGCTGCCACCGGCCTGCCCACTAGCCACATTGCACACCACGGTCCTCGCTGTGGCTCCCAGGGTGGATCCAGTCGGCCGGGCCACCACCTGCGCTGGGGCTGGTGCCAGCGAAGACGTGGTGGTGGTGGAGGCGGTGGTGGTCGGTGCGGCGATGGTGGCGGTTGCGGCAGTGGTAGTGGCCGCAATGACCGTGGGTGTGGCCGCAACGACAGTGGCAGCAGGGGACTGGGACTGTTCAGCATCCCTGGATGATGGGTTGGTGGGTAGGAGGGGTCCTGGGGAGCGGCTGGGCCCTGCCACGCCAGATGGGCCAGATTGGTGGTCCGTGTCCGAAGAGGAGGACAGATCCTCCAGATCCGTGTGTCCTCGTTGGGGGCTTGTAGGCTGGCTGTGCTGGCTGCTGTCTCCATCCCCAGCATCCAGCAGTTCGTCACCTGTGGAGAGAATGAGATTTGTTATTGTGTTGCACCTGGCGAAGTATGTATTAGTCGTCTGACATTGGCAGTTCGTGCAATCTCGTACATGGGTTTCCCGGAGGCGAGTGTGTGGCTGTGGCATCTGTAGTTGTGTGTGCTAGGCAATGGGACTGTGTGCTGTGCACATGTGGCATGGGACGGATTGGCCATGCCGATGGGTGTGTTGCTGTGCCCCTACTCATTGTGACTCTGGTGTATGCGGGCTCCTGGCCCATCCTGGGTCTGGTTTGTACTTTGCTTTTGGAGTTCATATGGAACGCTTAGGAACGCATATGGCAACATGGGGGCCATGCCCCAGATTCGCATTTGGGAGGGGATATGCTTTTGGGGTTCAAATGGAACGCTTAGGAACGCATATGGCAACATGGGGGCCATGCCCCAGATTCGCATTTGGGAGGGGATATGCTTTTGGGGTTCAAATGGAACGCTTAGGAACGCATATGGCAACATGGGGGCCATGCCCCAGATTCGCATTTGGGAGGGGATATGCTTTTGGGGTTCAAATGGAACGCTTAGGAACGCATATGGCAACATGGGGGCCATGCCCCAGATTCGCATTTGGGAGGGGATATGCTTTTGGGGTTCAAATGGAACGCTTAGGAACGCATATGGCAACATGGGGGCCATGCCCCAGATTCGCATTTGGGAGGGGATATGCTTTTGGGGTTCAAATGGAACGCTTAGGAACGCATATGGCAACATGGGGGCCATGCCCCAGATTCGCATTTGGGAGGGATATGCTTTTGGGGTTCAAATGGAACGCTTAGGAACGCATATGGCAACATGGGGGCCATGCCCCAGATTCGCATTTGGGAGGGGATATGCTTTTGGGGTTCAAATGGAACGCTTAGGAACGCATATGGCAACATGGGGGCCATGCCCCAGATTCGCATTTGGGAGGGGATATGCTTTTGGGGTTCAAATGGAACGCTTAGGAACGCATATGGCAACATGGGGGCCATGCCCCAGATTCGCATTTGGGAGGGGATATGCTTTTGGGGTACATGCTGTGAGCCATGGGTGCCGAACGTGACATGTGTTGTGGCTGCATGACAGTGCATGGTCTGAGGTGTGTGCATGCCTGACATGCCCTGCATATTTGCTGTCTGTTGTGGTTACTGGACATGGCATTGGACGCATCGTTATGGGTGAGTGATAGTTGTGTGCCAGCCAACGTATTGCAGTTGTCCCATCTCCTTGGTGTGCGTGCTGCCCTGTGCCATGTGCATCACTGCAGTGCTCGGGGGTGGGCCCATGTTGTGTGTTGTTGCTCACAGTGTGTCGTGCGCTTAATTGACTTCTGGCACATGGTTGGTCATGGGCATGTGTCTTAGCGTGACTGCTGTATGTGTGGCAGCTGTGCGGATGACATGCCTTTCATGAGACTGGGGCTGACGGATGGGATGGATGGTATGTTGTATGTGCATGGTGTGTCTGTGAGTTTGATGGGTTCAGTGGTGTTCGTGTGCATTTCTGTTGTTCCGCTCTGTTGCGTCTAGTGTTGTTTGTCTTACATAGGCGTAGTTGTGGGGTGTGTGGTTGACAGGCAGTAGGGGCTACATGGACAGGACTTCAATGGTGTTTCGGTTGTGTGTGATGAGTTGCACAGTGGCTGCCGTGTGGGACTATATTCAGTGTGGCTTGTGCATGCAGACGTGGCTCCTTGGGTGTTGCTATGTCTGTGATGGGTCATGTGGGGTGTGAGTCTGTTGTTCATGTCCGTGTGCACATTGTTCACTTGTTCGTGACTGTGGGCGGTGCTGCGTGTTCGTCTGCTACGTGACATGTCCCATGTGTTGGTGGTGTTATGGTCCTCATGCCTCCAGTAATCCTGCCCTGTCCAGTTTCCCACCTGCAAGTTGTTCGTGCGTGCACTGTACTGGATGCCACATGGCTCTAAGCGGGGGTGCTCCATGTTGCAGGTCTGTGGGGGTGGGGGGTGTAGTGGGTCGTGGGGGTGGCTGTACACCCACTGACACCGATTGCTGTGGACCGTGATGTCTGCCTTTCGGCTGTCGTTGTGCACTGCGGTGGCTGACACGTGGCTGTGGGGTGTGGGGGATGCTCCTCCTTGCTGTGCTGTGGGACTGGGGCCTGGTGTGTGTTGTACTTGGGCTGTCCACCCTCCCACCCACTGCACTTTGTGTTCCTGCCACTTACCTGTTACTTGTCGGTTAGTGCAGCTGTGGCGGACACATGGGTGTGGTGGGTGCTCGTTGTGGCGCTTCTGGCATATTTGGGGACCTGTTGGTGGTTACGTGGCTGGCTGAGTGTACACATGCCCCCACGTATCTTACAGTTGTTAGGTTTGGGCTGTGTGTGGTGGTGTCTGTTGCATGTGTGTGTGATGTGTTGTGTATTGTGTGCTGGACATGGGGGTGTTTGTCCCTGGGAGCTGTGGCATGGTAGTTGCGCATGTGAGTACATAGCGGTGTGCTGGTATACATTAGTTTGTACTTACCAGCCTCCACTCCCCTGCTAATCCGGCGAGGATCTCCGGATGGATTACGACTCGCACCTTCTCCTCCCACGCTTTGAAGGTCTTAAAGAGCGCGGGATTCCCTCTGCCAGTGACGGCAGCCAGCTCTCTGTTTTTGCCCTCCTTCTTCTTGACCAGGCTTTTTACGTCATTCCAACGTTTGTTTATCTCGACTCTGTTCCTGGGCAGGGTCCCGACTGCATTGACCTGGTCTACGATCCGGTTCCACATTCTGTTTCTGGTGGCTAGTGGTGTGTGCTGGACCATGTTCCCATAGATTTGTGGGTACACCTTGATGATCTCATCGACCATGACCGTCAGCTCCATGGGCGTGAACTTGGGCATCCTTTGTGGTGCCATGGTGTTTGTGGTGCTGGTGCGGTGTGTGTTGTGTAATGTGCAGGGGGTTTGTGGTGCCGGTGTTTGGTGGTGGTGGTGGTGGTTGTGATGTGTGCGTTTCTGTGGTGTGCTGCTGTCCTTGCTGTGTCACTGTGTCCTCTCCTCTCCTCTCTGGTTTGCAATGTAGCAAGGGGTTGTGGTCTGTGGGAGTGCTGCTTTTGTACTCACCTATGTGGGTGTGTCCTCATGGTCTGTTGTTTTCAGGTGTGTTGTGTCTGGGGTTCTGGCCTTTGTATTTTTTGTTTGTCCGGGGGTGTTTTCGGGATGTGTACTGTGCTTGTGTATTTGTGTGTGCCTTGCTGTGTGGACTTGTTGGCCATGTTGTGTGCTATTGGTTTTGTGTGCGGATGGTTTCTGTGCAGGTACGTTGGCGCCATGGCTTCTGCCGTGTCGATTCTCATCGGCGTTGTTTGCGCTGGCGGGCGGTATATTTGTTGTTTTTCCGCGCTCATGGCGGTGCGATCGTAATTTCACGTGCGGTGTGTCGGCCGTGTGGGCGGGCGGTTTTGTGTTGTCGTGCGTGTTTCCGTCCGTGGCGGGCGGTTTGACTCCGACTCGGACGATGGCGGGCGGTATTTTGTGTGATTTTTCCGCCGATGGCGGTTTTCGGTTTGTGTACTCATAATGGCGTGGTCGGTGTTCAGGCGGTGTGTGCGGGCGGATTTTTGCCGCTTCCATGCCTGGCGGATTCTTTTACGCCGGGTATCGTAATGGGCCCCTATATTTTTTGTAAACGATATTAATGACTTCTAAATTTTAAAAATCAATATTTCTTACTTTGTATTCGATATTCTTGACAACTATATTCTTGCTGACAATATTTCCATATCACAATATTTTAGACACAATATTTTGGTATGAGGATATTTTCGATTCAATATTTTTTATGAATACCCACTCATACACTCATACAGCCACTCACACACTGAGTCAATCACCCCTAGAGCTTCTCACACACCTACTCACTCGCCCATATAGTCAATCACAGCCACCTACTCACCCATACAGTTACACACACACTCACTCACTTACACATACAGATACTAACATGTACTCACTCAACTAAACAGTCACTGACAAAAACGTACCCCATCACTCACCTATACTGCCTTTCACATACCCCATCACTCACCTACATACCACTGACACATGCACTCACTCACTGACACAGCCATACACACACTCACTCACCCATATAGCCCCTCACACATGGACTCACTAACCCATACCCCACTGACTCACCCACTCACTCATCTATAGAGGCAGTCACACCCACCCACACAGACACTCAGACACCCATAGAGGTAGTCAGATAACCAATCACCCATACAGAAATGCATGTACCCACTCACACACCCATACAGCCACTTAGACACCAACTGACAGAAAGATACAGAAACTCACACAACTAGTCACTCACCCATACATTCACTGAGACACCTAATCACTCACTTATACAGTTAGTCAGGCACCCACTGAATCATCCAAACAGGCACTCATACACCCACTGATTCACCAATACACCTTGGTATATGAATTTAACACTCATAAACATTTTAAAAACACTCACAGTCACTGATGATGTCATCAGCAATGTCATTTGAGCTGTCATGAGTGATGTCATGAGTGATGTCACTGACCATGTCAAGGATTTTTATTCCATTTCCTAACTATAACATCCCTGTAATATTTGGTCTTTTCAGTGAAATTCAAAGGTTTTTAAATGCTTATTCCAAACTATAATGTCCCTGTAACCTTTTTCAGTGAATTTCTATGGTTTTGTAAGTAGTAGTTGCATTTGCAGAGTGGTAGAGAAAGGGGGCGGAGCCTCCTACCAGCTCTCAGGAATCCCTCTGTGTGGGGCTTACTGGAGGTAACAGGGGGTTAGTTGGCCCCCATAGACATCCTAAGGGGCTAACTACCCCTCCTGTTACCTCCAGTAAGTCCCACACAGCTGGATTGCTAAGAGGTTGTTGGAGGCCATGAACCTTTTCACCACCGCTCTGCAAAACGCACCCCGTGGCACAGTACTGGATGGAGGAAGAAGTCCACTTTCATCCTGAAACCCTCAGGAGGCAACGGGACATCATACCCCCACCAGCAGTGCGCAGAGAGGTGTTTTTGCTGAGTGGTGGAGCAAGGGAGCATGACCTCCAAGTCCTCTCAACAATTCCGCTGTCTAGGACTTACTGGAGGTAGCAGAAGGGGTACCTGAACCTCAAGGACCCTCAGCATCCAAGAGGACTACATCCCCCAACCACCACTACACCAGGAGGTGGGTTTGCAGAGTGGTGGTGAAGGGGGCATAGCCTCCGGCAACTTGCCGAGGTTTAAAAAAATAAACATGTTGAGGGAGTGGGCTGCGTGGCTCCCTTTCCCAGGCCAATTTCGGCCCCAGGGATCCCCGCCCCCAGGGCCCAGACTTTTCTTTTTTTTATATATATCATTTATAGAGAGAGGGGCTGAGCGGCTCCCCTCTGAGGCCGATTTTGGCCCCGGGGACTCCATCCCCGGGGCCTGGCCACTTCTCTAATTATTTTTGGTAAAACAGGGGGGGGTCACGCAGCCCCCCTCTTCAGGCTGATTTCTGCTCCAAGGACCCCATCCCAGGGGCATGGCATTTTACAGAAGGGGAGGGGGGCTGCGCGTCCACCACCCTGGGCCAAATTGGGCCCTGAGGACCCCATCCCCTGGGGCCTGCCCATTTAAAGTGGGTGCCTCCAGGGCACCCACTAGTCATTGGGACCCCGTGGGGATCCTGAAGGCCCAAGCGGTCCCTACTGGCTCCCCACCTCCTGCGGGAGCCGACATTGCTTTTACACTTAGGGAGCTGCTAACATGTAGCTCCCTGTGTGTAAAAGCAATTCTGCTCCGCTTCTAGCCAGGGAGAACATTTTCTGCTTGCTAGAAGTGGAGCAGAGTTTGCTATGGCTTACTGGAAGCAGTGCTCCCGCAAAGCCATAGCAAACAGCAGTGTCCCAGGGTGGGCATCCTGGATATTGCAGGGGCTGGCCCTGTGGAGTGGCAGTCCCCAGGACCACCTAGGGCTCCAGGAGGGGGGACGCATGGCCCCCCTCCTTCTTCTAATTTGCCCTGGGGAGGTGGTGGTTCCCGGGGCTGCAGGGGTCCCAGCTGCTCCCCACATTCAATTTAATCTTATGCTCCGGGGAGGTGGTGGTCCCAGGGGCTGCACGGGGAGCCACGTGGCCCCCGCATTATTTTAAATTAAAGACCCAGGGAGGTGGCAGCCTCCAGGGCTGCTGGAGGTCCATGCGGCGCTGCATCACATTGCTATAAATTCTAGGGGAGGTGTTGGTCGCCAGGGCTGGGGCGATCGGAGAGCCCCCCCATTTAAAACAAAATAAGCCCCGGGGAGGTGGTGGTCTCCGGGGCAGTGGGGGAGTTCATACAGGCCTCCCCCACATTGTTATTTTAAGAAGTGGTCCCGGGGCATAATAAGGCCTTGGATGGGGGAGCCGTGCAACCTCCTTCTTTGCTAAAACAATGCTCCAGGGACCTGCCAAGCCAGGAGCCGATAATAAACTAAGCACAGGAGCCCACGCTTGTTTTTTTTTTTTAAATGTCAGCTAGGTCCATGGATCCTGTTGAAATTTCTTAAAAAAATGCTTTTTTGGGCCCTGGAGGTCAGGGTGTTTCTACCCTGCCCCCTTTTCTTTTTTTAAAAACTTTTTGGGTTGATCTTAGTTCGACCAAGTCCCAAGATTGCTGCCAATACTTCCTGGTTGAAGTGTTGGCGGCCAATTATATTTCAGTAGGATTTCAGTAGGGTGTTGGGCTCCCAAATATCTATATTTTTTATACTTAAATATCTCTGAAACTACTGAACGGACTTACACCAAATCACAAAAAGCACTAACATCTAGCTTTCTGATAAATTTGGTGTAATTCCTTTTAGCGGTTCGAGCTCTAGTCATGTTCACAAAATGAAAAATCCCCATATTCATAACATGGGGAAAGCACCTTTGGGGACCCCCCTTTTTTCTCTGCCCCCGCTTGATGGATCACCCCAAAACTTTCAACACAGCAGCTGAACCAAAAAAGGGATGGGGTAGTCTACATTTTAGAGTGGGTGTATCAAAGGTTATATTAGGGTGTGAGGAGGTGCATCAGATTATCACGTGGATGATGTCATCAATAATTTCATCAGTGATGTCATTTGAGATGTCATCAGCGATGACATCAGTGATGTCACTGACCATGTCATCAGTGATGTAATATGTGACGTCATCAGCAGTGCATTGCGGGGGCGCGAGTTATAGTTACCTCAACTAACTATAACGGCCGAATTTCTCTGGTTTTGTACGAGGGAAATGTCCAACTAACTATAACGTCCCTGAAACCTATGGTTTTTTCAGTGAGATTCTAAGGTTTGTTAAATGATCATTTCTAATTATAACGTCCCTGAAACCTATGGTTTTTTCAGTGAATTTCAAAGGTTTTTTAAATGCTAATTTCTAACTATAAAATCCCTGAAACCTATGTTTTTTCAGTGAATTTCAAAGGTTTTTTAAATGCTAATTTCTAACTATAACGACCCTGAAACCTATGGTTTTTTCCGTGAATTTGAAAGGTTTTTTAAATGCTAATTTCTAACTATAACAACCCTGAAATCTATGGTTTTTTCAGTGAATTTCAAAGGTTTTTTAAATGCTAATTTCTAACTATGCCTATATAGGTAGGACATATGCAGAAAGAGCAAGAAAGGCGCAGATAGAAGCAAGAGAAATGCAGAAAGAGGCAACAGAAGTCCAGAAAGACAAAGAAAGGTGCAGAAAGAAGCAAGAGATATACAGAAAGAACCAACAGAGGTGCAGAAGGAGGCCTTGTGTGCCCAACTTTTTGCTGATGGGTACTTGTGGTAACTGACTCTGACTAACCAGGCCTAGAGTCAGTGCTCTGCTAAAAGACACTTAGAATACCGTGAAAACACCTACATACACTAGGGTACACTATGGGTTGTGGTACCCCTGTGATTGGCATGACCTCCCCCGTAAGGCCCGAATACATAATAGGGCAGGTGGATTAAAACTACCTATAAGTCAGAGGTGCAGAAAGATGCTTCTTTAACTAGTTGTCACGTTTGTAGAGTGGTCGAGAAAGGGTGCTGGGCCTCTGACCAGCGCTCAGGAATTCCACTGCGTAGGACTTACAGGAGGTACCAGGAGGGTTTCTTGGCCCCCAAAGTCCCTCAGGAGTAAAGTGGACTTCATCCCCCATCCCGTAGTCTGCCAGGAGGCGCGTTTGCAGAATGATCGAGAAAGGGGGCGTGGCCTCCGAAGACATCTTAGCAATCCTACTGTGTGGGACTTACTGGAGGTAACAAGAGGGGTAGTTGGCCCCCAAGGACATCCTTGGGGGCCAACTACCCCTCCTATTACCTCCAGTAAGTACCACACAGCAGGATTGTTAAGACGTCTTCGTTTTCATAACAGGCCACGCCCCCTTTCCCCATGACTCTGCAAACACACTCCCTGGCATGCTTTTGGATGGGGATTGAAGTCCCCTTCGCTGCTGGGGGTCCTTAGGGGCCAACTAGCCTACCTCTTACTTCCAGCAAGCCCCACACAGTGGGATTGCTGAGAGGTGTATGCGGGCCACGCCCCCTTTGTCCACCACTCTGCAAACACGCCTCCTGGCGCGCTCTTGGTTGGGGATGAAGTCCCCTTTCCTCATGAGGATCCCTGGGGGCCAACTAGCCCACCAGGTACCTCCAGTAAGCCCCACACAGCTGGATTGCTGAGAGTGGTCCGAGGCCATGCCCCCTTTTTACACCACTCTGCAAACACACCTCCTGGCGCACTACTGCTCAGGGGATGAAGTCCACATGTGTCCTGAGGTCCACAGGAAACAATAGAGCCCTTTTGCCCCACCAGCAGTGCGCCAAGAGGCACGTTTGCAGGTTGGTGTAAAATGGGGCGTGGCCTCGGACCACCTCTCAGCAATCCCGCCTCCTGCGGGAGCCGGCATTGCTTTTGGGCAAGGGGAGCTGCTAATATGCAGCTCCCTTGCCTGAAGCATTCTGCTTTGCTTCTTGGAAGTGAGAGCAGGTTTCCTGCTCTCGCTTCCAAGAAGCAAAGCAGTGTTTGCTATGGCAGGGCGGGAGCCCCCCCACACTTCATTTTTTTCATTTAAGCCCAGGGAGGTGGCGGTCCCTGGGGCTTGGGGGGGAATGCGAGGCCCCCTGCATATAATGAACAATGCCCCAGGGAGGTGGCGGTCCCCGGGGTAGCGTGGGGGGGCAGGAGCCCCCCATGCATTCTTTTACAAGCCCCGGGGAGGTGGCGGTTCCCGGGCTGCGGGGGGCCGCGTGCCCCCGCATATAATTAGCATAGACCCAGGGAGGTGGTGGGCCCAGGGCTGCGGCAGCCCCTGTGGGCCCCCGCTATATATTTACTCATTGCCCCCGGGACCTGGCCCACCAGGGGTCTTACAGAAAACAAAGCGCGGGAGTCCCCGCTTTGTTTTTTTTAATTTTCTCGGCCGGATTCGCGCACCCAGCGTGAATTCGTCCGATTTATGTTTTTAAAAAAAATGCTTTTTTTGGCCCTGGGGGTCCTTGTGGGACCCCCTGAGCAGGCCTAGAGGGTCAGGGGGTCAGGGTGTTTCTACCCTGCCCCCTTTTCTTGTATTTCACCTTTTTTGTACCGTTTTCTTGTGACTCGGTTACCGAGATGGCTGCCAACACTTCCTGGTTTTGGGGTGTTGGCAGCCAATCAGAATGAAGCTTGTGCTCGGGAGGGTTCGCGAATCCTCCTCGTTGCTCAGATATAAAAAAATTTTTTTTTTTAATTTCTCAGCAACTACTGAATGGATTTACACCATTTAAATAAAAGGGCGCTTTTCTGAACCAAGAGCTATCTTTTTACCAAATTTCAGCAGTTCAAGCTGTAGCCTGTTCCAAAATTCCTATGGAAATTAACATGGGGACAACGCGTTTGGGACCCCCCCTTTTTCTCGGCCCCCGAAAGAACGAATCACCCCGAAACGTTCAGGACCGGAGCTGACCTGAGTGAACCATTAGTTTTGAAAATTTCGCGAAGATTCGTCAAACAGCGCCAAAGATATTAGCAAAAGAAAAAACACTTTTTGAATAGAAACAAGGTCCTAACTACAACTACCTACTGGCGACTGCCAGTAGGTAATATATATATATATATATATTTAAATACGTATATATGTATATACATGTGTATATATATATATATATCTAACAGCCTGTGGGACCGGCACTGATGACGGCCATTCCGGCCAGAAACGCGTCTGCCTTAGCGTTTCACGGACTGCAGGGAAGTGCTTTATTGAGCTAAATAAATCCTACGTTTTGTACCCGGAGCATGTGTCCCGCTGACTTTTCATTTAGGTCAGCATTTGGTGGTTATATATATATATATATGTATATATATACAGAATATATTTTTTCTACAATTCGTCCTAGATAGAAAATGCACTCAGCAGTAGATTTCTGTAAAAGCAAACCGGCATTTTGCATTGTTGTGTGTGTTTGTAACAGCCCCCTGGTGGGCCTCTTTAGTAGATTCAATTAGTATTGCATACTGGGAATTGTAGTGCCTTATCATTTCATTGTTCCCTCCAGTAGGGGATGAAGTAAAATTCATTAATTGTGCAAGCGTAAGTACCTACTGGAGGGAACAATGAAATCTACTAAAGAGGCCCACCAGGGGGCTTTTACGAACACAGTTTTTTTTACAACAGTTAAATTCTTTATTGCGTGATTAATAAAAATCATTGCAATTAAAACACTTCACAATCACGTAATATATAAAAACGGCAGAACTCAATACATCAAATATTATTAATAATTGGACCAATACATTAATAAATATCCCATAAAACAAAACATAAACCAGGTCATACAATAAGAACTGATTCCAAAGAAAAACAAATTAATAATTAATTTTTAAAAATGTCAATGATTATTATAGCAAGATATTGCACATATTACATATTAAAGTGCCAACATGCATAAACGGTTAATCCATATCTCAATAACAATGATAAAGTGCATCAATTATGTCAGACCCAGGGTTATTTTTAAAAAAAAGATTCCACAAATACTATCACAAGATATAGCACCTAGTTTTTGTTAAAGTGCCAACGTGTCATTGGTTAAAATTTCATGATTCGAGGACACTAGCAAAGTGCAACAAGTATATCCGTCCCGAAATAGGTATAGTAGGTTCAGTTTGTACTACTAGGTGTCTGACTGAATTTAGTACATCTCAAACCGGCGATATCAAACACTTTTCAGCTGCATTTAAACATTTAATTAACTGACTTAACAACGGAATAGACTCACCAGATAGGTACCTAACAAGTTCCTGATGTGCTGATCTAACCCCAATCTTCAAAAATAGATGTTTTAAATAAAAACACAGAATTGTAATCAATTTAGGACACACACATACTATATGGAGTAATCACATACCAAGCATGCTTTTTCCCTGCTAATGCGGTTTTATCCAACTTAAGAGATTCAATTTTAATTTGTTTTTTTATAAGTAACTTATAATTGGACGGTGTCAATTCCTGAAGGGCTACTTGCAGACCAATATCCCTTAAGCATGTTAAAATATGGGATCTTCATTTTACAGTATGGATAGACTTATTTATATCAATCCAGCAATAATTCCCCAGGGAGGCAAGGGCAGCAGAAGACATAGAGTACATACATTACAAAAATACTCCGGCTGACACCAAACTCTGCCTTTGGAGACCGAACTCTAATCTAATTCCTGCTTGCCCTACTGATCTCGGGATCCCAAAAGTTGATTTAAAAGCCTTGACCATTAATAAAACTAAAAGTTTTACATCTTTTCCCCTGGTAGTGGGAGAACCATATAAAAGAGTTGGGTCAAGCTTAGCTTTCATGACTTTAAGAATATAATCATAAGATTGACAATTCAACAATTTTTTAAAACTTTTAAAAGCATGAATTAAAACCACAGTTTTTGCTCTTAGATCTTTAAAATAAAATTTAAAAGAAACTCTGTTATCAAACACCACACCTAAATATCTATATGTTTTAACAAAATCAATTGGTCCTGCTCTGGCTCTCAATGTATTAAACTTGTGTTTGGTAAGTCCCATTTTCATGATTTTGGTCTTTTTAACATTTAATTCAAGGCCATTCGAGTCTATATAGTCATCAAAAGCCTTTATAAGTCGTTGAAGACCAATAGGTGTGTGGCTCAGAAGGATAGTATCATCTGCATATTGGAGGTAGCTAATTTGCACTTCCCCCAACCTTGGCACGTGGGCATTTACAGAGTCTAAATGCTGAGCAAGATCTGCTAAGAATAAGTTAAAAAGACAAGGAGCAAGGATAGACCCCTTCTTTAGGCCATTATATGTACTAATTTTCTTTGTTAATGATCTACCATCACCCAACTTAACTTAGACGCAGGTATCCGTATACAAAAGAATAATGGCCATCAACAATTTGCCTGGGATTCCCCAGCCTAGTAACTTTTTCCATAACAGATTTCGTGGCA
The DNA here is from genome assembly GCA_963921515.1 of Calotriton arnoldi. Lineage (NCBI taxonomy): Eukaryota > Metazoa > Chordata > Amphibia > Caudata > Salamandridae > Calotriton > Calotriton arnoldi. Next base: position 698,156 of record CAWUFW010009053.1, on the reverse strand, counting down.
CGGAGTCAAAAGCTGCCTTTAAATCGATAAAGGCTATAAATAAATTTTGTTTTTTTGGGACCGCTTTCTCGGCAAGTAGAGTTAGTGCCAATAGGTTTGTAGTGGTAGATTGGCCCTTCCGAAATCCAGTTTGGTTAAGCGGAATGATGTTTTCATGCTCAGACCATTTTTCCAATTCTATTAATATACTTGAAGCAAAAACCTTTGCATCAACATCCGTTAACGAGATTAAACGATAATTAGCAGGATTGGCAACCGTACCACTTTTATAAATAGGCTGCAAAATACTGCCATGCCATGATGTAGGCACGGTTTCCAATGTCAATATATCTTTAAACAAATTCGACAGAATGTTGGCCCACATGTCAACATTTGCACGAAACAAGGCATTAGGCATTCCATTAGGGCCTGGTGCTGCATTTGTGCGAAGCCCACATAACAGAATAACTAATTGATTATTACTTACACTTTCTAGAATATTATTCATATCAAGGCTTGAATCACTCATTTTAACAGGAGTAGTCATCCCCTTGCATATATCACTCTCCATATTGATTGTTGGTGAACTCTTTTCAATGTAACCACTACACATATCTTGTTGATTTGCCTCTTGACTCACCGTACCATACAATTTTGCGATAAAAGTTACCCAGTCAGTCTCAGAGACATTTACACAAAATGCCCTATTTTCCCCCTTTCAAGCTTATTAATTATTGTCCAGAAACTTTTTGCATCATTCCGTTTGGAGGCGCATAATAGACTATTCCAAAGTCCTGCTTGATAATTAAGTTTAGCCTTCCAAACTTCACATTTGTATACTTTTCTAAGCTCCTTCATATTTTCTTTATAAACAGAGTAGGAATGTTGAAATCTATGGACATACACATCCTGCACAGCTCTATTAAGGGACTTTTTTAACCTAAATAGCATGGGGGAAAACCATTGGTTTGTAGATATTTGTAGCTTATTTTGTTTCTTATGTTGTTTAACTCAAACATCTCCAGCAAAGATGTAATTATGAAGTTCCATTTGTCGATCATATTAACGTCCCCCAGATCACACTGGTCTACTTCTTTTATAAATGTTTTAACTGCCTTTATAATTTCTTCTGCTTTATCCATGGGCCAGACTAGCCTCTTCAGAATATATGAGGAGTGGGCCACATTGGGAAGTTCTATATATCTAGTGTTACATTTTACTAATGAATTAAGGGCCACTATCTGAGGATTATGATCACTTTCAGGCCGGGGAATTACTGCATATTCAGACACTTTTGTTTTTAAATTGTCTGAGATAAATGTATAATCAATTATTGATCCTCGATTTGAATTTTTGAATGACGGGGTGAGCCTAGATTTTTCCTTTAACAAACTAAACCCCGCCTGGGCCATTATATCACAGCATTCTTTTGAAATTCCCTGAATCTTACCTTTTACTAACTGAAACGGAATCAGATGTAGATTAAAATTGCCAGAAACTATAAGGCCAGATTCCGAGTGCTTGATAATTAATGAACCAAGAATATCTCGTAGAACATACAGCTGCATGATTTTATTTTTCTTAGCACTTAAATATACATTGAGTATGATTAAGCTAAATTCAGTATTGTATAAAACTAGACACTGTAGCCATTCCTGGTCAAGATCGACCACTTCCACTATTATGTTTAAATCACTCGCTATATAGCATGAGAGCCCACACTTTGCACGGCCCATTTTATTTGTTTGTACTGCCTGGAGACTATACTCATTAAAGTCAAGTAAGGGGGTCATTTGCACACTCCACATTTCTTGTAATAATAAAATTGTAAAGGTATTTAGAAATTATAATGTTTCAGGGTCAGACAATAAATGAGTCAGTCCATGAACATTCCAAGAACATATTCGTAATTGCACAACATTATCATCAATATCTAAAAACTTTCAATTTACATCTCCTCTATGTACATTCGCAAGGGTAGCTGGTATCAACATATGCAACATATCCGTGCATCACACAGTTGGAAATACATGTCTCAATCACAGGGGCATATGATGTACACAGGCAGTGCAACGAGGGCTATGGACAGTTTGCCAGCAGTTACTACATGGTATCATTGCATGGGTAGTGAACCTTGTTTGAATGCACTGTTACTCCACTGTACCTGTTCAGTGCAAGTGACTACACACTTTGGGGGTGCGAACTACTCAGTGGGCATGCTAGCCAGTGGTGTGTACACTGTAAATCCTGCTAGTCAGGCAACATGCACAATTAGTGAGGCAGTGGACAGCACACTCACCTGCTCCCCTGGTGTCCCATACAGCTTGCTGTACTGTGGAAGGAGGCTGTCCAGCAGGGCCTGGTTCTCCTCATGGGTGAAGGCTGGGGCTCTCTCCACAGTACGTGCCATTGCAGCAACCAGAGGATGCAGAGACAGCAGCAGTGTAGTGGCAGATGTCGTCCTGGAGCATGTAGTGCAGGCAAGTGAGCTCTCAGGGGAACAGCCAGCATTATATGTGTGCTGCAGATGCAGATACTGTCCCATGTGTCCAAAGTGATAGGTCCAAGTCCGTAGCATCTTCTGAATCTGGCCAATCCATGGAATAGCAGCTCCAATACACGCCCACAGCATCCTTCAAAAATTCAACTTCATGACACCCATGAATTTGCAACATTGTTGTGGCTGGCCAACTGAATTCACTGCATCAGACTCGTTGAAAATTCAAAAACCGCATCCGTTGCCATGCCAGGCCCCAGCCAATGCGTGCACACCGATCGGACCATTGCTGTACAACGCGTACCCGCTCACATTCAATGCAATGGTCCGAGCGGGCACACCGATCGGACCATTGCTGTACAACGCGTACCCGCGATACAACGCGTACCCGCTCACATTCAATGCAGTGGTCCGAGCGGGCACACCGATCGGACCATTGCTGTACAACGCGTACCCGCTCACATTCAATGCAATGGTCCGAGCGGCACACCGATCGGACCATTGCTGTACAACGCGTACCCGCGATACAACGCGTACCCGCTCACATTCAATGCAATGGTCCGAGCGGGCACACCGATCGGACCATTGCTGTACAACGCGTACCCGCTCACATTCAATGCAATGGTCTGAGCGGGCACACCGATCGGACCATTGCTGTACAACGCATCCCTGTACAGGTCACACGCATGTGTCACCATGCTGGTCAATGGTGAACCTATGCCAGCCACATATACCTTCCAGGGACTCTGGGGCACACCTACTACACCACACCCAGTCCACACTGTATCTAAGGCATGTGTGGCAGCATGACCTTATCTGTGTATGGGTGTGTACATGTTGTTTTTGGGCTGGCACTTGGGGGCAGACACACCCAGGCTGTGCACATGTTAATGGGGACAGGGTCCTTTGTGTGTCGTGCACATGACCACTGGGATGTGCAACTGTTCATTTTTGGAGCATGTTGCATGGTCACATTTCCAGGTTGTGTATATGTATGACATGTCACATACCCCAAGGCTCATGTGGGAAAGCATGTACATCACAGGGTGGCCCATTGCCACAATAGTCATGTCCCTCCGCAGTCTGTGTGCATGTTGTGTTTCACATGTCTGACTCCATGTGCACAATGGGAGACAGTCTCCACATCCACGTTGTTTGTGCATGGACTTAGATGTTGTGTGTGTGTGTGTCACAGACGTCCATGTCTGTCCTGCAGAGGCTACAGGGGCACTACCTGTGGGAGTCATGTTTGATTTTTTTGACGTGTACATGATACGCCATGTCATGCCAGTGTCCATGTGGCAAGACAGTGTCACTGGGAATCTACCTGTCAATGAGTTGAGATGCCTGTGGCGCATCTGTCCAGACGTCACTGTGGTATGTGTGTGGAATGTGAGAGCAGTAAATGGGTACTGTGACACAGCCAAATGGTTTCACATAGCACACCCTGGGACCTGTTGTCCACACATGTTGAACAGAGATGTTACATGATGTCCATGTGGGTGCCATATGTGTCCAAACAGAACGAGACACACATCAAGTACTAGTGTTTGCTGATGATGTAGCATGTGAACTACAGTATGGTGAATGGCACATATGTGGGGTGACTGACAATCTTGACTTCTTCACCTCTGCACTGCAGTGCTCCTGCTGTCCATCGACCATTCCCAGACCTGGCAACGATGGTGGAACGTGACAGCATCCGACGGTACCGCTTCACCAGGCAGCTGATTGAGGATTTGGCAGTGCGGTTGGACCCACATTTGCAGCCTGGCCGGCCGTATCCGACAGCGCTGACCCCCAAGGTGAAGGTCATGGCAGCCCTACACTTCTTTGCCACCGGTACCTTTCAACACACTGTGGCATCTACTGGTGGTATGTCACAGACTATGTTCAGCCGTGTGCTACGCGATGTTTTGGTGGCGATGTTGAGATGCCTTAACCAGTACATCTATTTCCCACAACATCACTGACTCACTGACGTCAAGAGTGACTTCTATGCCCTGGGGAGGATGCCACATGTCATTGGCTCCATTGATGGGACACATGTGGCTTTGGTACCACCACAGGCACATGAGCAGGCATACAGGAACAGGAAACATTACCATTCTGTCAATGCTCTGGTGGTATGTCTTGCAAACATGACCATCACACATGTTTGTGCCCGTTTCCCCGGTTCTGCACACAATGCCTACGTGATGAGGAGTAGTCGCATCCCGAGGATGATGTCACAGATGCCGAACCAGCGTGCTTGGCTTGTCGGTGTGTACTGACTATGTACCATTGTGTGTGTTGTGCTATGTTGCTTTCCGCACACTTTTCAATGTTGGCTAATGTGCAATTGTCTGTCTGTAGGTGACTCGGGATACCCCAACATGCCGTGGTTGCTGACACCCCTCAGGAACCCTGTGACACCAGCCCAGATGCGCTACAATGAGGCACATGGTCGGACCAGGAGGGTGATTGAGCGGACCTTTGGTCTCCTGAAGAGCCGCTTCCGCTGCCTGGACAAGACAGGAGGCGCCCTCCCATATGCCCCAGCAAAGGTGTGCAAAATTATCATCGTCTGCTGCATGCTCCACAACCTGGCAGTGCGGAAGGAGTTGCCTCTCATCCTGGATGACGATGACCAACATCAGCCACCTGTGGAGGATCCAGGCCTGGGCCACGATGCCAGTGATGATGATGATGATGGTGATGGTGATGTCCGCACACAGCTCATCACCAACTTCTTCAGCTGAATGTGAGTATCCAGAGTGTTGTACTATCAATGAATTTGATTTGCATGATATGTGTGTGTGGTGCTCTGGTGCTGTTTGAGTGTGGCCATGTGCAACTTGACTGGATGCGTGTGGAGATGTGTCCTTGCAGGTGGTCTGTACTTGCCAACAGTGTAGACATGCTAACTTGCTTTTGTGTATTTAACTTGTGACAGGTATTAGACATGAGTATTGCCGTTCTGTGCTGTTCTTCTGAGCTTTTGAGTGTGTGTCATGTCTGTCCTTCACAGGGTGCTGCTGGAGTTGTTAGAACAACTTGGATCCCCCGAATCAATGATTCAACTTCCAAGGTGGCAGCAGTTGTTCCCCTACAGGTGATGTGCCACACACCCCTGGACTTTCTATCTTCTGCATTGTTTGACTTTGTGGCCACAGCCAGGTGGGATTAGCTTGCATTTGTAGTGGAAACAACATGTAGCAAATGTGTAATAAACCTGCTCTACATTTTGGGGTGTGCGTTGTCCGTAGTCACACATCTGAGTGACATTTGCTTACTGCACCTGTGTTGTAGTTGACACAGACTGTGAATATGTGTGGTGTCTGTGCATTGCACTGTATTTCCAGGCAACATCAGTGTAGGGGATGAGTCATATGGCCCTGGTGTGTATGTGTTGTGTGGCCCTAGAGGTGTGTCTCCCTCATATGTGTCACGTCGCCATGACTGCCATGACGGTGTTGGACTTGCTGTAGCAGTCAGCATGCACAGTGTCATATTTCTGATCACCATCTCCATGACTGAGACCACGTTGGAATCACAACAGAGGCAGATATGGTTTTTGGTGAGTTTATTTACAAAAGGTGTGGGGATGGTGCACAGGATGGTGGGTGCTGTACATAGAAATTGGAATCCAAAGTTCCCATGTGAATTGGAAGTCCTGGTAGATGAAATATCCAGGGTATAGTCCACAGTCATCTGATGAATTTGTACAACTAGAGCTCCCCATGTCATGTGGGCGAGTTGGGTTGCCATCGACAGGGCGTGCAGTTTGCACACAGAGGAAAAGTTCCAGAACAGGTGTTGGCTTCCTCGGGGATGTAGCTGGCCATCGGCCTCTCAGTTTGGCCTCCTCGGACGGCCCCTCTTCTTGGGGGGGGGACCCTCAGGTGCAGGCTGCCGCGGTGCAGGGTGCTCTCTGCCAGAGTCCTCCTCCCTCCCTGTGGCAGTTGCAGATGTAGTGGCAACAGATGTTGTGGGCGCACAGGGAGGTGAGGCCATGTTGGTGCTGATCTGGCGGAGGCATGTCAGTATGTCCCTATGCACCGCTGTGAGTTCTTGCAATGTGTCCTATTTGGACTCCATGCGAGACATGTGTGTCTCGACACGGGACATGTGGGAGTCCAAGCGGGCATGATGGGCAGCCTGCTGCTGTTGTATGTCCTTGAGGATCCCCACTACCTGGGTGACCTCTCCGGTGCTGGTCTGGTACGCATCTGCAATGCGTGCCAGTTGTGGGTCATCACGCAGTCCAGACCCCTCTGCAAATAGCGACCTGTGTCTACCACCCTCCCACCACCCCTGGCAACACGTGCAGGGCCTGCGGTGCCACGCACAGGTGACCGTGTGCCCACTTGGGTGTTGTTAGTGGGCTCGATGGCAGCGGCTCCAGTTTGGTCCTGGGTCCCTGCGCTGTTGTCACCTGTGGTCCTTGGTGTGTCCGTGTTGGCAGGGGTGGCCTGTGTGTTGGCAGTTGTTGGAGGGGTGGGTGCAGGGGTGCAGATGTTGGTCCTGCTGGTGCTGCATGATGACTGGCACCGGAGGGTCCAGCTTCTTGTTCGCCATCCGAGGAGTGCAGAGGCTGATCGACACCAGTGAGCTCTGTGTCCCCCGGAGCCTGGGACAGGGACTCCTCCTCATCTGCTGCTGAGTCCCCATCTTCACCTGTTTTGGGGAGAGACACAGATTGTATGGTATGTTTCTACAGGCATCAATTGTTAAATCACCGGACAGTTGTGACTGTACCTCTGGATGCGGCCCTGGACATTGCATTCTACTCAGTTATGACAGTCAGAGAGTGATATTGGTGTAGCACATTGTCCTGCCAACCTGTGGCATGTCAATGTGAATGTTGAGGTGTGTGCCTGACCAGCATTGGTGGTATTTGGTTGCCATCCGGGCCGACTTCTCCCCCAGCCCAAATATCCCACCATGGAACATGCTTCCATTGCAGGGAGTGCAAGTTGTCTTTCAGGATGTCAGTCAGTGGTGTCCTGCTGTTGGTTGTTGCACAGTTGCCTGCAGGGCCTTGTGCTGCCCCCAGCAGTACCCAGTGTCAGCCATCTTGTGAGTCCTTTTCCACTCCCTGTGATGTGAGCATGGTTCAGGGTGGTGTTGATGGGCCAATTGTGACGCTGAGCAATGTCTGTGACTACCACTCCCATCATGCTATTGCCTCCACCCCCCTTCCCAGCATGCCCATCCTTCCTTCCTTTTGAGTGGACTTCAGTGTGTGTGAGTGTGAGAGCAATGGCAAGATGGCTGACAATGTGGTCGTGTTGTTTGTTGTTGCCCAGTTGCCTGCAGGGCCTAGTGTTCCCCTCAGAAGTACCCTGTGTCAGCCATCTTGTGAGTCCTTTTCCAAGCCCTGTGATGTGAGCATGGTTCAGGGTGGTGTTGATGGGCCAATTGTGAGGCTGAGCAATATCTGTGACTACCACTCCCATCATGCTATTGCCTCCACCCCCCTTCCCAGCATGCCCATCCTTCCTTCCTTTTGACTCAGCTTCCCTGTGGGGTGGGGTGCCTGTGCTGACAGGTTGGCTGAGAGTGTTCTCCTTGCGGTTGTTTGGCTACCAGTCCCAAGAGTGTCCCTGTGCTCCTCACAATATGAGCCCGGCTGGTTGGTCTTTGTGGGATCTTGAGTTAGAATGTGAGGCATTGCATTCTCCCAGGTGGGTTCTGTGGAGTTAGTGTTGGGGTGTGTGTGAGGGGAGGTGCTTGTAACTATGGTCAGTGCTGTGAGTCCTCCTTCCCACCCAGCCAGATATCCCACCATGGAACATGCTTCCATTGCAGGGAGTGCAAGTTGTCTTTCAGGATGTCAGTCAGTGGTGTCCTGCTGTTGGTTGTTGCACAGTTGCCTGCAGGGCCTTGTGCTGCCCCAGCAGTACCCAGTGTCAGCCATCTTGTGAGTCCTTTTCCACTCCCTGTGATGTGGGCATGGTTCAGGGTGGTGTTGATGGGCCAATTGTGAGGCTGAGCAACATCTGTGACTGTCACTCCCATCATGCTATTCCCTCCACCCCCCTTCCCAGCATGCCCATCCTTCCTTCCTTTTGAGTGGACTTCAGTGTGTGTTAGTGTGAGAGCAATGGCAAGATAGCTGACAATGTGGTCGTGTTGTTTGTTGGTGCCCAGTTGCCTGCAGGGCCTTGTGTTCCCCCCAGTAGTACCCTGTGTCAGCCATCTTGTGAGTCCTTTTCCACTCCCTGTGATGTGAGCATGGTTCAGGGTGGTGATGATGGGCCAATTGTGAGGCTGAGCAATATCTGTGACTACCACTCCCATCATGCTAGTGCCTCCACCCCCTTCCCAGCATGCCCATCCTTCCTTCCTTTTGACTCTGCTTCCCTGTGGGGTGGGGTGCCTGTGCTGACAGGTTGGCTGAGAGTGTTCTCCTTGCGGTTGTTTGGCTACCAGTCCCAAGAGTGTCCCTGTGCTTCACACAGTATGAGCCCGGCTGGTTGGTCTTTGTGGGATCTTGAGTTAGAATGTGAGGCATTGCATTCTCCCAGGTGGGTTCTGTGGAGTTAGTGTTGGGTGTGTGTGAGGGGAGGTGCTTGTAACTATGGTCAGTGCTGTGAGTCCTCCTTCCCACCCAGCCAGATATCCCACCATGGATCATGCTTCCATTGCAGGGAGTGCAAGTTGTCTTTCAGGATGTCAGTCAGTGGTGTCCTGCTGTTGGTTGTTGCACAGTTGCCTGCAGGGCCTTGTGCTCCCCCAGCAGTACCCAGTGTCAGCCATCTTGTGAGTCCTTTTCCACTCCCTGTGATGTAAGCATGGTTCAGGGTGGTGTTGATGGGCCAATTGTGAGGCTGAGCAATATTTATGACTCCAACTCCCATGATGCTATTGGCTACACTGACTTTACCAGCATACACAGAATTCCTTCCTTTCAGTGATCTTCCCTGTGAGGTGGTGTTCTAGTGATGTCAGTATATCTGGGAGTGTTTGTTGGTTCTATTTGTGCCACTGCCTTGCTGTATTTGTTGTTAGGTTTGTAGATGTCATGACACAGTTAGATGTCACTATGAGATGGCAGGTATTGTGTTTGTCTGACTGGCATTCACATCTTGGGATGAGTATGTTTTGTTTGCTGTGTATTTGGTAAGGGTGCATCGTTTGCCTATCCCTTTGAGGGTGCTGTGTGTGTATTGTCACACCATATTGTGTAAATAAGTTGTGTACTCACCAGGCTCTGGGATGTCTGTTAGTCCATATACGCTCACTGGTGGTAGGATGGCCCGCACCTTCTCCTCCCAGGGCCTGAGGTATATTGGTTTTGCAGGAGGGCCACTGCCGGTGCGCTGGCTGATGATGTAGTCCTTTTTCAGTAGGTCCCGGACCCTCCTGCGCACATCATACCACCTGTTCTGGATGTCTTGCTTTGTGCGCAAACATGGTGATTGTGCATTCACCCTGTCGACAATCCTCGCCCACATCTTGGTTTTCTGCGACATGGGGGTCTGTTGTACCAATGTACCAAACAACTGTGGCTCTACCCTGAGTATCTCGTCTACCAGGACTTCCAATTCACAATCTAGGAACTTGTGGTTCTTCTTTGGGGGCATGGTGATGGGTGGTGGTGGTGATTGATGTGTGTGTGTGTGTGTGTGTGTGTGTGCAAGTGCGGGTGTGTGAGTGTAGGTTTAGTTGGGTGTGTGTGAGGGTGCTATTTGTCAGTGTGGTAATGGTGTGTGGCTTGTGTGATGTATGAGCTGTGAGTGTGTCTGTGGTTGCTGTGTGATGGTGTTGTTTGCTGGCAGGTCTGTGGAATTTGCAAAGGATCATGGTAGGGATTTGTGGCCTTTATGTAGGTGGGGTTGGGGGTGTGTCCTTGTTCCATTTTTTCACCCACCCCCAGTATTTATTGGCTTTGTGGTAGCTTGTTTGGCCATTTTTTTAAACTTTTTTCCTTTGGTGCTTTAGGCGCATGTAGGAGTTGTTCTTGTGTCCGAGTCGGATGCTGCTGTTGTCTGGTGCGATGTTGTCCGACTCGTTCCCGCTGTGTTTCAGGTTGGTTTCATGCGCGGCGTACGAGTCGGTCGCGGAGTATTGGGTTGATTCGGCTGGGTTTTGTGTGCTTGTAGGTCGTACGGCTTGTGCTCCGTGCGAGTCGGTCGTGTTTCGCACGCATAGCATCGTACTACGCGGGTCGGAGTTCGCGGGTACGGTTCATTCGGTCGCTATCCGGGTGCGTGACGGTCGGTTCGTTTCGAGTGTTTTTCCGGCCGGATGGCTTGTTTCCGTTCGGCTCGGTCGTTTGTTTTGTATTCCGTCTGAGTCGGTCGGGTTTCACATGCAATTCATCGTACTACCCGGGTCGGACGGCGCCGGTTCGTGTCGGTCGGAATAAATTCCCGCACCGAGTCGGTCGGTACGTTTTCCGGCCCGAATCGGAATCGACCCCTTAGTGATATCTCAGGCTGTGGTATACTGTGGTAGTTTTGCGAAATTTCATGAAACTACCATGGTACATGGCAATGACAAGGCATTATGCGATTGGCTAATGACTGAGTTTACAAAAGTTAAACGCAACCATTTTGTCTTAAGCAGATTTTGCTGGTGTTTTGGGTTCGGGACTTAGATCTAGGTACGTAGTAGGTTTTATATTTTTTCACTACCTATTACTACTTTGTTACAGTGTTAATACTCAGGGAAAAATAATTATATTTTACTATATATTTTTTTTACGTTACATAGTATTGCGGTACTAACTTGGAAGTACTGCGGTTCTTAAACAAAATACACTGTACTACACTATATTTCATAAATATAGTGTACTAAAGTGTATTATTCATTTTTAACAAGTCTAAGTGGCAGTAAACTGCGCACACAGGCCGTGCAATCACGGAGACCTGAGACAGGTTTGAAAGGCTACTTGTGTGGTTGCCACAACCAGTGCTTCAGTCCCACTAGTGGCATTTAGATTTCAGGTCCTGGGTGTAAGGTATATCACTCTACAAGAGAATTATAAGTAAATGTAACATGCCAATCCAGTATCTACTAATGTTTTAAGGGAGTAGCACATGCACTTGAGCAATTGGTTAGCAGAGGTAAAATGCTCAGAGTCCTAAGGCCAACAAAAAAGCAGAGCAAAAAGTGGGATGCAAAAAGGCAAAAAGTTGAGGGAAGACCACCCTAATGATCACAAGTCCAACATGTGTCCCCCCCAGCTGAAAGTGGGGAGCGCTACCAAACCTCTAGTGAGTGCTCATTACTAAGGCGGAAAAACCTGGACAAACCATCAGTTTGGCATGGTCTACTCCTGGTCTGTGTTCCACCCTGAAGTCCATCCCCTGTAGGAAAATGAACCACTTCAACTATTTTGGATTTTCTCCCCTCATTTGCATGAGCCACCTGAGAGGTCTGTTGTCTGTCTGAATTAGGAAGTGAGTGCCAAACAGGTATAGCCCCAACTTCCTCATTGCCCAGACCACAGTAAAAGCTTCTCTTTTTATTGCACCCCACCTCTGTTCCCTGGGGAGTAACCTCCTGGCGATGAAGTCTACCGGTTGGTACAGTCCCTCTTCATTGAGCTGTGAGGGTACTGCCCCTATACCATGTTCTGTGGCATCTGCCTGAAGGATAAACTCCTGGGAGAAGTCAGGGGCCTTGCGCACAGGGGCTGTGCACATGGCTTGCTTCTAGGTCTGAAATGCTTTTTGGCATGCCTCTCTCCAAATCACATTTCTGGTCTGCTTCTTTGGAGTCAGCACTGTCAAGGGGGCAGCAATGGTGCCACAGCCATTGACACACCTCCTATAGTACCCAGTGAGGCCCAAGAATGCTCTGACCTCAGTCTGGGTTTTGAGGAGCTGCCAGGCCATGATGGTTTCTATTTTGGCCTGAAGCGGTTGCACGTTCCCCTGCCCACCAGTGGTCCCAAGTACACCACAGACCTCTGCCCCATCTGACATTTCCTGACCTGATTAGCATCTGTTACCATGCATGCCTAAAGCAAGTTGTTGTAATGACTTAACATCAAAGTTGTGGTACTGACTGCGTTGTAAAGGTACTACGATGTAATGCCTGCGTTGTAATAGATGTTTCCAACTGACCTTGCTAGGCTTGCCTGTTGCTGGGCCTGAAGCACTTCGCGGAGGTGTTAGAGGTGGTCACCCCAACTGCTGCTGAAGACATCAATGTCATCCAATTATGCACTGAGAAGGCGTCCAAACCATCAAGGACCTTGTTCACCAGCCTCTGAAAGGTGGCAGGAGCGTTCTTTAATCCAAAGGGCATCCCCGTAAATTGATAGTAGCCCTCTGGAGTTGAGAAGGCTGACCTTCCTTGGCTCCCTTTATTAGGGTGATCTGCCAGCAACCTGATGTAAGATCAAAGGTAGTTAGCCCCTAACCAGTCAATGAGCTCATCCGCCCTAGGGTTAGGATGAGCATTTGTCTTAGTTACAGAATTTAGCCCTCTTTAATCCACACAGAACCTCAGTTCAGGTGTGGTTCCAGGTGGGGTGGCTTATGATACCAGAACCACAGGACTGGACCAGGGGCTACTGAAGGGATTTATCACTCCCAAATCCAGCATCTTAGAGACTTCGCTCTTGATGCTGGCCCTCACCTTATCTGACAACCTGTAAGATTTATTATTGAAAGGGATGTTGTCCCCAGTGTCCACATCAGGAGTACACAGGTGGGTAATCCCAGGTATAAGGGAAAAAAGAGATAAGTACTGTTCCAACACTTGGCGACAGTCCTTTTGTTATTCAGGGGGAAAGGATTACTCCTTCCACAGACCCATCCTTCTCCTCTGTGGCTAAGAGGTCAGGGAGAGGTTCACTTACCTCTTCCTCTCCCCATCTGTCACCATCGGCAGGGTGACCTCAAACCTCTCAAAGTGTGGTTTGCGGCAATTGATGTGAAGCACCAGGTGGGGTTGTCTGGGGTCTTAAGGTCCACCGCGTAAGCAGCCTTACCCTTCTACTCAATCACCTTGTAAGACCCAGTCCAATGATCCTAAAGGGCATGGGCTCGACGGGTTCCATCACCCACACTTTCTGTCCAGGCTGTAATTTCACAGTGGTAGAACTTTGATCATTCCACTCTTACATTACAGCCTGACTGGCTTCCAAGTTGCCAGAAGCTTGCTTCCACAGCTTAGCCATTTGGCTACGAAAGGCCAGCATATAGTAACTACATCCTGGGGAACTTTCCTGGTAGCTTTTTCTCACCCTTCCTTCACCAAACTGAGAGATCCTCTGACAGGGTAACCACACAGAGGCACAAAGGAGCAAAAGCCCACTCCCTTCTGCGGTACCTCCCTGTAGGAAACAGGAGGTAGGGCAAGAGGATATCCCACGTTTTCCTCAGGCCCTCAGGCAGACTTCTGATCATGCCTTTTAGGGTCTTGATGATCTCTCAACAAGCCTGTTTGTCTGTGTGAAAAAGTTGTAAGTAACCCCATACTCTTTTCTACATGGACTGCATTTATGCAGATGCAAAGTTTGTGTCCCTGTCAGACACAACGTCCTTTGGGAAACCCACATGGGTAAAAAGTCCCCATTAGCCCCTTGACACCACAGGATGCAGTGGGGCTCCACAGAGGAATTGCCTATGGGTACCGGGTAGAGTGATCCACCAGACCCAGGATAAACCTGTGACCAGAAGAGGTCTGGGGATCCATAGGTCCAACACTGTTGATTACCACTATTTCAAAGGTGGTGCTAACGATGGGCAGTGGTTCCATGGGAGCGTTTTCACTATTTTTTGCCTTGGTATGGGCGTACTACTTGCTGCAGTGTTTCTCTAGCTTCTGAGCCTGTGTAGGGAACCTAGCTTGCATGTGGTCTAGTGGTGTCTCCATGATACTTTAGGAGTCTTGTTAAGGAGTTTATATATGTTTTACTTTCTCAAATTTTAAATAATTACAAATTCTACTGTGTTCGTGGGGAAACTGTGTACACTGGGTTGTACCGGCAGCAATCTACTGGTTATGAGCTATATTTAAGAAAACAATGCATCAGAAAAACAGTTAACAATTGACAAAGACAAATGCAACGAAATAGAAACAGCCTGTAAGAAAGTGCAATGGTTGGTTCAGAACAGTGTGAGTTTAATTTTAGCAGCGAAATATAAAATATGGAATTCTGATTTGTGGGAAAAAATTATTATTATTTTCATAAACACAAACTTACTAACAGGACGTAACACTTAAACATAAAATACAATTGAAAAATCCAACAGCACCACAACATCAAAATTGTATAAATGGAAAACTAGAAGAGAAAAAATTGACAGAAAAAACGATTATTTTGTCCAAAAACATAGCCCTTTCCTAAAGCCTACTGCCCGAGAAGAGGGGATACTCTGTGTGGTACACAGAGCTATGCGACTTGATAGTTTGTCAATATCAGCTCGAGGACAAAAATAGCAACAATTTACATGGAGAAAAAGGGCCAACTTGACAATTATTGGCTCTCCCTGGCCAAACATAATCTACATCTTATTCACCAAGGTTCAAATTTTTCCCTAATGTCCAAATTATACCTTATATCACACCCAGGGGTCATGCGTACCATCTTTGTAACGCTTAGCGTTCCAAGCCAAAAAAACCACCTCTTCACTTCTTTGAGACACCGCCAGTGTTAAGAAACTGACAGTCCCTAAGAAAACTCCTTTAACTAAAAAACAAAATCAAGGTGGTGACCCTATATCACACCCAGGGCCTATGCATACTATCTGCCTATGCATATCATCTGTGTAAAGCTCAGTGGTCCAAGTGAAATGAATAAGACCATCAGTGTAACGATCAGCGGACCTCACGAGAATAAATAAGTGACTCTATACCAACTGTGTAATGCTCAGAGGTCCAAGCAAAATAAACTACGAACTACCTTCACCTCTAAAGTGCTGACTAGGGAAAAAAGTGTTTTACGTATTTGTCCTAGTTTGCCACACGCTACATGCTGGGACTAAGGATCAGATATAGTTTCTTACCCTGTGACGGCAGCCTCTGGACAGACCTCCGCCCTGCAGATTCAGCAGAACTTTTAATCAATTATGGCACTGCTCACCGGCCTTATTGCGCAGATATGAATGTGTTCGGGCATGGGTCCTGGTCCTTTAGCAGCAGTCAGACTCGATAAACCAATCTCCCCTGGCTGGCTCATCAAAATGTTGCTCGGATATGAATTTACCTTGAAAAAATGAAAAGACAAGAGGCGTTGGCAAAACACGAATAAGTTGGTTTAATTAAACGCAGCAGCCGGGAGAACATCAAAAGAGTTGTGTCTGAAAACCGTCTCAATGTACAGAAGTTTTGGCTGGTGATATATACAGTTCTTGAGGTACAATAAAACTATTACACATTCTTGTAAAGCACGTAGATCCGGTCCTAGTCATGAACCATAAATACAACTATCTGATAAGGGAGACACATGTGGCTCTACATCCCCTGGGAGAGGTAGTATGGGCCAGTGTGTATGTGTCAAGATGTCCGGCATAGGGAGCGTGCGATTGCTGCGTGTGGTATGAAAATGAACCACTTCCCGTATCTGATTGGCTGAGTGTTCTGATTGGCTGAGTGTTCCTAACTACATGTGGCATCTGACTTTGGCGTATTTTGGGAATGCGCACCTTTGGACAAATGTGTTTTATTGGGGCCACTCTCCTCAAACCTGTGGGATCGATCAGGGTTTTCCCTGTTTGCGCATTTGTCTTTGGGCTAAGTGTAACGCCACCTGTGACCGATCAATCGGTAGGCTTGGGTTTGGGTCACAGGGCCTGCCTGACCTCATATCTCTGACTCGGGGTTGATGGGGAGGTCATCTTAGATGAATTTGACAGCAATGATTACAGTTCGTTATTACGTGTACATATAACATGGCGGTCATTGAAATCATATTTATCGACATTCTCATTATTATGAGTTCATTTGTCACAGCGTACATCAACATTGCATTTACTGGTATTGACGTTGTTAAGTGTGCATATATCACGGTGTACATTGACAACGCATTCACCAATATTAACAAAAACAAAAGAAGCCATGAGTCACTACAAATTCGTTTATGTCTTTCCAGATCTGAATAGTTACAATGTACTAAACAGTAATCAGATACTAATCCTTTTTCATATGGTTCCAGCGTTATGAGTTATTGCATCAAGTGATATTAAGAAAGTAAGACTAGAGAATAAGGAAGATTATGGCGAGGCTAGAAACATCATAACCTTAAAGGTTGAGTTCTCGTCCAACAACGCTGGTAGATTAGTATTCCAACATCTGAATGATCTCCATGTGATGGGTATAGACGTGTCCCTGCTTAATAATGTCAAAAACGTAAAAGAAACAGCAAAACCATCTAATAGTTCTACTCATAAAGCAGAAGAGATACATTGGCAACATGGTAGTGATAAAACTAAGTCCATGGGAACAACAACCAAAGATAAACAGTTTGTAGCTGAAGGCTTTGAAAATCTGAATATGTATATTACCATGGAACATAAGAATCCACAATTGAGATGCTGCCCAAACTTGAGTCTAGTGACCGAGGAGCAAGCAACAAGCATCAACCAAGATTAGGGATGGCCATCCCAGGCACTGGGCAGTAGATCCTCAGGCAAAGTTCTTGAGGGGAGAAACTGAATTATACAATCTGGAATCATCCTTAACAAGGCTGATCTTGAATATGACTGAGCAAATATATA
The DNA here is from genome assembly GCA_963921515.1 of Calotriton arnoldi. Lineage (NCBI taxonomy): Eukaryota > Metazoa > Chordata > Amphibia > Caudata > Salamandridae > Calotriton > Calotriton arnoldi. The sequence goes on along the minus strand of CAWUFW010009053.1, from coordinate 681,017 downwards.
TATAATATAAAAGTATGCAATCATATTAAATGACCATTTTGTCATGGAATATTGCTGGGATTGTGCCACAAATGGAAGATAGAGAATGGGTGAAATTTGACAGAAAACATGGTCACTGACCAAAAATGGACTTAAGGGCTTTCACGAGTAATGTACCCCGGGCTTTCTGCAAAAAAGGGGTCGATCGAGTGGGGGTCTGGCAATTTATGTTGCTGGTGCATGTAATTAAATTGTGAGGAGGTTCAATGTTATAAGACAATAGTGTGCTCTAATATATTGCATGTTAGTCTGTTGCAACCAAACAAGAAAGTTGTTTCAATGGAAATAATGACGTATATATTGCTCGAGGATGGGGGGAAGATGTACAACTGATATGGCGCAACATGACAATAGATCTGGAGTCATTAAAAAGTGAAAGCTCCTCTAACTCAGGGAAGCTATGGCTGAGAGGAGCAAACATTTGTTCTTGATTTGTGGGGATTTTAATGTCCGTGCAATGGATGAAATGGGAAGCAGCAAGATTTTGATGCGGGTCGCTGGTTTTTTTTTTTTTTATTAATTTTTTTAGTCATTACATTCCAGCCAACATGTAAATGTAAATCCAGTATTTGTAAAGCGCGAACAGCTACCCGAAGGCATCCCGGCGCTGGGGGCCGTCGGGAAGATTAAGCAAGCTATTGCCCAGAATCACATGGTGCTGGGCTGACCTGCTGCCGGGGATCGAACCATGAGCCCCAGATTCCAGCGTCAGTCGCCCTGGCCGTGGCACCACACCTCTTCCCTCAACATGGCCCATCAAATCAAACAGTGCAGCACTAACCCATCGTCCACTCTTGGTGACACTGTTGGAAAATACATTAAACAATGTCACCATCCCATCCACGATTGATACGCCAATTTTCCCATCATCATGTACACCAGCCCAGTGTGGACAGCAAGGGGCCTCACGATCCACCATTATATTGTTGTATTTCAGTATTAAGGGGAGAGTCCACCTAGGAGACTGGGGCCAAGACTATTCCTCTATGATTCGCCCACTGCTGCCATATCTTAGCATGTTTTTGCGGCCACCCCTTTGCTTGGTAAACAGCAATTTCCATTTGCATACAATGAACCATTCCATTCTTACAGGTGCCTACTGTGGGTTGTGCTACATCTTTCCACACCTGTGCAATATCCAATTTTGCCAAGGTTAAGCTGAGAAACAGTGGGTGTCTTTTGTACCTATTACCCCCTCCGTACTATGGAGTAAAATCAGTTTAGGGTTTAATAAGACATCCCAGGACAGGACCCGTGCTAGGCACGTCACTACACCCTACCAAAAGCCAGACAGCGCTGTGCATTCCCACACCATGTGTAAAAAGGTGCCCTCTTTCACACCACATTTAAGGTACACCAATGAGGCAATGGTACCCATGTGCCACAGACGATGTCGGGTGAAATAAACTCAGTGCAAGAATTTTAATTGAATGAGACGGAGTCTGGATATATTGCCACTTCATGTGGTGCCATTAAGGCCTCTGTTCAGTCATCGTTGTCAAGTGTGGGTATATCCCCAGCCATGTCTGTCGTAGGGCCGGGAGTGTGGTAGCACTCTACATTGCCTGATAAATCTGCTTAATTTTGTGTGTACCTAGGTCACCCATCATTAGTCTACCCTCCAGTGTGTTGAACTCCAGTAGATCAGGGAGATCTCGGAGGAAGGGGGTTAGAGCGTTGCATAACTGTAGATGTTTGTAGAATTGATGTCTGTGTAACTGAAAGTCTACCTGCAGTTCTTAGAAGGATTTAAGGACTGAGCCACGCATAACATCTCCTAGGGTAGAGATACCTATTGCGTCTCACTGCCGAAACCCCAGCAGAGATGATACCTGGCCAAGGAAATTGCCACCCCACATGGTGTTATCCGGGTCAACCAAGCCCAACAACCCATCCGCTTGAGTGCCCGCTGCATAGGTGAAGTAAAACTTGTGTCGCCGGGGGAATGTGGCTCTCTATCCTCCTACCGTAGAGAAGGTCTAAGAGCGATACTTCGCCCATTGCCTAGCACTTCGTCGAATATACCGGGTCTGTCTGCGGCACATACCACCATTCATTTATATGTAGGAGGTGGGACGCTGCATAATAAGAGTAGACATCGGGGGCAGCAATGCCCACATTAAAGGTAAATTGGAAACAGGTCCGGAGGGCAATACGCACTGGCCCCCACCCAAGAGGAACTGCGTGAGAGCCGTATTTACTTGTCTGAACCATGTTTGAGGAATAGTGAAGGATTTCTGACACAACATCGACTCCTATAATATCGAATTACAAAATTATCGAGTCACTAATATCGTATACAAAAATATCGACACACAATGCACAAAACTAAAATAACACAAATATCGATAAAAAATATCATCAAATAAAATATCGACTACAAAAATATTGACAACAAAAAAAAGAACACAAAAATATCGATAAAATTAAAATAACATATATTACAACAAAAATATCGATATGCATAATATCGACAACACTAACATTGATAAAATACATATAAACAATACAAAACAATAACATTTAAACATAGAAATAAATTATTTTCAATAATATACACAAACAACATATTTCAAACATTAAAAGCAAACACTAGCAGAAAAATTACAATATTAATAAAACTAAAAAGCAAACAAATATACTTAAAAATCTAAAAAATAAAAATAAACAAACATTACAACATAAAAAATATCAACAGTATCAAAAATAAACAGACAAATATATAACATATTTAAAAAAATATATAACACATAAATTTAAATCATATTACTAAACAAAATAAAAAATGAACATTAAGGGGTCGATTAGGATGGCAGTCGGAAAACCATTCCGACTGCCATGGTAGCAGAAATTAACCGTCCGCTGGTACCGCGGCAAAACAGGCGGTCCGATTAGGATCCACCGCCAGAAAAATCCGACCGCGTTGGAACGATGCCACGAAAGCCCGCCGGTAGCAGGCGGAGCAGGTAAAAATCCGTCCACGGCGGTCGGATTCACGGCGGAAACACCCAAAATCACCACTAGGCCAGCGGAGTGACCGCACGTAAAATTAGGATACCATTGAGGTGACAGCGGAACGATCCGCTGTTTCCGAACGCCGCGATCGCAAACAGTGATGAATGTGAGAGCCGGCGGAAGGGCTGTTGCATACCCACCACCGCGGCCGCTCCAGGACAAATATGGCGGTCGACAAAAAAAACACACCACAAGGCCACCAAGTGCACACATAAAACAAGCTCAGCCCCCCCAAAACACCTAACACACCCCAATGACACACCCCTATGGCAACTAAAAAAATACAAATCCCAGGGCAACCCACCTGACAGCAATACTCCATTTTGATACACCCACATAGCTGAGTATAAAACCAGCCCCTTCCCTGACCAGAATCCTTTGCAATACTCCACCCCTGAAGGAACTAAACCGTACAGCACAAAGGAGAGGCAAACCACCACACATCTCACCAGCACAACAACATATACATACACCCCACTTACATCACCCCCACCACCCTCACACCTGCACCTCAAACCATTTGCACATCACACACCATGGCACAAAAGAAAATGCCCAAATTCACTGACAGTGAGTTGTCAGTCATGGCAGATGAGATAATCAGAGTAGAACCACAATTGTTTGGTAACCTGGTCCAACAGACACCATTAGCCACCAGAGCACAAATGTGGAGAAGGATAGTCAACAAGGTCAATGCAGTAGGGACCACCCCGCGCACCAAGAAGGAGATCATGAAGCGGTGGCATGACCTCAAGAGGCTGGTGAAACAGAAGAACTAAAAGAACCGTCAGCTGGCTCAGATGACTGGCGGTGGCCCTCCCATTCCACCAAGAACATTCACTGCATGGGAGGAGAAGGTGCTTGCCATACTGCATCCAGAGAGTCTCACAGGAGTAGCCGGGGGAGTGGAGGCTGGTAAGTACAAACAAATGTCTACCATTACACTGCTATGTACTGTCTTGCACGACTACAAAGCTACACCTCCTAGGCCCAAATCCATTCATGTGCACCACAGACTACCCAACACATGTCTCACAGATGTAACATTCACTCCCTCTGAATCACCCCAAAGGTAGCCAGCAACATTCCCAGGGTTGCATGTGTACAGGCAGCAACACTACAACTCCCACCAGGCCCCCTTGTCCCACCCCTGAGCAGGATGTAGCACTCCACCCCACCCAGAAGCATGTGGCAGCCATTGCATTGTTCACCTTCACCTAACAGGTAGGTAGCCATCTTCACAGGGAGGGGGGGGTTTGGGGGCGGGAGGCCTGCACTACAACTCCTACCAGGCCCCCTTGTCCCACCCCTGAGCAGGATGTAGCACTCCACCACACCCAGATGCATGTGGCAGCCATTGCATTGTTCACCTTCACCTAACAGGTAGGTAGCCATCTTCACAGGGAGGGGAGGTTTGGGGGTGGGAGGCCTGCACTACAATTTCCACAAGGCCCCCTTGTCCCACCCCTGAGTAGAATGTAGCACTCCACCCCACCCAGAAGCATGTGGCAGGTAAGTACAAACAAATGTCTACCATTACACTGCTATGTACTGTCTTGCACGACTACAAAGCTACACCTCCTAGGCCCAAATCCATTCATGTGCACCACAGACTACCCAACACATGTCTCACAGATGTAACATTCACTCCCTCTGAATCACCCCAAAGGTAGCCAGCAACATTCCCAGGGTTGCATGTGTACAGGCAGCAACACTACAACTCCCACCAGGCCCCCTTGTCCCACCCCTGAGCAGGATGTAGCACTCCACCCCACCCAGAAGCATGTGGCAGCCATTGCATTGTTCACCTTCACCTAACAGGTAGGTAGCCATCTTCACAGGGAGGGGGTTTGGGAGGCGGGAGGCCTGCACTACAACTCCTACCAGGCCCCCTTGTCCCACCCCTGAGCAGGATGTAGCACTCCACCACACCCAGATGCATGTGGCAGCCATTGCATTGTTCACCTTCACCTAACAGGTAGGTAGCCATCTTCACAGGGAGGGGAGGTTTGGGGGTGGGAGGCCTGCACTACAACTCCCACAAGGCCCCCTTGTCCCACCCCTGAGTAGGATGTAGCACTCCACCCCACCCAGAAGCATGTGGCAGCCATTGCATTGTTCACCTTCACCTAACAGGTAGGTAGCCATCTTCACAGGGAGGGGGTTTGGGGGTGGGAGGCCTGCACTACAACTCCCACCAGGCCTCCTTGTCCCACCCCTGAGCAGGATGTAGCACTCCACCACACCCAGAATCATGTGGCAGCCATTGCATTGTTCACCTTTACATAACAGGTAGGTAGCCATCTTCACAGGGAGGGGGGTTTGGGGGTGGGAGGCCTACACTACAACTCCCACCAGGCCCCCTTGTTCCACAGCTCAGCAGGATGGAGCACTCCGCCCCAGAAGCATGTGGCAGCCATTGCATTGTTCACCTTCACCTAACAGGTAGGTAGCCATCTTCACAGGGAGGGGGCTTGGGGGTGGGAGGCCTGCACTACAACTCCCACCAGGCCCCCTTGTCCCGAAGCTCAGCAGGATGGTACACCCTCCACACCCAGAACCATGTGGCAACAATTCCCCTCAACTGTGTCACAGAACAGGTAGGTAGACAGTGCATGCACACTGCCATTCCTCTCAAAAAGCATGGAGCCATATGACCACACTAGCCCTCACATGTCATCCAACTAGGCATAGATCCAATAGCCACTTCCAGTGTGCAGACAGAAAAGCGTATGTAACTGTCACAGAAACCAAAGTGTGACTCACCAAATCACATGTTGAAGAAATTCAGGGCACAATCATGCACAGCACTGAATGCTATCTGTAAGTGCCACGGGGGCAGAGCATCAAGGCCCATATGAAAACAAAACAAGCATGGTCAGTAGTAAAAAGAAAGCAAAGCACATGATATGACAAAGGTATGCATGAGACTACAATGGCTAGTTCATGCTCAGATGTAATGTCTTCCATGCAGATTGAACAACAAAGATGCTTCACATAAAGTTGTTGTGCTGCTAGTCGTTAGAAGATGACATGTCCTTGTAATCACACAATCTGCACGTTGCGCATGGTACCTATTGACATGTCACACCATGGACAAGTAATGTATGTACCTCCACATCATGACATGATGCTCAATACTGTGCAGACATACAATGTAATATCAATGTAAACTGTGTGGTGTATAACATGTAACAACAAAACATCTAACACCAAGCTTGAGGGGTGCACTCCAATGACCATTTCCCCTCTGTTCCACAGGTGACCAAGAACTGACAGCTGCAGATGACCACACCAACCTGCAGAGCCAGTCACCCCCCGGAACATGGACTCTCTGATGCAGACTCCCTAGATTTCTCGGATGCGGAGCCCAAAGCCGGCCCATCAGGCATGCCAGGGCGGAACAGGTCCCAGGACCCCACTGTCCCCACCACCACAACCTCAGCAACAACAACTAAGCTGACCCCTGCTGTAACGACCTGTGCGGCCTCCACCACCACCACCACAACCACCAGCAGTGCTGCCTGCAACACTGTCCCTCCTCAGAGGATGACCACCCCACCCCACAATCTGAGGAGGGCAGGGAGAGTACGCGGGTGCGTAGAGTGGTGACGCCACAGGTCCGGGACAGCAGGGCAGGTGGGAGGGCAACTAGGCAACAAGACCAACCGGACACTGGGACCGAAGCCCTGGCCAACATCGCCAGAGTCCTCGGGGCCTATGAATAAGCCCAGGGACACACGGGCCAGGCTCTGGAGGAATCCCGTGAGCTCTGCCTGCTGCTGAGGTCCATAGACACACAATTGGGCCAAATCGTGGACCTCTTGGGCCAGCTAGTGGGTGTCCTGAGAGACAGGCCTGGGGCCCAAACAACAGCTCAACCTACCTCCAGTGGCCCGCAGGATGACAGTTCCCCCACCTCCCCTGCGGCCATAGAGAGGGGTGAGTCCTCAGACACCGCTGATCCCGCAGCAGAGGCCCCCCCTGCCAAACGTTCAAGGGGCCGTCCAAAGAAATCCCGGGGAGGATCACATGGCAAAGCACCAGCCAAACACCAGTCAAGGAGCCAGCCATGATGGCACCCCTCTTCACCTTGCCATTGACTTTGTTGACTGTCCTTATCCACACTGCCAGGTTAATGGCATGCATCTGTTGGACTGTGTCACCACATCAATGTGGTGACTACTCTATTGTCTCATCTACCATCACTGACAACTCATTGATTCACTTTTCACCTGTTTGCAAATATTCACTTCCCTGTCACATATATCCATTGTAAATAAACACTCCTTACACACCTATGTTTTCGTGTCAGCTCCATGTTTATTACAGGATGTACAATGTTGACTGGGATTACAATGTACCAGGAGCACGGATTGTTTGGAGGCATTGAGAGGCAGAAGGGACCTAGGAAAACACAAAAGAACAATATTCACTTGTCAGGTGATGGCATCACAGCCATTACACAACACTTGTCATCAAGGTACTCAAATCTGCACACATTACAATGAGCAACAGTACCGAAATAGACATCCTGTAGCTGTTCACAACTACCCTGTCCCAGAAACATTAGCACCCAGAACAGAGCCAACAACAGGCAGCAGTCACAAATCTCCCCTAGGCCTTTTCACCAACAACACAATCAGCAGACAATGGCACCGTTGTATGTTTTCACTCACCTTCAAGAGAAGTAGCGGTTGATGAGCTGTTTATGCAGGTCAACACCTTCCTCCTCTCCACTATCCTTGTCACTGGACATGGGTGGGTTTGCAGGTTCTGGCCTCGGCTGCTCATCAGCGTCCAGGAGCAGGGGGATCTCCCTGCGCAAGGCCAGGTTGTGGAGCATGCAGCATGCAACTACGATCTGACACACCTTTTGGGGAGAGTACATCAGTGCACCTCCGGTCTTGTCCAGGCAGCAAAATCGTGACTTCAGGAGACCAAAAGTACGCTCCACCACACGACGTGTCCTCCCATGGGCATCATTGTAGCGGACTTCACCCGGGGTCCTGGGATTCCGCAGTGGGCTCAGCAACCAAGGCCAGTTGGGATATGCAGAGTCACCTAGGTGTGAGACACACAGAACAAACTTGTAACATTACTGTGGCAGAGGACAACATGTCACACATACAGCACACTACTTGACTCTGCGTACTCACCCACAATCGATGCACGCTCCGGAAGCAGATTTGCCATCAGCTGTGGCACAATGCTGTTACGCAGGATGTACGAGTCATGGGCAGAGCCGGGAAATTTGGCACAGACATGTGAGATTATCATACCCGCCTGGCACACCACTTGCACATTGATGGAATGGAAATGTTTCCTATTCCTGTAGATGTGCTACCGTGCCTGTGGTGGAACCAGGCCAACATGTGTGCAGTCAATAGCACCAACAACATTAGGGATGTGGCCAAGGGCATAAAAATCACCCTTCACATCCGCCAATTCATGCCTCCTGGGGAAATGGATGTATCTGTCCTTGTAGGTCATCATAGCGGACAGGACATCACGTAGCACCATGCTGACCATAGGTTGCGACATCCCACCTGCGCTGGACACCGTGTACTGGAATGATCCAGTAGCAAAAAAATGCAGGGCTGCCATCACCATAGACGTTGGTGTGAAAGCAGTCGGATATGTTCTGCGAGGCCGCAGGTGGGGCGCCAGCAGAGCACATAGGTCTTGTAGTGTGGGTCGATCCAGACGGAATTTCCGTATGACGTCCTCATCCTCCATGTCCGCCAGCACTGTGAAGGGACGATGCACATTTGGTCGCCTCCTAGGTGAGATGAAAGGGGACACATGTCAATGCAATCCACCATGAGATATGTCCAACATCTTACGTTTTAACTAACACAGCGCCAACAATGACTGGCATCACACTTCAGCTTACAGCACAACTTACATGTAGGGACACCTTCAGCTACACTAGTCGTACACTTGTCCAGTTTTCACACAGTGAGTACCTCCCAAACAGATTCAGACTATGTGAATGCCCAAAGGTACATGTCCACATCTTGCGTAACCAGCCCTGAGAGTAGTTCATACAGCATATGTGTGAAACAGCAACACTGCTGGCTCCTACCTAGCTGCTGTACCTGCCACACCTTCTTGCGTAAGTCGAACAGGGCACACACCAACAACACAATGAGCACAGTCTGTGCATTAAGATCAAGTATGTACATGAGCAAAGCAAACTACACAGTGAAATATGCACATTGTGTAGTCAGACCTTCATCACTGTGTGTTGCTTAGCCAGATCACACATTGACATGTGTACACATTGGAGAGTCCATCACACCACTGATCTGTGTACATGCACAACAATATTATAAGTGACATGTGAGGGAGTACATGCCAATGTTTGCAATCATGTGCACTGACATGGCATGTGTAGTCAGCAGTGGGCTAAATGTTACATTGGCATTGTTTGCACTATCTTGTGGCATGATTCAGGGGTCTACTGTACACTGTTGAGAACTGGCCATTGCCATTGACACAGCATGATGTGTCCATAGGTGCTGTTAACGTGCTCCGCCACCCAAATCACGGTCATAGGCACCAATGTATAGCAGCCATATCGCGGTAGCGAGCGCCTGGCCCCTGCGGTGTGTCACAGCCAAAGCCCATGCCCTTACAGCCAATGGGAACCGCAATTGCTGTAGTGATATACAGATTGGGAAAAGGCGGTTGGCATGCTTTGCCACCCAAATCACGGTCATAGGCATCAATGTATAGCAGCCATATCGCGGTAGCGACCGCCTGGCCCCTGCGGTGTGTCACCGCCAATGCCCATGCCCTTACAGCCAATGGGACCCGCAATCGCGGTAGTGGTATACAGATTGGGAAATGGCGGTTGGCATGCTCTGCCACCCAAATCACGGTCATAGGCACCAGTGTATAGCAGCCATATCGCGGTAGCGAGTGCCTGGCCCCTGCGGTGTGTCACCGCCAATGCCCATGCCCTTACAGCCAATGGGACCCGCAATCGCGGTAGTGATATACAGATTGGGAAATGGCGGTTGGCATGCTCCGCCACCCAAATCATGGTCATAGGCACCAATGTATAGCAGCCATATCACGGTAGCGACCGCCTGGCCCCTGCGGTGTGTTACCGCCAATGCCCATGCCCTTACAGCCAATGGGACCCGCAATCGCGGTAGTGATATACAGATTGGGAAATGGCGGTTGGCATGCTCCACCACCCAAATCACGGTCATAGGCACCAATGTATAGCAGCCATATCGCGGTAGCGACCGCCTGGCCCCTGCGGTGTGTCACCGCCAATGCCCATGCCCTTACAGCCAATGGGAACCGCAATCGCGGTAGCCAAATGCAATTTTGAAAATCGCGGTAGGCGTGCTCCGCTACCACGGGGCTGGTCATTGGATGCAATTGAAAGATGCACGATCAAGGTAGCGAACGCCTGGCCCCTGCGGTGTGTCACCGCCAATGCCCATGCCCGTACAGCCAATGGGAACTGCAATCACGGTAGCCAAATGCAATTTTGAAAATTGCGGTAGGCGTGCTCCACTGCCGCGGGGCCGGTCATTGGATGCATTTGAAAAAAGCTGACCTGGAACACCAATTGCAGCAGCTTAGAACCACAGAAACTACCCCAGGGGGCTATATATGTGCGGGAGAGAGCCTCACACTTCCACTGCTTCCAGACACTGTTGACTGACACTCTTCACCACCAACTGCTGCTGCTCCTGTCTCCTGGACCCAGACACTGCTGACTGACACTCTTCATCACCAACTGCTGCTGCTCCTGTCTCCTGGACCCAGTGATGGCGAGGACTAAGAACATCAGGGCCCGTCCCTTCACCACAGAGGAGCTGGAGGTCCTGGTGGACGAGGTGCTCACACAGTATGGGAGGCTATATGGTGCTCCAGATGTCATGGTAAGTGTTTCAGAGTGGAAGTGAGAGTGCAGGGAGTGCACACATGAAGTTGATCTGCTTCAGTATGTGCCTGAGAGTGTGGGTTTGTGTGATACACTGCCTAGCATGCTGACTTCAGGGAAATGGGGTTTGTAGCCTATTTCATACATTCCCCGGGCTGCATTTAAGGATAGGAGGGACATGCAGTCTTTTTGCAGCCATACAGTGACACTGCAAGTATGGAAAGTGGGAGTCAGGACAGACTTTGCCTGTGCCACAGGATCTTTGAGTCCATGAGGTTTTTCACAGGCTCATTTGTGAAATGAGACAGACTTTACGTCCAGAGGGTACTGATGGAAGTGTATTTGACTCTATATTGCCACCATGGATATGTAAGCATTATGCACAAGAGTGAAATGCCTGAGGGTGACACTCTTGGCGAATAATTCACATATGACACATCAGATTGCTGTACTTTGGAAATATCATCCTTCCATTGTTTTCATAATGTGTTCAGACTCGCATGTGTAGGCACTGTTTGCCCTCTCATATTGTACCTGCATGTGAATGTTCTGATGGCCCATGTTAAACCTCAGTGTGAGCCCCCCTGGCCTGCACAGTCACTGCCCAATTTGACAAAGACCCATCACTGAATGGACAGAGTGAGACATATGGGTTGTCTGCTACCCTATCCATCAAAGAGCTATCTCAGGCCTGTGGATTGCACAAGACAGACCTTGTGAGAAGGGTGTGAGATTGTAAGATCATGTCCCTAAATGTGACCTCCATGACACAGTGAGCCATTCACAGGGCAAGCACATTGAGGGGTGTGCAGTGTTGGACACAGTGAGTCTGCCCCGACACATAATTTCCAATGTAATGTATGTCTTGCTCACTCACAAACTGAATCGCAGATGTGGGCCTCCTTCACATTGCTTTCTGTGCTGCCATTCAGCATGTGTATGAGATGGGCAGGTACTGTGTCCATCCTCATAACTGCATGCATTTTGGTATGATTATCCCATGCTCATGTACTACGTGTCATGCTGTATTGTCTCTGCTAAACATATCTGTGAAGCTGTGCTGAGTTTGTGCATGCTCCTGTACTGAGAGATAGTGGTACATAACCCAGTGTCACTGAAATTTCCTCCTCTTGTCTCCCATGCCTGCAGCTCAAAGTCCACCAGCGTAAGGCCGTATGGAGGGCCATTGCACGCAAGGTGCGGGTTCTGGGTGTCTCCAACCGACGACACACACACTGTCACAAGAGGTGGGATGACATCTGCCGGCTGAGCAAAAACGTGGCAGAGATGACGCTGGGGCTGCTCCCTCGGACTGCCAGGTTGGCGCGCAGGAGCATGACACCACTAATGGCCCGCATCTTGGCAGTGACACAGCCAGAGCTGGATGCACGTTTGAAGGACCATCAGCAGCAAGCTTGGGGTGAGTATTCTGGGAAGGGTGACTTTGGTTGTGAGTGACTGCATGTATTCCAAGCCTGAGCCAGTGCTGAGCTCTGTGATGTTGCTATTGTGATGCAATGGCTTGTAAGTGGCCTCTCTGTTGGGTGCAGCTGTCATGCATTTTTGCTACTTGTACTTTCTCATGCTATTGATGTAATGGCCCTTGACGTTGCATTCTGAGTTGTGGCCTTATGGCATCGGCTGCATTGGGGGAGTCAGGGACATCCCATGGCAGTGAACGGCAGTGTGCCTCATCTGAGTGTGCTTTCATCAATGTGTGCAGTGCCTGACCTCAAAATTGTGAGAACTACACATCTGACACCAATGTGCAACTGTAGTTGTGCCCCAAAGCACGACATGGTGGATGGCATGAGCTCATGGCCGTTGCGAAATGATATTTTGGAGTCTGTTTCTGTGTTCTCCCCTTATGGTGACTCCATATGTGACTGTGACAACATGTTGGGATGTACATCTTTTTCACCCACAGGGACCTAGGTATGCTCAGAGGGATCTGTATGTCTGCTTACACGGAGGCACGGGCAAGCTATTTGGCAGTGTGGACATCACATGGGTCAATTATGCCAAGTTTGCATGTTACCATGCAATTTTTGAGTTTTGAATTAAGGTTGCACAATGTGACTGCACAGGGTGGTGTGCAACATGGGGGTATCACCATCTTGTTTTGTGCATTGCTTGCATATGATGTTTGTGTGTATGGCACTAAACTGAACCTACGTCTCTGTCTCTTGCAGCATCTACCGAGGGCACAGAAGGACTTGGGACGGACACCAGTGGTGAGGCATCAGGCACGACTGCTTCACATGAGCACACTGACACTGATGTGACCAGCGCCTCGGAGGGGGACAGGAGTGTGCTTGAGGAATCACAGCCAGAGACACCAACCTCAACGTCATCTGACGCCAGCGGTGACTCCTCGATGTTGGCGGGCACAGGGAGTGGGAAATCTGTCTCCTCTTCCACCACACATCGTCCAGTGCCCACCCTCCCAGCTACTTCCACTAGTGCTGCCCGTGTTCGCACCAGTAAGAAGGGAAGAGTGTCTCCCCTCCCAGGCACCACTGCCCCTGTCTCCCCTGCTGCCCTCAGTGTTGAGGCTGTGGACCTTTTGCGCCAGCTGTGTGTGGGTCAGACAACTCTCCTGAATGCCTTCCTAGACCATGACAAGACGTTGGCACAGGTAGTTGCCTTCATGGAGGGCATTCATTCAGACGTGGGTGGGCTACACAGGACTGTCCAGTCTTTGTCCTCCACAGTTTTGACAGCCATTCGGCTGTCACAGGCTCAGAGTCCAGCTCCAGTCCCTTCGGCCTCCCCCCTGCCAGTGGCTACATCTGACGAGAGTGAACACACACCACAGCCCTCAGGCTCAAGGTACACCACACGCAGCACACAACAGCAGCACCCGAAGCGGTCCAGAGTGCAGACACCATCCCCCAAACAAACCAAAGTCACACCAGAACGCAAAGGCAAAAGCCCTTCAGGTGACACTCAGGGGCATCAAGCCAAGAAGCAGGCCTCAGGCTCACATGCCTCAAAATCATCCCCATCTAAGGACACTCCCGTCCCAAAAGCATCTCCCAAAGACAAGCAGACAGTTGCCATTCCTGCTGTGAAGCTGGTGCCTGCTAAGAGTCCGCAGAAAAAGCCCTCTAAGGCAGATTCACCCACAACCTCAACTCCCACCCACACCCCTGTGAAGCTGGGAAAGGAGGGCACTGTAGGGTTTCACCTGGTCAACAGGGGATGGAGGGAAAAAGGCAAGGCCAGGCCAAGCGTACTGCCGGATCCAGCAGATCCCCAGAGGGAGGGCCACCGCCTGCACCTGATGCACCTTTGGTGGAGAGTGTGCCTGTTGTGCCCGCCCCACCTCCCACTCCTACCAAGACCAAAATTACCTATCGAATCCCCAAGAAGTGGAAAGGCACCCCTCCACATTCTCCCTCACACATTGTGTCTCACGGCAGCATGTCTCCGCCTCCACGTGCCACCACACCACCCGGTCCAAGCAGCCCTCCGGCTCCCAAAGCCACTGATGCCTCTACCTCAGCTGGTCCTCTCTCTCCCAGGTCCAGTCCTCCTACTGGGCCCGACAATCAGCCACCTCCCAGTTCAACTGACAGCCAAGTCTGAGGCTAAGTCCCCCTCCCACACCTGTCTCTCCCACAGCGGTACCTGGAGTGCCCATTGTTATCCCCCTAGCTGTGTTGCTGACCATGGCAGTGTACGGTCTCACCCATTCCCTGTGCAGGTTCTCATGTGCACGTGTCTACTTTGAACTATGGACTGGCCACTGGCCTTGCTGTTTTTCCTTTGTTTGCCCATTCCCTGTGCAGGTTCTCATGCACACATGTGCCTACTTTGAACTATGGACTGGCCACTGGCCTTGATGTTTTTCACTTTGTTTGCCCATTCCCTGTGCAGGTTCTCATGCACACATGTGCCTACTTTGAACTATGGGCTGGCCACTGGCCTTGCTGTTTTTCACTTTGTTTGAAAAAAGCAAACACAAAGAGATGATGGACGGAGTGCTGAAACTTTTCAAACACTCACCCCCAGTCACAGATCTGGGTTGAATCCATCATCATTATTTAGCTCACTTTGCCACCCCAGTTCAGACACAGCTATATGCAAATCAGTCTTGACCCTGTGCCTCATGGGAACAGTCCAGCCCGAACTGCCAAGCCATGTCTTCCCTGGACCGGACACAAGCATCCTGGGACCGGTTTCGGGCTAACAGCCCTCATCAGCCAGGCTAGCTTGAATCCAGTGGCAAAGTGAGCAAGGGACCCACGTCTGGGCATAGCCTGCCAACTTAGGGCGAACAAAGCAAACACAAAGATATGATGGACGGAGTGCTGAAACTTTTCAAACACTCACCACCAGTCACAGATCTGGGTTGAATCCATCATCATTCTTTAGCTCACTTTGCCACCCCAGTTCAGACACAGCCATATGCAAATCAGTCTTGACCGTGTGCCTCATGGGAATGGTCCAGCCCGAACTGCCAAGCAATGTCTTCCCTGGACCGGTTTTGGGCTAACAGCCCTCATCAGCCAGGCCAGCTTGAATACAGTGGCAAAGTGAGCAAGGGACCCACGTCTGGGCATACCCTGCCAACTTAGGGCGAACAAAGCAAACACAAAGAGATGATGGACGGAGTGCTGAAACTTTTCAAACACTCACCCCCAGTCACAGATCTGTGTTGAATCCATCATCATTCTTTAGCTCACTTTGCCACCCCAGTCCAGACACAGCTATAGGCAAATCAGTCTTGACTCTGTGCCTCATGGGAACAGTCCAGCCCGAACTGCCAAGCCATGTCTTCCCTGGACCGGAAACAAGCATCCTGGGACCGGTTTCGGGCTAACAGCCCTCATCAGCCAGGCTAGCATGAATCCAGTGGCAAAGTGAGCAAGGGACCCACGTCTGGGCATACCCTGCCAACTTAGGGCGAACAAAGCAAACACAAAGAGATGATGGACAGAGTGCTGAAACTTTTCAAACACTCACCCCCAGTCACAGATCTGGGTTGAATCCATCATCATTCTTTAGCTCACTTTGCCGCCCCAGTTCAGACACAGCTATATGCAAATCAGTCTTGACCCTGTGCCTCATGGGAATAGTCCAGCCCAAACTGCCAAGCCATGTCTTCCCTGTACCGAAAACAAGCATCCTGGGACCGGTTTCAGGCTAACAGCCCTCATCAGCCAGGCTAGCTTGAATCCAGTGGCAAAGTGAGCAAGGGACCCACGTCTGGGCATACCCTGCCAACTTAGGGCGAACAAAGCAAACACAAAGAGATGATGGACGGAGTGCTGAAACTTTTCAAACACTCACCCCCAGTTACAGATCTGGGTTGAATCCATCATCATTCTTTAGCTCACTTTGCCACCCCAGTTCAGACACAGCTATATGCAAATCAGTCTTGACCCTGTGCCTCATGGGAACAGTCCAGCCCGAACTGCCAAGCCATGTCTTCCCTGGACTGGAAGCAAGCATCCTGGAACCAGTTTCCATTCCCTGTGCAGGTTCTCATGCACACAAGTGCCTACTTTGAACTATGGACTGGCCACTGGCCTTGCTCTTGTCTACTTTTGATGCCTATCTGGGTAATATGTAATAAAGACAGTTACTCCTGTTGTCTGCTTTGTCAGTGTCCTTGCTAAATAAAAAATGTTTTATGTATGGGTATGGTTTAATGTGACACATGCTCTGTATGCCACTTTAACATTGCCAATGGCTTGTTTCACTTTTTCTGAGTTTGCCAGATGTGACAGGCACTTCAGTTCTTCTTGAATCTGAGCCTTGGGGGTGCAATGATGGTTGTTTGTGATGACCTACTGTTATTCTAATCATTCTGTGGCCAGGTTTACTAAATTGTACACATGTCATGTTAGGATGCACTACCAGCACAGAGGGGAATTCTATCCACAGGATTGCAGGCAGGCTGGCCAGGGTCCATCATGTCTGTGTGATCTTTCTTGATGTGTGAACAGCAGTGTTGGTGTATGGTCATCTTGTGATGGCCTGTCTTCCTAGTCACATGGGTACATTTGAATGTGTGCACTTGAGTGGTCATGAAGTGTGAAGGGGGTGACTTGGTCAGTAGTGTTGATGTGTGTGTGCCCCTGCAATGCCAACTGCACACATGTATCACCCAGGAACTGAGTGCCTGTATGTTTGATTTGTCAGCCCTGTGCTTGTGATTGTGTGCACATGTGGAAGTTGTAGGTTGTGCAATGTGCAGTGTGTTGGTGTGTCCTTGCACTCCTGGGGGACACCTACTTGTTGTTGCTGCCAGTTGTGAGTATGCAGAGTGTGTGACAGCCAAGTCTGTTGTGTTTTGTTGATCAGCCATGTATCTTGTTACTGTTTGTGCTCACTGTGCAGACCTGCTCATCCACACTGACATTGTTGGTGAAGTTTTCTCATGCATTGCTGTCACTTGAGCCATTTTTGGCTCCACTATGGTATGTGGGATGTGGAGTCTTACCATCCCCTAGCTTTGCTTCTGATGCCTACCCATTGTGAGTGACTCCTCCATGTATTTGTGTATAGTACACTCCTGATCTGTCCACTACTGACGTACACACCACCTCACTCTCATGTCACCTATCCCCTTTGGTTGCCAGTGTGTGAGGCTCCCCACCACTTCATTTGTTACACTATGCTTTGTGGTGCTGATCTGTGCACAGGACCAATGTGCCACTCAGGACAGTTTCACATATGGTTATGTGTGATTTTCTTGTACTGGTTTGCAGTCATGTTTGCTCATGTGCAGTGCAACTGTTTGTGCTGCACAGTCCTCTGTTCATGTTGTTTGCACCTGGGTGTCCTTGAGTTGTGCATCTGTGAGTTTTGGGTTAGCTGTATGTGTGTTTGGTGAGGTACTGCTACCCTTCCAGAGTGTGATGTTGTCTGTGTGCTGTGCTGATTTGTGTTGTGGGAGTACATGGTGTGACACTGAGATGTGTGTGCTACTGATTTGGTTGGTATGCACACACTGCTTGGCCTGCATGCAGTGTATGTTCCCTTGTACTTGCCTGGTGTGCCTCCCCTGACGTCCAGCTGAGTTTGCAATGTGATGGATTGGCATGTTCATCTGTTGTGTTTTTGTTGTGGATGTATGCAGTGTTTGGGCTGTGTTGGCTCTTTCTGCTGACAGATGCTCTGTGTGTGATGTTCTATTTGCATTACATTGTGTGTGAGTTGTTTGTGCATTGTGATACATTCAGATGTGTGTTGCAAGTGTAGTGTACATTACTTTTGTGTGTGTCACATGCAGTAAGTTATATTCTGGTTGCTGGCCTTGTTTTGAGTGCACACTAGTGCTATGTCCTCCTATCTTTGACCTGTCACTTGTCAGGATTGTGCATGTGCATGCATGTGGTACACTATGACACCATGTTGACTTGATGGGTGGTGTGGTGTGTCTGTCTGTGTTAGCTTATTGTCCCATTGATCCCAGTTTGTGTTCATGATTGTTTTGAGATGATGCACTTCTTGTTTGTGTTGGGGTATGGTGTCTGTGCATTGGTCCTGAGTGACAATGTTGTGTACTCCTGTTCTGTCTGGGGTCCCATTGCCTTTCCACTGTTTGGCTGGCCATATGTGGGCTTGTTGGACTTCTGTGTATGTTGTTTGAGAGGTCTGTGTTTGGCTATTGTTTTTGTGCCAGCATTGGTTCAGGCATCCCTGAGTGTGTGTGTGTGATGTTGGTGGATGCACCCCAGGGAGTGTGATTGGTTGTCAGTGCACTCACAGGACCTCATTTGCACCATTCTGTGTATATGACACTGGTGTTGAGTGCTGCAGGTGTGAGGTGTGTAGAGGAGGAGTATGTGTGAAAGATCAAACTTTTGTTTGACAGTCATGAGTGTGACAATGAGCCATGTGTGTTGTGCTGATGACATACACATGTCAAGTGAGTTGGGACAGATGTGTGGCTGATCACTGTTTGACTTCAGACACTTCCTATCATTCCTGTGCCTATGCATGGCTTGCCTTGCTGTCTCCCTGAGTTGTTGCACAGAGGTCACTGTGGTTTAATTTCACTCACTGTGCCAGCCATGTCTGATTTGATGGCCTAAGGGTGGTGTGATATGTTCCTTCTCTTGCATGTTATGTACACATGCTTTGTGGCTTGCTCCATGGCTTTCCAGCACTGTCCACCTCACTTTTGACTAGCCCATTTATTGTCCTCCATTGCTGCTGACATCTGGTATGTGTATGTGGCTGTGTGTCAGTGTGGGGTGTGTCTGGGTGACTTGACAGGCAGTGTGTACAGTTAAGTGGTTGTTCATATGCAGTGTGAGTGTTCATTTTGTGATTGGACTCAGTTTGCATGACATGAGTGGAGGGTAGATGTGAGGAGGAGGAATGCCCTGCCCCTGAGCTTCTGTGCAGGGTGTTCCTCTTCACCCCCACCTTCTGAGACAGGCTCCCTGGTTGTTTGGTGTGTGTGGTGCTGGGTCTGGGTACACCTGGCTGGTTAATTGTGCAGGGGGGGACAGGAGGAGCACACAGCATGTCCCCGAATGGGTGTGGGGGTGTAGTGTGTGAAGGGTAAAGGTGGGGCCC
The DNA here is from genome assembly GCA_963921515.1 of Calotriton arnoldi. Lineage (NCBI taxonomy): Eukaryota > Metazoa > Chordata > Amphibia > Caudata > Salamandridae > Calotriton > Calotriton arnoldi. Next base: position 661,513 of record CAWUFW010009053.1, on the reverse strand, counting down.
TATGATCTTTGTGGACTGCCCATGCCTGGCGCTGGCCCCGCCTACTACATTGTGCACATGTTTTCCCGCATCTGCACCGCTGCGGTGATGTGACCAGGACATTGCTGTGATTTCATGGTTGATGGGTGGCCCGGATGCGGAAGGGTGATTTAGTGACAGGTAGGACATGTGTGGGTACACTTGGGGATGTGCTCCTGTCCCCACCAGAGTGTCTGATGTGGACAGGAACCGTATGTCAGCCCAGGAGTTGTGTGTTGTGGTTGTGTGCGGAGTTGTGTGATTGCGTACCTGCGGCGTTGTCCACGACGGTCCATTATTTGCTGGTAGTGGATCAGGTACAGCACCGGAAAGGCGTGTAGAGCTGGATCCATTGCGGTCGTGACCGGGAGTTTGGTTTCGCGCTCTGCTGTCGTGCTTCCGTCGTCTCTGGTTGGGTGGTTTCTCCGCTGCGGTGTGACGGGCTGTTTGGGGCATCGTGATTTGTACGGCGGATGGGACGTCATTCCGCATGGCGGTGGGTCTCTATAGGCTCCCACCGCCGCGGTGGTGTGCGCATTTTTATGGCGGGTCACGTCGCACCGCGGCGGACGGGAAATGGGCTATGTTTGCCCATTGTAATATGGCGGGCGTAAAGACCGCTGCTGGCGTGCGGAAAATTACATTTTCCGCCAGCACCGCGGAGGTGCCTCCGCCCGCCATCCTACTGAGCCCCTCAGTAAAGATAATTAACATTAAACAAATTAAAATATAACTGCCAAAAAATTTAAAAAAAGCTATCTTAACCAATGAATTTAAACTACACCGACTCTGGCCAATAGAAAACTCTAACTATTTAAATAAACACCTTAAAAGCAATCAATTAATTAACACAAAATTTACCATGAAACGGACAAACACTGCAGAAGGTCGAAACTTTGCAAGACAGAAAACAGAACGAAAAAGATCTACACATACAACTAAACAGAAAAGCTCTCATTAAAGGTAAGAACAAAACTTTTTAAATGAATAAATAAAATTAGCTAAAAACAAAAAAGATATAAACAGACTAACTTAAAATATAATATGTTTTCCTTTATATTTCACAGACTAAACTTAACTAAAACTCTACCTAGAAAATTCAAAACAACGATGTCCTTCCAAAACAACTACAAAATCAACATTAACGAAGAATATAAAACAAAGGGGCATATTATCAAGGGCTGGCGATAACATTATCGCCGCTTTAGCGTCCGTTTTCGGGCGAAAAGCGGCGATAATATTATCACTTTATTAACAAGGACACGCTAGCGTGTGTTTCCTTGCCTTAGTGCCCGTTGTCAGCACGCCTCGCATCGCATCGTTAATGAGATGCAAAGGAGGCATGTCTGACAAAACTCCATGGGAAAATATCGCTAACCCAGCTTCGCGATATCATCAATGAGGGGTAGCGATATTTGAAATTGCGTTAACTATGCCTTAACGCTGGAATTTAACGTCTGTTAAATTCCAGACTAAGGCATACCTAACATGGGGGGTGGATTGTGTGGCTAAGACCACAGGCCCTATCATCAAGGATATCGCCGTTTTCCATGGAACATCGCTGGAAAACCAGCGATGTTCCATGGAAAACACCGCTATCACTGGAATAATTATCGCCATTGCGCTAAGAGTTGTTAATATAGCTCTAGCATGGCGATAATTTCCAGCGATAGCGGGCGATAACAAATCTCACGCTAAGCGCGGCCAGCGATAATTATCGCTGCCGCTTGATAATATGCCCCAAAGTAAGTATATATCTAAACTAACTACTAGAGTTAACTGATTAAAACTAAAAAATTATTACAAAAGCAAAACATAGCTAACAAATACTTTTATTTTACTTGCTTCTACAGATTACAACAAAACAACAACATCAAGGAAATAAATTACATCAACTAAAAATAGTAAGTATTTTTTAGAATAAAAACAACTAAATAAAAATAGGGAACAACTAAATGAAACTAACAAACTAAATGCAACACTTCAATAAAAATAACATTTTATTTTTAACCAACAGAAAAAAAGAAACCAGTGAATAACATACAAACTTCGAACAAGAAAAGAAAAACAAGATATATGTAAGTATATTTTAAAATGTAATAATTATATTTTAATGTTTACTCTTCAGTAATTAATAATTAACAAATATATATATAAATACATTCACAGATATACAAAGAAAATGACAGAAGGGGCAAAGTTCATTTCCTCACAAAAAGGAAAACTACTTCTGTGCTACATGCGCTATACTTATACACAAGAGAAAATAACCGAAAATAAAACCCATTGGAAATGTAGTAAATGCTACTCCAATTCTTGCTATGAGAGAGCAACAACAATAGAAACAAATCCTATTAATGTTAGGGAACACAACCATCCCCCACAACGTCACAGAAATTGAGGCAAGAGATGTTTTAGAAAACATCAAAGAAGCAAGCACCAGCTCACAACAAACCAGTACCCAAATATTAAAAAACGTACTAACTCGGGTTCATGAACATGGAACAGGACAATTACCTTATATCCCAACTCTAAAACGCCTTATAGCCAGAACTAAAAGATCTACTGCTCAAACACCACCCCCAAACTTTTGCAGAAATCGAAATTTTACAAGAATACACAGTCACACACAAAGATGAAAAATTCATTCTTGAATTCATGAAAAACAAATATCATCTTTACCACCAACACCAACATTCAAAAGTTAAGACAATGTGAAACATGGATGATGGATGGGGCATTTAAAGTTTGCCATAAGTCGTTTTACTCTATACCATCCGTGGCGAATATGATGAAACTAACATCCCCTTCATATACGCACTACTCCCCAACAAACAAATTACTACCTACATCGAACTCCTTACAAAAATTAAACAACAAACAGAAAACTACTTCCCACAAAAAATAATAATAAATTTTGAGCAAGCAATGATTCAGGCAATTTAAAAAATATATCCACATACTGCAATACAAGGTTGCTATTATCATTTCAACCAAAATATCTGGAGACATCTCCAAAAATCTACCCTAAGGGGTCGATTCCGATCTCGGCCGGAAGCGCACCTAACACTATACGTCCGGAAAAAAACCAAGCCGAACGCGTGTTTCCCGACCGATTCGAACAGTCGTCCGAACGAGCAAGTACGATGCGCATAACTGCTCAGAACCCGACCCAGCCATACTTACCCATTCCAGCTCGTGTACCCTGCCTGAACCGGATCCGTAAACGCCGAATCGAGTCGCACGGAAGCAAATATACAGCACCTTCCGGCCGGACTAGTACGATGCGCCTTCCGTACGCGCCGAACGCGTCGCTACATCCGACACGTCAGAGCATCCGGGAGAGCTGCACATAAGCTCCGATTCGCGCCACAAGACGATCCACGGCTACGAGACGAACAAGCCAGCGACGAGTACGAGTCGAAGCCACAAGAAACCCGAACGAGACGACCCAACCATGAATCCCATCGTGCAGGTCCTACCAATACTCTACATCTATTACCGGAACTGGTACGGACGCGTACGGCGCAGACGGTAAGTCAAACACCCACAACACAAACAAACGGCACGTACCCGACATATGTCAATCAATCAATCAATCACGGCATTTATAGAGCGCGCTACTCACCCGGGAGGGTCTCAAGGCGCTGGGGGAGGGGGTAAGTTACTGCTCGAACAGCCAGGTCTTGAGCTGCTTCCTGAAGGAGAGATGGTCCTGGGTTCGCCGAAGGTGAGTGGGGAGGGAGTTCCAGGTCTTGGCTGCCAGGTAGGAGAAGGATCTTCCTCCGGCGGTGGTTCTGCGGATGCGTGGTACGGTGGCGAGGGCGTGGCTGGTTGATCGTAGCTGGCGTGTGGGCGTGTAGAAGGTCATGCGGTCGTTGAGGTACTATGTCACACACACATAGGGATGCAGAAATGACGTACACTAGCAACAGCAAAACCATAGGGGCGGGATGGGTATCACCAATGCCATACACACCCATAGGGGCCTGATGGCTACCACTACCACCACCCCTACTCAGGGGGGCCTGGATGCCTACCACTACCACCACCCCTACTCATGTGGGCCTGGATGCCTGTCACTACTACCATCCCCACTCATAGGGGGATGGATGCCTACCACTAACACCACCCCTACTCATGGGGGCCTGGATGCATGTCACTACTACCATCCACACTCATAGGGGCCTGGATGCCTACCACTACCACCACCCCTACTCATGTGGGCCTGGATGCCTGTCACTACTACCATCCCCACTCATAGCGGGATGGATGCCTACCACTACCACCACCCCTACTCATGGGGGCCTGGATGCCTGTCACTACTACCATCCCCACTCAGAGGGGGATGGATGCCTACCACTACCACTTACCCTACTCATGGGGGCTGGATGCCTGTCACTACTACCATCCCACTCATAGGGGGATGGATGCCTACCACTAACACAACCCCTACTCAGGGGGGCCTGGATGCCTACCACTACCACCACCCCTACTCATGGGGGCCTGGATGCCTACCACTACCACCACCCCTACTCATGTGGGCCTGGATGCCTGTCACTACTACGATCCCCACTCATAGGGGGATGGATGCCTACCACTAACACCACCCCTATTCAGGGGTGCCTGGATGCCTACCACTACCACCACCCCTACTAATGTGGGCCTGGATGCCTGTCACTACTACCATCCCCACTCATAGGGGGATGGATGCCTACCACTAACACCACCCCTACTCAGGGGGGGCTGGATGCCTGTCACTAGTACCATCCCCACTCATAGGGGATGGATGCCTACCACTACCACCACCCCTACTCAGGAGGGCCTGGATGCCTACCACTACCACCACCCCTACTCATGTGGGCCTGGATGCCTGTCACTACTACCATCCCCACTCATAGGGGGATGGATGCCTACCACTAACACCACCCCTACTCAAGGGGGGCCTGGATGCCTACCACTACCACCACCCCTACTCATGTGGGCCTGGATACCTGTCACTACTACCATCCCCACTCATAGGGGGATGGATGCCTACCACTACCACCACCCCTACTCAGGGGGGCCTGGATACCTACCACTACCACCACCCCTACTCATGTGGGCCTGGATGCCTGTCACTACTACCATCCCCACTCATAGGGGGATGGATGCCTACCACTAACACCACCCCTACTCAGGGGGGCCTGGATGCCTACCACTACCACCACCCCTACTCATGTGGGCCTGGATGCCTGTCACTACTACCATCCCCACTCATAGGGGGATGGATGCCTATCCCTAACACCACCCCTACTCAGGGGGGCCTGGATGCCTGTCACTACTACCATCCCCACTCATAGGGGGATGGATGCCTACCACTAACACCACCCCTACTCATGGGGGCCTGGATGCCTGTCACTACTACCATCCCCACTCATAGGGGGATGGATGCCTACCACTAACACCACCTCTACTCAGGGGGGCCTGGATGCCTACCACTACCACCACCCCTACTCATGGGGGCCTGGATGCCTACCACTACCACCACCCCTACTCATGTGGGCCTGGATGCCTGTCACTACTACCATCCTCACCCATAGGGGGATGATGCCTACCACTAACACCACCCCTATTCAGGGTGGGCCTGGATGCCTACCACTACCACCACCCCTACTCATGTGGGCCTGGATGCCTGTCACAACTACCATCCCCACTCATAGGGGGATGGATGCCTACCACTAACACCACCCCTACTCAGGGGGGCCTGGATGCCTGTCACTACTACCATCCCCACTCATAGGGGGATGGATGCCTACCACTACCACCACCCCTACTCAGGGGGGCCTGGATGCCTGTCACTACTACCATCCCCACTCATAGGGGGATGGATGGCTACCACTACCACCACCCCTACTCAGGGTGGCCTGGATGCCTACCACTACCACCACCCCTACTCATGTGGGCCTGGATGCCTGTCACTACTACCATCCCCACTCATAGGGGGATGGATGCCTACCACTAACACCACCCCTACTCAGTGGGGCCTGGATGCCTACCACTACCACCACCCCAACTCATGTGGGCCTGGATGCCTGTCACTACTACCATCCCCACTCATAGGGGGATGGATGCCTACCACTACCACCACCCCTACTCAGGGGGGCCTGGATACCTACCACTACCACCACACCTACTCATGTGGGCCTGGATGCCTGTCACTACTACCATCCCCACTCATAGGGGGATGGATGCCTACCACTAACACCACCCCTACTCAGGGGGCCTGGATGCTTACCACTACCACCACCCCTACTCATGTGGGCCTGGATGCCTGTCACTACTACCATCCCCACTCATAGGGGGATGGATGCCTACCACTAACACCACCCCTACTCAGGGGGCCTGGATGCCTGTCACTACTACCATCCCCACTCATAGGGGGATGGATGCCTACCACTAACACCACCCCTACTCATGGGGGCCTGGATGCCTGTCACTACTACCATCCCCACTCATAGGGGGATGGATGCCTACCACTAACACCACCCCTACTCATGGGGGCCTGGATGCCTACCACTACCACCACCCCTACACAGGGGGGCCTGGATGCCTACCACTACCACCATCCCATCTCATGTGGAACTGGATGCCTGTCACTACTACCATCCCCACTCATAGGGGGATGGATGCCTACCACTACCACCACCCCTACTCATGGGGGCCTGGATGCCTGTCACTACTACCATCCCCACTCATAGGGGGATGGATGCCTACCACTAACACCACCCCTACTCAGGGGGGCCTGGATGCCTACCACTACCACCACCCCTACTCATGGGGGCCTGGATGCCTACCACTACCACCACCCCTACTCATGTGGGCCTGGATGCCTGTCACTACTACCATCCTCACCCATAGGGGGATGGATGCCTACCACTAACACCACCCCTATTCAGGGGGCCTGGATGCCTACCACTACCACCATCCCTACTCATGTGGGCCTGGATGCCTGTCACTACTACCATCCCCACTCATAGGGGGATGGATGCCTACCACTAACACCACCCCTACTCAGGGGGGCCTGGATGCCTGTCACTACTACCATCCCCACTCATAGGGGGATGGATGCCTACCACTACCACCACCCCTACTCAGGGTGGCCTGGATGCCTGTCACTACTACCATCCCCACTCATAGGGGGATGGATGCCTACCACTACCACCACCCCTACTCAGGGTGGCCTGGATGCCTACCACTACCACCACCCCTACTCATGTGGGCCTGGATGCCTGTCACTACTACCATCCCCACTCATAGGGGGATGGATGCCTACCACTAACACCACCCCTACTCAGGGGGGCCTGGATGCCTACCACTACCACCACCCCAACTCATGTGGGCCTGGATGCCTGTCGCTACTACCATCCCCACTCATAGGGGGATGGATGCCTACCACTACCACCACCCCTACTCAGGGGGGCCTGGATGCCTACCACTAACACCACCCCTACTCATGGGGGCCTGGATGCCTACCACTACCACCACCCCTGCTCAGGGGGGCCTGGATGCCTACCACTACCACCAGCCCTACTCATGTGGGCCTGGATGCCTGTCACTACTACCATCCCCACTCATAGGGGGATGGATGCCTACCACTAACACCACCCCTACTCATGGGGGCCTGGATGCCTACCACTACCACCACCCCTACTCAGGGGGGCCTGGATGCCTACCACTACCACCACCCCATCTCATGTGGGCCCTGGATGCCTGTCACTACTACCATCCCCACTCATAGGGGGATGGATGCCTACCACTACCACCATCCCTACTCATGTGGGCCTGGATGCCTGTCACTACTACCATCCCCACTCATAGGGGGATGGATGCCTACCACTAACACCACCCCTACTCAGGGGGGCCTGGATGCCTGTCACTACTACCATCCCCACTCATAGCGGGATGGATGCCTACCACTACCACCACCCCTACTCAGGGGGGCCTGGATGCCTACCACTAACACCACCCCTACTCATCGGGGCCTGGATGCCTACCACTACCACCACCCCTACTCAGGGGGGCCTGGATGCCTACCACTACCACCACCCCTACTCATGTGGGCCTGGATGCATGACACAACCAGCATACTCCAACATAAGGAATGTCAGAAAGAGACATCACCCCAACATCATGACAAGCGTGTGTAGTCTGTGCCAAATGCCTACAACACTGAACATGACATTGAACATACAATGTGACCCTCTATCACATGTGTCACACATAAATGTGTGTGGCCTCCACAATGCAAGCAGACAATGATCACTGTGGCAATGGGGTCTAAACCCCCATCATCACAGTGACCAAAAGGTAAGTGTGGGGTCCATAGCTGAAGCACATTTTGAACATTGTGGAAATGGGGTCTAAACCCCCATCATCACAATGACCAAAATGTAAGTGTGGGATCCATAGCTGAAGCACATTTTGAACATTGTGGCAATGGGGTCTAAACCCCCATCATCACAGTGACCAAAATGTAAGTGTGGGATCCATAGCTGAAGCTCATTTTGAACATTGTGGCAATGGGGTCTAAACCCCCATCATCACAGTGACCAAAAGGTAAGTGTTGTCATGGAAAAAGCTGCAACTGCCAAACAGCATGGATGATTCCTGGTCACACAACAACAAACACATCAGTGGCAAAGTAGTGCTTGTGTCCCACAGCAACATAGATTGGGTGAGGCAAACAGTGCAGTGCAAATAAGACATACCTTTGGCCATGTGCAGACAAACATCACCCATGGGGGCTGACATTGTCAACATTTATCAATTACACAATGACAGAAGTGACCATGATAATGCAGACCCACATATCTGCACCAATGGACACACAAATGTAGATATCCTGTGGAGACTGTAGATGTGAGGTGAACAAATACCATACCATGGCAGCAATGGGACATACAAACCATGATTATTGTGCTGACTGATGACCTAGGAGTCCCAGGGACAGCAGGGGAAATCCACCAAACAACATACAGCCAATGGCACACTAAAGATATGCCAATGCAGTGGTGCAGATGCACAAACACAAACAGGCAGCCTAACACTGCATATCAAACACAACAGGTGATGGGGGGTGTGCCAGTGTCCCCAGGCAACCACACAACTCATGAGGAGGCCTAGATCCCAATTACACAGATGTGTATACAGTGCCACACAAAAGTAACTCATGGATCGGATTCCCCTATGTGGGCAATCAGGCATTGTTAGATGAGAGGGAGCCCAAATTACACATGCCACACAAGCTTGTAGGAACAGCAACTAACACAGCAAGAGACAGACCCACCACAGCACTACCCCCAGGGACCCCACATTGTGGTGACACTAGCCTGCATGATAATCCCACTGTGATGAGAAAGGTAGATGTCGTTCACACTGTGAACCACAGCCATGTGTCCTGAGCAACTAACTACCATCACACCTACACAAGCACAAATCAATCAGCACGGTCTGTCAGCCAAGGCCAATATGGAGGTAGGGGTCTAGCCATGCAACAACTCACATTTGCACAAACTCAACACCACACACCTTGATCTCCACCAATGTGCAGCAGTGAAGCTCACATGGACTGGTGACATTGCACATGCACCCATGACAATCCCAGGGGTGGTGGTGGGAACTAAGGTGCGAAACCCATCACACATGGCCAGTCAACAAGACTCGTGAATGTCTGACACACTGCACAGTACGCCGTACATGGGCATGATGTGAAATCTACCCCAAACAATGGGATCCCGGCCACAGTCACACACCAATGAAGAAGCCAAGGTGACCCACAAAGAACACACATAGACAACTTCCAACATTGCAGCTCTGACCCTGAGGAGTGGCAGCAGTCACACACACAACGTGTCACAATCACTGAAAGCTACCACTAACTGTAAATTACATGACTTGTGTAACCAACAAGTGCCAAGGGGAATCCTGACTGTGTCCCATCTGCATTTGCCCACATCCCCAGCCCTGACAACAAAGACAACTGGGGATGACAACCTGATGAACATTAGTTTGCCATGCACCCACATCCTGGAGAAACCAGGTCCAAGATGCTGGATGAACACAGGACAACTCAGCAAGCATCACAAACAGGAACATCCCTAGGGACACAGCCTGTGTAGGAAAAGGGAAGGGAACACACACAGACATGCTCACACAACACACAACACAGGCCCAGGCAATGTCACAGGATTACACACTGCCATGAGGGCACTCCACCCCTGTGGAAGGTCCGCTGTGCCAAACCTTGTCTGTGCACGACTCAAACATGTCAGCAGAACACTCGGTCAGTGAGTCAACAACTACAACACACTGAAGGCTCTGCTCACATCAGCCTGGGTATGGGAGTGTCACGTCAGTCATCTGCATACACCCAAAACACGTGTCAAGCAAGTTGCACTGTATACACAGATGAGTCCTTCAACATTGATGTGCTAAACTGCATGTCCAGTGGAGGTGGGCACACAGTCAGGAAATAGAAACATTGAACAGTGGTAAGCCCACCAGATGTGCATCAGTGTAAGCCAAAGATGTTAATTTACAAATGCAAAACGTACATCCCTGTGTCAAATGCTGAACATTACACCCTCAGACTGCAGCAAAGGATGCTATAGATCCAGACTACATTAGGACACATATCCCATGGACCACATGGAGTCCATCACAGCAACACTTCATTTTCATGATCTAAACACTATTACAACTGCAAATGCATGATGATACTCATCTACATCATGTACATCCAAAGAAAAACCACAAGTAAACAAAAAGAGGCATTATTCAGCAAATGTTAAACTAAAATTTTAAGTCCAAAAGAAACTAAGGCCGATGGCCAGTCCAAATACACAGTCCCAACAGGGTGATATGTGACAACTTGTCACCCATTGCTTGCTTGCACTGGTACGGACAGGGGACATCCCCCTCGGAGGGGCATACAAGGGGCAGGCCAGGCACCGCAGGGACAGGATCAGGGGATGCCAGAAGGAGGCAGTGAAGGGGTGGTGGGTGCAGGAGTGTCACCGGCAACTGCAGTGGAGGTGTCTGACTCAGTGGGGGCCGGCACCACTGTAGGGCACAAGTCAGATGGTGTGGGTGCTGCAACCACTGCAGTGGGCCGGTCAGATGGAGTGGACTGGGTCCCCACTGCAGTGCCAGAGTCAGACGGGGTGGTTGTGGACTCCACTGCAGTGCATGACTCCAAGGGAGTGGAAGAGGGGGCAGATGAGGTGGGCAGGACAGAGGGGTGGACCCGGTCTCCACACCAGTGGCACAAACAGGCAGAGCGTCTGGTTTGGGGGTGGAAGAGCAAGTAGTAGGGGGGAGGGCCTAAGCAGTTTGGGGATGCGGTATCGGTGTGTGGGGAACCTGGGGCAGGGTGTGGCGGTGGAACCTGTGGAGTGGTGGCCTGGGGGATGGAGGAGAGAGACTGTGTGGTGGAGCTGCGTGGTGGTGGTGGTGGGGTCTTGCCCTTCCTGGTCCAGGGGACTTTTGAATGGGGTCCTCAGTCTGCCTGTGCCTGGGGGAGGGTGTCCGGGTGTGAGGGGCACTCCCCTCTGTGTGTGGTGGTCACCTCTTTCACCTGGACTTCGTGTCAGATGTATCTGTGGGGAAGAGGCCAAGCTCACAGAGGAAGAGCTTCTGGGAGGGGGGTTGCAGGTGAGGCAAGGGAAGGGGTTTTGGAGGGAGAGGTATCTGAGGACTGCGGAGTGCTCGTGGATGCGTGTGTGTGTGTCTGGGCCCCATCCCCTGTGAGTGAGGTATCAGTCCCCTGACTGTGCATGCGTGTGGATTTTGGCTTGTGTGTCTGTGTGCTGCTTGTGTCTGTGCTGGTGCGTGCCAGTGCCGGTGTGTGTGTGCTTGGGACAGGTAGGGTGCTGGGGATTGTGGTTGGGGCAGAGGTAGGAGGGGTGAGGGACTGTTGCAGGAGGGACACTGCTGCCGTCAGTGAGGAGGCCATGGACTGATTGGTCCGATGTAGGGCAGACATGCCAGATGACATGCCCTCCATGAATGACACCAGTTGTGTCAAAAGACCTGTGTGTGCATGGAGGACACTCAGCATTGATGTCTGCCCTACATGGATCTGTTTCAGCAAGTCCACAGACTCCACACTCAGGGCAGCAGGGGGACAGAGGCAGGGGTGCGGTGCCTGGCATGAAGGAGACACGCTCCCCTACACGGGAGCCTCCACGGACATGTGGGATGGGAGCAGATGGGAGGGTGGAGATGGTGGTGGTGGCGGGGACAGACTTGCTTGACGTTGCCTCTGGTCTGCTGACACCCGCCTCCACAAGGGAGTCCTCACTGGAAGTGCTGTTTTCCCCAGCCGAGGTGGTCGTAGCTGAGGTCTCCTCAGTGTGGCTCCCCTCACCCTCCATGCCACTGGGTCCCTCGGTCTCCCCTGCAGTGGACCCAGTCTGGCTCTGCCGCTCCTCTTGGTCTGTGGAGCTGTCTCCTCCTGTGGCCGTGGATGTATCTGCAAACAATCAGGATAAACAGAGCAACATTAGTCACCTGTACTGACCACACACACCACAGTGAGTACAGCACATCACAGAGCAAGCCCTGCCATCATTTTCTAGACATTGCAATTAGTGCTGACACTGATTTGAAGAAGCCCATTGTCTGCCTGACAGTCAGTCATGCCACACATATCCTACCTGTCCATGCACCCATCTGTCTGCTGCCTGTTGTATGCGACTAATCATATGTGCACACATGCACCACATACACAGTTGTTGGACATCCAAGAGAACATATGGAAATGTGTCACTCCAAACACATGCCATCTACTGCCACTGACTCAGTACATGTGTCAGGAAAAGTGATGGGCAAAGTCTCTGTTGATATGCAGGTTTTGGTTCCATCACCAGACACAATGATGTCCTCATGTCCTGATAGACAATGCAACAATGGTGTGCATGCAGGACATATCACACCACTGCTGGATCACCCTTTGCGATTGGAATGTCATGGCACAGGCCTGTCTGGCAAGTCAGTCATAACTGTCTCCTGTCACAGGGGCAGTGCATACACACAACACCAGTCTGCACTGTGTCACAATCATGGAAGTTTTAGAAATGTAAGCCCTGTAGCTGACAGGTGCACATGTGCACCCCTGGCCACCCACATCATGAGGACTGAGATGATCCCACGTCAATCAAATGAGACATTTGAGTGACTGCAAACACAAATCCATACACATGAGCACTTTACCGTCTGATGAGAATGAACCACAGCTGCCTGCACCTCAATGTTTCATACAACATCGTGCACAGTCAAGGGATCAGAGACCTATGCATTAACCTATGTGCAGATCCCATAGTCACAACCCAGATGGCTGGCCACCCCAAATTGTTAAACACTCCAGGAGTTCAAATAGCAAGGCCACACCACGGTGACACAGAGGCATACACCTGAGTGCACTCTTCACAATGCCCAATATGTATGCTGACACACGGGAGTGGGAGAACAGAATGCCTTCGATGTACAGAGTAGGCATTACAGTCCTGGTCCATGTGCAACATGGTATTACCCTGAACACTAGGCAGGTGGCTATGCATGTGTCACACAAATGATGTACATACTTCTGAGGCTCCTACCTTGGTCTCTGTAGCAGCATGGGTGTTTGGCACATACCCCAGACATGTGGTGAGTCAGAGCAGCAATTGGAACACATATTAAAGCCATACCCAGAGTACATGTGAGATCACAAGCATTGTGAGCAATTGTACCACCCATGCAGCCCACCACAAAGTTCCTGTAACTGATGCTGTCCCCAACTTGAACCACAGGTAACTGCAAGTACACAGTACCCAAGTGACCTAAGTCACAGACTGTAAGGGCCACAACTGTGTATCAGATGAGGAGGGGGCATGACACCAGTGAGGGACATGAGTCCAGGACGACATGACAGTTGTACTGTGGAAGTGGAACCAGGCTAAAGGAGTGCATAGAGCATGTCAGTCATAGTACACAGTTGAGGCTAGCACTTACCCCCTCCTTGCTGCTGTCTGGCCTTCAGCTGCCCATCCAGGTCAGGGAAGACCACCGCCAGGATCAGGAGCATGTGGGGGGTCAGGGTCCGGTGTCTGCCCCTCCTGCGAGGAGAGGACAGCTTCAGCTGGACCCTTGCGATCCTTCGGGTCCAGCCCGAAGGTCCTGCCACCTCTTCTGGCAGTTGCGGATCCTGCGCCTGTAGACCCCCACAGATCGTACTGCCCGGACGATGGTCAGCCAGATCTCCTGCTTCTGGTGGGCATCAACCTGTGAGGATGACAAAGTGAAAAGGCCATTACTACACATGCAACATTTCCGTGCATCACACAGTTGGATATACATGTCTCAATCACAGGGGCATATGATCTACACAGGTAGTGCAACTATGGCTATGAACAGTTTGCCAGCAGTTACTAAATGGTATCATTGCCTGGGAAGTCAAACCTTGTTGGAATGCACTGTTACTGCACTATACCTGTTCAGTGCATGTGACTACACACTTTGGGGGGTGACAACTACTCAGTGAGCATGCTAGCCACTGGTGTACACACTGTACATCATGCTAGTCAGACAACATGCACAATTAGTAAGGCAGTGGACAGCACACTCACCTGCTCCCCTGGTTTCCCATACAGCTTGCTGTACTGTGGAAGGAGGCTGTCCAGCACGGCCTGGTTCTCCTCAGTGCTGAAGGCTGGGGCTCTATCCACAGTACCTGCCAATGCAGTAGCCAGAGGATGCAGAGACAGCAGCAGTGGTGGTGGCAGATGTCGTCCTGGAGCATGTAGTGCAGGCAAGTGAGCTCTCTGGGGAACAGCCAGCATTATATGTGTGCTGCAGAGGCAGATACTGTCCCAGGTGTCCAAAGTGATAGGACCAAGTTGTTTGCATCTTCTGAATCTGGCCAATCCATGGAATTGCACCACTTATACATGCCCACAGCATCCTTCAAAAGTTCAACTTCATGACACCCATGAATTTGCAACATTGTTGTGGGTGGCCAACTGAATTCACTGCATCCGACTCGTTAAAGCTTCGAAAACGCGTCCGTTACCATGTCAGGCCATAGCCAATGCGTGCCCACCGATCGGACCATTGCTGTACGACGCATATTTCGAAAAACAACACGCATCCGTTCACATCATATGCAATGGCCAATACGTGCGCACCGATCGGTCCATTGCTGTACAACGCGTATTTCAGATGACAACACGCATCCATCTACATCATATGCAATGGCCAATGCGTGCGCACCGATCGGACCATTGCTGTACAACGCGTATTTCGGATGACAACACGCATCCGTCCACATCATATGCAATGGCCAATGCGTGAGCACCGATCGGTCCATTGCTGTACAGCGCGTATTTCGGATGACAACACGCATCCGTCCACATCATATGCAATGGCCAAAGCTTGTGCACCGATTGGTCCATTGCTGTACAACGCGTATTTCGGATGACAACACGCATCCGTCCACATCATATGCAATGGCCAATGCGTGCACACGGATCGGTCCATTGCTGTACGACGCGTCCCTGTACAAGTCACTCGCATATGTCACCATGGTTGTCACTGGTGAATGTATGCCAGCCACATTTACTTGCCAGGGACTCAGGGGCACACCACAGCCTGTCCACACTGTATCCTAAGGCATGTAAGGCTGCATTACCTGTGTGTGTATGGGGGTCAACATGTGTTTTTTTTGGTGGCACTTGGGGGCAGCCACTCCCAGGCTGTGCACATGTTCATGGGGACAGAATCCTTTGTGTGTTGTGCACATGACCACTGTGATGTGCAACTGTTCAGTTCAGAGCATGTGGCATGGTCACATTTACAGGTTGTGTATGTGTATGTCATGTCGCATACACCCTGAGTCCCATGTGGGAAGGTATGTACCTCACAGGGTGACCCATTGCCACAATAGTGATGGCCCTCCACAGTCTGTGTGCATGTTGTGTTTCCGATGTCTCAGATTCCATGTGCACAATGGGAGACAGTCTCCACATCCACGTTGTTTGTGCATGGACTTTGATGTTGTGTGTGTGTATGTCACAGACGTCCATGTCTGTCCTGCAGAGGCAACAGGGGCCACTACCTGTGGGAGTCATGGTTGTTTTGCTGACGTGTACATGATACGCCATGTCATGCCAGTGTCCATGTGGCAATACAGGGTCCCTGGGAATCTACCTGTCAATGAGCTGTGATGCCTGTGGCACATCTGTCCTCACATGTCACTGTGGTGTGTGTTTGGAACGTGACAGCAGTACATGGGTACTGTGACACAGCCTAATGATTTCCCATAGCACAACCTGGAACTTGTTGTCAACACATGTTGAACTGTGATGTTAGATGTTGGCCATGTAGGTGCCATATATGTCCATACAGAACGTCACACACATCAGGTACTTGTGTCTCGTAATGATGTATCATGTGATATTGAGTATGGTCAATGCCACATATGTGGGGTGACTGACAATCTTTCTTTCTTCACCTATGCACTGCAGGGCACCAGCTGTCCATAGACCATTCCCTGACCTTGCAACCATGGTTGAACGTGACTGCATCCAATGGTACCGCTTCAACAGGGCGCTGATTGAGGAATTGGTGGTGCGGTTGGCCCCACATTTGCAACCTGGCCGCCCATACCCTACAGCGCTGACCCCCAAGGTGAAGGTGATGGCAGCCCTACACTTCTTTGCCACTGGTAACTTTCAACACACTGTGGCGTCTGCTGGTGGGATGTCACAGACCATGTTCAGCCGTGTGCTACGCGATGTTTTGGAGGCAATGTTGAGATACCTGAACCAGTACATCTATTTCCCTAAACGTCAACAACTCACTGACGTCAAGAGTGACTTCTATGCCCTGGGGAGGATGCCACATGTCATTGGCTCCATTGATGGGACACATGTGGCTTTGGTACCACCACAGGCACATGAGCAGACATACAGGAACAGGAAACATTACCATTCTATCAATGCTCTGGTGGTATGTCTTGCAGATATGAGCATCTCACATGTGTGTGTCCGTTTCCCCGGTTCTGCACATGATGCCTACGTGATGAGGAGTAGTCGCATCCCGAGGATGATGTCACAGATGCAGAACCAGCGTGCCTGGCTTGTCGGTGAGTACTGACTTTGTACCATTGTGTGTGTTCTGCAATGTTGTATTTCACCCTCTTTTCCAACTCAGCTAATGTGCAATTGTCTGTATGTAGGTGCCTCCGGATACCCCAACATGCCGTGGTTGCTGACACCCCTCAGGAACCCTGTGACACCAGCCCAGATGCGCTACAATGAGGCACATGGTTGGACCAGGAGATTTATTGAGCGGACATTTGGTCTCCTGAAGAGCCGCTTTCGCTGCCTAGACAAGACAGGAGGGGCCCTCCCATATGCCCCAGCAAAGGATTTTCAAGATTGTCATCATCTGCTGCATGCTACACAACCTGGCAGTGCGGAAGGAGTTGCCTCTCATCCTGGATGACGATGACCAACATCCGCCACCTGTGGAGGATCCTGGCCTGGGCCACGATGCCAGTGATGATGATGATGATGAGGGTGATGTCCGCACACAGCTCATCACCAACTTCTTCAGCTGAATGTGAGTATCCAGAGATGTCATGTCAATGATGTGAGTTTGCATGATATGTGTTGGTGGTGCTCTGGTGCTGTTTGAGTGTGGCCATGTGTTATTTGACTGGATGCGTGCAGCGATGTGTCCTTACAGGTAGTCTGTACTCCCCAATGGTGTTGACATGCTAACTTGGTTTTGTGTAGGTATCTTGTGACATGTATTGGGCATGAGTATTGCAGTTCTGTCCTGTTCTTCAGTGCTTTTGACTGTGTGTGTCATGTCTGTCCTTCACAGGGTACTTTCAGAGTTGTTTGGTCAACTCAGATGCCCCGACACCATGATTCAGTTTTCAGGGTGGAAGTAGTCGTTTCCCTACAGGTGATGTGCCACACACCCCTGGACTTTATTTCTTCTACACTTGTTGACTGTGTGGCCACTGCCACGTGGGATTACCTTGCATTTGTAGTGGAAACAACATGTTGCAAATGTGTAATAAACCTGTGCTTCACTTTGGGATGTGCGTTGTCTGTGGTCACACATCTGACTGACATTTGCTTACTGCACCTGTGGGCTAGTTAACACAGACTCTGAATAGGTGTGGTGTCTGTGCATTCCACTGTATTTCCTGGCAACATCAGTGTAGGCGATGAGTCAGATGGCCCTGGTGTCTATGTGTTGTGTAGCCCTAGTGGTGTGTCTCCCTCATATGTGTCACGTCGCCATGACTCACATGACGGTGTTGAACTTGCTGTAGCAGTTAGCATGCACAGTGTCATTTAGCAGATCATCATCTCCATGACAAAAACAACGTTGGAATCACAACAGAGGCAAGTATTAGTGAGTTTATATACATACATGTGTGAGGATAGTGCACAGGATGGTGGGTGCTGTACAGGGATTGGAATCCAAAGTTCCCAGATGAGTTGGAAGTGTTGGTAGCAGAAATGTCCTGAGTAAAGTCCACAGTCATCTGATACATTAGTCCAAATTAAACTGCCCATGTCATGTGGGAGAGTTGGGTTGCATTCGACAGGGTGAACAGTTTGCACACAAAGGAGAATTTCCAGAACAGGTGTTGGGTTCCTGGGGGATGTACATGGCCATCGGCCTCTCAGTTGTCCTTCCTCGGATGACCCCTCTTCTTTCTGGGGGGACCCTCACGTGCAGGCCGCTGCGGTGCAGAGGACTCTCCACCAGAGTCATCCTCCCTCCCTGTGGCAGTTGCAATTGTTGCGGCACCAGATGTTGTGGGCACACAGGGAGGTATGGACATGTTGGTGCTAATCTGGCGGAGGCATGTCAATATGTCCCTCTGCACCGCTGTCAGTTCTTCCAATGTGTCCCACTTGGACTCCATGCTAGACATGTGTGTCTCCACATGGGACATGTGTGTCTCCACACGGGACATGTGGGAGTCCAAGCGGGCATGATGGGCAGCCAGCTGCTGTTGAATGTCCTTGAGGATCCCCACTACCTGGCTGAATTCTCCGGTGCTATTCTGGTACGTATCAGCAATGCGTGCCAGTTGTGGGTCATCATGCAGTCCAGACCCCTCTGCAAACAGCGACCTCTGCCTACCACTCCTCCCACCACCCCTGGCCACACGTGCGGGACCTGCGGTGGCACGCACAGGTGACCCTAGGCCCCCTTGGGGGTTTGTACTGGGGTTGTTGTCCGTTGCTTCACTGTGGGCTGGGGTCCCTGTGCTGTTGTCATTCAGTGTCCTTGGTCTGTCCGTGTCGGCGGGGGTGGTCTGTGTGTTGTCAGATGTTGGAGGAATGGGTGCAGGGGGTGCAGATGGTGGTCCTGCTGGTGCTGCATTATGACTCACACCGGAGGTGTCAGGTTGGTCTTCGCCATCCGATGAGGGCAGAGGTTGTTCCACACCAGAGAGCTCAGGGGCCACCGGAGCCTGGGACAGGGACTCCTCCTCATCTGCTGCTGTGTCCCCATCATCACATGTTTTTGGAAGAGACACACAATGTATGTTATGTTTCTGTAGGCATCAATGGTTCAAACACATGACAGTTGTGACTGTACCTCTGGATGCGGCCCTGTACATTGCATTGTCCTAAGTTGTCACAGTCAGAGGTTGATATTGGTGTGGCTCATTGTCCTGCCAACCTGATGCATTTCAATGTGGATGTTGAGGTGTGTGCATGACCAGCATTGGTGGTATTTGGTTGACATCCGACCTCCTTCTCCCCCCAGCCCAGTTATCCCACCATGAAGCATGCCACCCTTGCAGTGGGTGCAGGTTAACTCTCAGGATGTCAGTCAGTGTTGTCCTGCTGTTGGTTGGTGCCCAGTTCCCAGCAGGGCCTGGTACTCCCCACAACAGAGCACCATTGTCAGACATCTTAGAAGTGGCTTTTCACTCCCTGTGAGGTGTGCATGCTTCAGTGTGAGCTTGCTGGGCCATGTGGGTGGGGGATGTTGAGCTGTGACTACCACTCCCATCATGCTACTGCCTACACCCCCCTTCCCAGAATGCCCATACTTCCTTCCTTTTGAGTCGACTTCACTGTGTGTCAGTGTGACAGCAATGGCAAGATGGCTGACAGTGTGGTCCTGTTGTTTGTTGGTGCACAGTTCCCAGCAGGGCCTTGTGCTCCCCACAGCAGTACCCAGTGTCAGCCATCTTGTCATTTCTTTTCCACTCCCTGTGATGTGAGCATGGTTCAGAGTGGTGTTGATGGGCCAATTGTGAGGGTGACCAATATCTGTGACTACCACTCCCATCATGCTATTTCCTACACCCCCCTTCCCAGCATGCCCATACTTCCTTCCTTTTGAGTCGACTTCACTGTGTGTCAGTGTGACAGCAATGGCAAGATGGTTGACAGTGTGGTCCTGTTGTTTGTGGTGCACAGTTCCCAGCAGGGCCTTGTGCTCCCCACAGCTGAGGGCAGTGTCAGACATCTTTGAAGTGGGTTTTCACTCCCTGTGAGGTGTGCATGCTTCAGTGTGAGCTTGCTGGGCCATGTGGGTGGGGATGTTGAGCTGTGACTACCACTCCCATCATGCTATTGCCTACACCCCCCTTCCCAGCATGCCCATACTTCCTTCCTTTTGACTCTGCTTCCCTGTGGGGTAGTGTGCCTGTGCTGACAGGATGGCTGACAGTGTTGTCCTGGCGTTTGTTTGGCTACAAGTCCCATGTGTGTCACTGTGCTTCCCACAGCATGACCCAGGGTGGTGGTTCTTTGTGGGATAATTAATTTTAGTGTGAGGCAATGCATTTTCCCAGGTGAGTTGTGTGTAGTTTGTGTTAGGGGTGTGTGTGGGAAGAGCTGCTGGTAACTATGGTCATAGCTGTCAGTCCTCCTTCCCACCCAGCCAGATATCCCACCATGTAACGTGCTTCCATTGCAGGGAGTGCAAGTTGGCTTTCAGGATGTCAGTCAGTGGTGTCCTGCTGTTGGTTGTTGCACAGTTCCCAGCAGGGCCTTGTGCTCCCCACAGCTGTACCCAGTGTCAGCCATCTTGTCAGTTCTTTTCCACTCCCTGTGATGTGAGCATGATTCAGAGTGGTGTTGATGGGCCAATTGTGAGGGTGACCAATATCTGTGACTACAACTCCCATCATGCTATTGCCTACACTCACTTCACCAGCATACACAGTATTCCTTCCTTTCAGTGAGCTTCCCTGTGAGGTGGTGTTCTAGTGGTGGCAAAATATCTGACTGTGTTTGTTGGTTAGATTTGTGCCACTGCCTTGGTCTATTTGTTGTTAGGTTTGTACATGTCATGACACAGTTACATATCACTATGAGATGGCACGTATTGTGTTTATCTGACTAACATACACATCTTGGGATGATTATCTTTTGGTTGCTGTGAATTTGCTAAGGGTGCATGGTTTGACTATCCCCTTGACAGTGATGTGTGTGTATTGTCACACAATATTGTGTATATTGGTTGTGGACTCACCATGCTCTGGGATGTTTGATAGTCCATATACGCTCACTGGTGGTAGGATGGCCCGCACCTTCTCCTCCCAGGGCCTGAGGTATACTGGTTTGGCAGGAGGGCCACTGCTGGTGCGATTACTCAGGGCGTAATCCTTCTTGAGTAGGTCCTTGACCCTCCTGCGCACATCATACCACCTGTTCTGGATGTTTTCCTTTGTGCGCAAACATGGTGATTGTGCGTTCACCCTGTCGACGATCCTCTCCCACATCTTGGTTTTCTGCGACATGGGGGTCTGTTGGACCAATGTACCAAACAACTGTGGCTCTACCCTGAGGATCTCATCTACCAGGACTTCCAATTCACTGTCTAGGAACTTTGTATTCTTCTTTGGGGGCATGGTGATGGGTGGTGGTGGGGATTGATGTGTGTGTGAGTGTGCAAGTGAGGGTGGGTGAGTGTAGGTTTTGCTGGGTGTATGTGAGGGTGCTATTTGGGAGGTGCTAATGGTGTGTGGCTTGTGTGATGGATGAGTTGTGAGTGTGTCTGTGGTTGCTGTCTGATGGTGTTCTGTGCTGGCAGGTCAGTTGAATTTGCAAAGGATCATGGTAGGGATTTGTGTATGGGTGGAGTTGGGGGTGTGTCCTTGTTCCATGTTTTCTTCCCCCTGTATTTATTGACTTTGTCATTGCTTGTTTGGCCCTTTTTTTGTATTTTTTCCTTTGTGTTTTTTAGGCATGTAGGAGACGTTCTTCTGATCGAGTAGGACGCTGCAGTTGGCTCGTGCGGGCTTCTCCGAGTCTTTCAAGCTGTGTTCCTGATGGGTTTTATGTGCGGCGTACGCGTCGGTCGCGGAGTATTGGGTTGCTTCGTCTCGGTTTTGTATGCGTGTCAGTCGTACGGCTTGGGCGCCGTGCGACTCGGTCTGGTTTTACACGCATTGCATCGTACTGCGCGGGTCGGAGTTCGCGGGTACGTTTCTGTCGGGTTCATTCCTGGTGTGTGTCGGTCGGTTCGATTCGCGTAGTTTCCCGGCCAAATAGCTGGTTTCCATGCGGTTCGGTCATTTGGCTTGTGTTCCGTACGAGTCGGTCGTGATTCACATGCATTTCATCGTACTACGCGGATCGGGCAGCGCCGGTACGTGTCAGTCGGACAACATTCCCGTACTGAGTCGGTCGGTATGTTTTCCGGACCGAATCAGAATCGGCCCCAAAGTATAGATTATGTCACAAACAGCATACTTACTGAAAATCCTTTCTACCAAGCCAACGAAGCAAAACTAACACCTTTGCTTGATTACTTTGAAGACACCTGGGTAGGAAGACTACAGAGGTCAGGGCACCGAAGACAACCCAAATTCCAAATCCCCTGGTGGAATGTCCATGAAAGCACCCTAGCACAAAAAGCTAAAACAAATAGTGCAGTGGAAGGATGGCATAATGCCTTCCAAGCCACAATAGGAAAAGGACAACCAACTTTACACAAACTAATAGAAACCATCAAAAAAGAATCAAGGGGGTGATTATGATGGCAGACGGACTTCAGTCCGCCCGCCATCGTATTGGGAAGTGGGACCACCCACCTCCAAGGCGGCGGGCCCACAGGGGGAATTACGATGTGACCGCCACCACGGCGGTCACACTCCCCATATTGTACATTGCGGCATGTGCTGCTAGCAGCAGCACCCGCTGCAATGTAAAAACGGCAGGTATTACATTTCCCTGCACAATGCAGTGCCTGCCACATGGTGCAGGGAGGTGCCCCCCAAATGCAAATACCCACTGCCCCTGCATAAAGGGTGCACGCAACGGGCCCCCAAATTCCATCCCCACCAGCCTTTACATGGTGGGTGAACTGCCATGGAAAGGATGGTGGGGAGCCAATATGTATTACATGCTGATGGCCTCTGTCGCACTGGCAGGCTAAAGGAGCCCGTCGGATGTGTGGCGGTTGGAGTTTCCGACCGCCACAGTACCGCCCGCCATAATAATATGGCGGGCGGTAAATGGCCTCACAATGGCGGTGAACCCGCCACCGACAGCCTGTTGGTGGCGGGTTCACTGCCATCCTAATCAGCCCCAAAGTTATCAAGAATTAAGGTTAGAACAATCCCTCACTGAGGGGTCGATTACGATGGACTTTGTCCGCCCGCCATCGCATTTGCAAAAGGGACCACACGCCATAGGTGCGGCGGTCCCGCAATACACATTAGGATGCGCCCGCCACACTGGCGGGCGCATCCCGTATTTTTATATTGCGGCCGGCGGTGCTGCGAGCAGCACCCGCCGCAATGTAAAAATACATGTTGTGCATTTACATGCACAACGTGACAGGCACTGCGCGGTGCCTGCCACATTGTACATGCAAATGCAGGGGGGGTACCATAGGTACCCCCATGTGCACCCCCCACCCGCCCAACACCCTGGGGGCCCGCAACGGGCCCCCAACAGCAGAAACCGCCAGCCTTTCCATGGCGGCAATGCAGCCATGGAAAGGCTGCTCGCAGCCTGCATTGTAATATGGATGGCGGTGTCTTCCAGACACCGCCACCATATTCAGCACGTTTTCCGCTGGTCGACGAGTCGACCGGCGGAAAAGCGGCGGACGGTCTTTCTGTCCGCCGCGGACCCCCCAGCCATCATGATATGGCGGGGGGTCTTTGCTGTCGGGGTGGCGGGCGGCCCGGCGGGGGCGATCCGCCCGCCATCGTGATCGGCCCCTAAAATAGGTCCTAAACTTAGTAAGCAAACAAAAACAATGTACGAACACCTACAGTTCAAAAGTGGACTCTACCCAAACACCAAAGGACCAGAATACCTAGATACAATTGCCAAATCTATACTTTAAAAACAAGAGAATTGCAAACACCATGCAGCTTTTAAAAATTACAAAACAATTAAACAACATATTTCTACTCTTTTTTAAATTAATAATTATAATTATGTCATTTAAAAATTATAAACGTACATATAAATATATGACATAATATAATTATTAAAATAAAAAAGAAACAAGTAAACAAAAAACATTTCCCACCCATAATAATTAAAAATAACTTACAGTTTTGTCACAGGAGATGGTCCTCAAAAACAAACAAATCCATAGTATTTAAAACAAAATAAAAATCCATTAAAAAACTGAATAACCGAAAAAAAACGTAAAAATACAACTGTAGAAAAAAGGCTCCAGCAACGCAATCCTCTCAATAACGAAACCCTCAAAATCCCGAAAATTAGTTAAAAAAAAAAAACGCTCCAACAAACCCGAAAAATGAAAGGAAATGTAAAAAAGTAATTTGTTTCAAAGAAACAAAATACATTTTCCTTTTTAAAAAAAAAGAGTCTTCAGCACCATAGCTTATCGAAACAGAAAACCTGCAAAAAGAAAAAAACAACACCCTCACACATAAACACATACAATCCCACACACATTAATTACAACATTAAATACAGCATAACATAATTAAACATCGAATAACTAACACTATGGGGCCGATTCCGATTTCGGCCGGAAGGGCACCGAACGATGGTCGGAGCCCTTCCGACCGAATCGGAACATGCCGGCCGGATTCCTTTCCGACCGAGCCATTCCGATGGGCTCGGTCGGAAAGGAATCCGACTGGGATTTCCGGATGGCTTACGACGGGCTTGGAGAGCCTGTCCGCCGTCCGGAAATCCTTCAGTACTCCCCCGGCTGCCTCTTCACGACTGAGGGAGTACGATGGCAGTATTTCACTGCCTTTTCGTGCCGGTCTTTCCGGCACGAAAAGGCAGTCGGTAACTGTCTTTGGGGGCCCCCAGTAGGGCCCCCATGGGTGCAAGTCCGCCGAATGGCGGCCTGGGGGGGGAGGGGCAGGGAACAAAGACACACCCACAACTCCACCCATATAAAGGACACAAATCCCTACCATGATCCTTTGCAAATTCAAATTACCTGCCAGCACTCAACAGACAGCAACCACACACCCGCAGCTCATCCATCACACAAGCCACACACCATCAGCACCACAACAAATAGAAACCTCACATACACCTAGCAAAACACACACTCACACACCTTCTCCTACACACCAACACACACATCACTCACCATCACCACCCATCACCATGCCCCCAAAGAAGAATCACAAGTTCCTAGATAGTGAATTGGAAGTCCTGGTAGATGAGATCCTCAGGGTAGAGCCACAGCTCTTTGGTACACTGGTCCAACAGACACCCATGTCACAGAAAACAAAGATGTGGGAGAGGATCGTCGACAGGGTGAACGCACAATCACCATGTTTGCGCACAAAGACAGACATCCAGAACAGGTGGTATGACGTGCGCAGGAGGGTCAAGGAGCTGCTGAAGAAGGACTACATCTTGAGCCAATACACCGGCAGTGGCCCTCCTGCCAAGCCAGTATACCTCAGGCCCTGGGAGGAGAAGGTGCGGGCCATCCTACCACCAGTGAGCGTCTATGGACTAGAAAACATCCCAGAGCCTGGTGAGTACACAACAAATGTACACAATATTCTGCGACTACACACACACATCACTGTCAAGGGGAGAGTCAAACCATGCACTCTTAGCAAATACACAGCAACCAGAACAGAATCATCCCAAAATGTGTATGTCACTCAGAGAAACACAACACATGCCATCACAAAGTGACATTTAACTGTGTCATCACATGTACAAACACAACTACAACTACAGCTAGGCATTGGCACAAATATAACTGACAAACACATCCAGACAAGTAGCCACCACTACAACACCAGCACACAGTGAAGCACACTGAAAGAAAGGAAATATGTGTATGCTGGGCAAGTCAGTGTAGCCAATAGCATCATGGGAGTTGTAGGCACAGATATTGCTCACCCCCACAACTGTCCCATCAACACCACCCTGAACCATGCGCACATCACAGGGAGTGGAAAACAACTGACAAGATGGCTGACACTGGCTACTGCTGTGGGTAGCACAAGGCCCTGCTGGCAACTGTGCAACAACCAACAGCAGGACACCACTGACTGACATCCTGAAAGACAACTTGCACTCCCTGCAATGGAAGCACGTTCCATGGTGGGATATCTGGCTGGGTGGGAAGGAGGACTCACAGCCCTGACCATAGTTACCAGCAGCGTTTCTCACACACACCCCTAACACAAACTCCACAAAACTCACCTGGGAGAATGCATTGCCCCACACTCCAATCAAATATCCCACAAAGAACCACAACCCTGGGTCATGCTGAGTGAAGCACAGGGACACACATGGGACCTGTAGCAAAACTAACCCCAGGATAACACTGTCAGCCATCTTGTCAGCACAGGCACACAACCCCACAGGGAAGCAGAGTCAAAGGGAAGGAAGCATGGGCATGCTGGGAAGGGGGGTGGAGGCAATAGCATGATGGGAGTGGTAGTCACAGCTCAACATCCCCCACCCACATGGCCCAGCAAGCTCACACTCAAGCAAGCACACCCCACAGAGAGTGGAAAGCCCCATCAAAGATGTCTGACACTGGTGCTCTGTTGTGGGGATCACAAGGCCCTGCTGGGAACTGGCCACCAACCAACAGCAGGACACCACTGTCAGCCATCTTGCCATTGCTCTCACACTCAAACACACTGAAGTCCACCCAAAAGCAAGTAAGTATGGGCATGCTGGGAAGTGGGGTGGAGGCAATATCATGATGGGAGTGGTAGTCACGGATATTGGTCACCCCCACAACTGTCCCATCAACACCACCCTGAACCATGCGCACATCACAGGGAGTGGAAAACAACTGACAAGATGGCTGACACTGGGCACTGCTGTGGGGAGCACAAGGCCCTGCTGGCAACTGTGCAACAACCAACAGCAGGACACCACTGCCAGCCATCTTGCCATTGCTCTCACACTCACACACACTGAAGTCCACCCAAAAGCAAGTAAGTATGGGCATGCTGGGAAGTGGGGTGGAGGCAATAGCATGATGGGAGTGGTAGTCACAGATATTGGTCACCCCCACAACTGTCCCATCAACACCACCCTGAACCATGCGCACATCACAGGGAGTGGAAAACAACTGACAAGATGGCTGACACTGGGCACTGCTGTGGGGAGCACAAGGCCCTGCTGGCAACTGTGCAACAACCAACAGCAGGACACCACTGCCAGCCATCTTGCCATTGCTCTCACACTCACACACACTGAAGTACACCGAAAAGCAAGTAAGTATGGGCATGCTGGGAAGTGGGGTGGAGGCAATAGCATGATGGGAGTGGTAGTCACAGATATTGGTCACCCCCACAACTGTCCCATCAACACCACCCTGAACCATGCGCACATCACAGGGAGTGGAAAACAACTGACAAGATGGCTGACACTGGGCACTGCTGTGGGGAGCACAAGGCCCTGCTGGCAACTGTGCAACAACCAACAGCAGGACACCACTGACTGACATCTTGCCATTGCTCTCACACTCACACACACTGAAGTCCACCCACAAGCAAGTAAGTATGGGCATGCTGGGAAGTGGGGTGGAGGCAATAGCATGATGGGAGTGGTAGTCACAGATATTGGTCACCCCCACAACTGTCCCATCAACACCACCCTGAACCATGCGCACATCACAGGGAGTGGAAAACAACTGACAAGATGGCTGACACTGGCTACTGCTGTGGGGAGCACTAGGCCCTGCTGGCAACTGTGCAACAACCAACAGCAGGACACCACTGCCAGCCATCTTGCCATTGCTCTCACACTCACACACACTGAAGTACACCCAAAAGCAAGTAAGTATGGGCATGCTGGGAAGTGGGGTGGAGGCAATAGCATGATGGGAGTGGTAGTCACAGATATTGGTCACCCCCACAACTGTCCCATCAACACCACCCTGAACCATGCGCACATCACAGGGAGTGGAAAACAACTGACAAGATGGCTGACACTGGCTACTGCTGTGGGGATCACAAGGCCCTGCTGGCAACTGTGCAACAACCAACAGCAGGACACCACTGCCAGCCATCTTGCCATTGCTCTCACACTCACACACACTGAAGTACACCCAAAAGCAAGTAAGTATGGGCATGCTGGGAAGTGGGGTGGAGGCAATAGCATGATGGGAGTGGTAGTCACAGATATTGGTCACCCCCACAACTGTCCCATCAACACCACCCTGAACCATGCGCACATCACAGGGAGTGGAAAACAACTGACAAGATGGCTGACACTGGGCACTGCTGTGGGGAGCACAAGGCCCTGCTGGCAACTGTGCAACAACCAACAGCAGGACACCACTGACTGACATCTTGCCATTGCTCTCACACTCACACACCCTGAAGTCCACCCACAAGCAAGTAAGTATGGGCATGCTGGGAAGTGGGGTGGAGGCAATAGCATGATGGGAGTGGTAGTCACAGATATTGGTCACCCCCACAACTGTCCCATCAACACCACCCTGAACCATGCACACATCACAGGGAGTGGAAAACAACTGACAAGATGGCTGACACTGGCTACTGCTGTGGGGAGCACAAGGCCCTGCTGGCAACTGTGCAACAACCAACAGCAGGACACCACTGCCAGCCATCTTGCCATTGCTCTCACACTCACACACACTGAAGTCCACCCAAAAGCAAGTAAGTATGGGCATGCTGGGAATGGGGTGGAGGCAATAGCATGATGGGAGTGGTAGGCACAGATATTGGTCACCCCCACAACTGTCCCATCAACACCACCCTGAACCATGCGCACATCACAGGGAGTGGAAAACAACTGACAAGATGGCTGACACTGGCTACTGCTGTGGGGAGCACAAGGCCCTGCTGGCAACTGTGCAACAACCAACAGCAGGACACCACTGACTGACATCCTGAAAGACAACTTGCACTCCCTGCAATGGAAGCACGGTCCATGGTGGGATATCTGGCTGGGTGGGAAGGAGGAGCGGATGACAACCAAATAC
Source organism: Calotriton arnoldi (assembly GCA_963921515.1). Lineage (NCBI taxonomy): Eukaryota > Metazoa > Chordata > Amphibia > Caudata > Salamandridae > Calotriton > Calotriton arnoldi. Next base: position 632,029 of record CAWUFW010009053.1, on the reverse strand, counting down.
AACCAATGCAGACCATGTACACACCCCAACATTCACATAGAAATGCCCAAATAATGCAGGACAATGTGCTACACCAATATCAACCCCTGACTGTGACAACTTAGGACAATGCATTGTACAGGCCCGCATCCAGAGGCACAGTCACAACTGTCAGGTGTGTCAACCATTGATGCCTGCAGAAACATAACATACATTGTGTGTGTCTCCCAAAAACAGGTGATGATGGGGACACAGCAGCAGATGCTGAGGAGTCCTCGTCCCAGGCTCAAGAGGATACGGAGCTCACTGGTGTGGAACAGCCTCTGCCCTCCTCGGATGACGAAGACTTACCTGGCACCTCTGGAGCAAGTCATCATGCAGCACCAGCAGGACCACCAGCTGCACCCCCTGCACCCACCCCTCCAACGACTGTCAACACACATACCACCCCTGCCGACACGGACACACCAAGGAGCAGCACCACCACCAGCACAGGGACCCTGGACCAACGTGGGGCCATGGACACCACCACCACCAACAACCCACAAGGTGGCCCAGGGTCACCTGTGCCTGCCACCTCAGGTACTACACGTGTCGCCAGGGGTGGTGGGAGGGGTGGGAGACATAGGTCGCTGCTCACAGAGGGGTCTGGACTGCATGATGACCCACAACTGGCACGCATAGCCGATGCGTACCAGTCCAGCACCGGAGAGTTCAGCCAGGTAGTGGGGCTCCTCAGGGACATCAAACAGCAGCAGGCTGCCCATCATGCCCGCTTGGACTCACACATGTCCCGCGTGGAGTCCAAGTGGGACACACTGCAAGAGATGACGGTGATGCATAGGGACATATTACAATGCCTCCGCCAGATGAGCAGCAACCAGTCAACACCTCCCTGTGTGCCCACAACATCTGCTGCTGAAACAACTGCAACTGCCACAGGGAGGGAGGATGACTCTGGCGGAGAGTCCCCTGCACCGCAGCAGCCTGCACTTGAGGATCCCCCAAAGAAGAGGGGACGTCCGAGGAGGGGCAAGTGAGAGGCCGATGGCCATGTGCAACCCCAGGAAGCCAAAACCTGTTCTGGAGAATAACCTTTGTGCGCAAACTGTTCACCCTGTTGACTGCAACACAACTCTCCCACATGACATGGGGAGCTCAAGTTGGACCAATGTCTCTGATTACTGTGGACTTTACTCTGGACATTTCTGCTACCAGGACTTCCAAATTATCTAGGAACTTTGGATCACAATCACAATGTACAGCACCCAACAACCTGTGCACTATACTCACACATGTATGTCAATAAACTCACTTATACACCATACTTGCCTCTGTTGTGATTCCAATGTTGTCTCAGAAGTTGCGATGATGATCGGGGAAATGACACTGTGCATGCTAACTGCTACAGCAAGTACAACACCGGCATGTGAGTCATGGCGACTTCACACATATGGGGGAGGCACACCACCAGGGCTACACAACACATACACACCATGGACATCTGACTCATCGCCTACACTGGTGTTGCCAGGAAATACGTTGCATTGCACAGACCCAACACCTATTCACAGTCTGTGTTAACTAGCCCACTGGTGCAGTAAGCAAATGTCAGTCAGATGTGTGACCACAGACAATGCACATCACATAGTGAAGCACAGGTTTATTACACATTTGCAACATGTTGAAACCACCACAGATGCAAGGTAATCCCACCTGGCAGCGGGCACATAGTCAACAAGTGTAGAAGGAAGGAAGTCCATGGGTGTGGTGCACATCACCTGTAGGGACACAACAGCTACCACCCAGGAAGTCGAATCACGGTGTTGGGGATCACAGTTGACCAAACGACTCTGAAAGTACCCTGTGAAGGACAGAAATGACACACAGTCAAAAGTACTGAAGAACAGGACAGAACTGCAATACTCATGCACAATACATGTTACAAGATACCCACCCAGAACCAAGTTTGCATGTCAACACTGTTGGGGAGTACAGACTACCTGCAAGGACACATCGCTACATGCATACAGACATGTAGCCCATGGACACACTCAAACAGCACCAGAGCACCACCAACACATATCATGCAAACTCACATCATTGACATGCCATCTCTGGATACTCACATTCAGCTGAAGAAGTTGGTGATGAGCTGTGTGCGGACATCACCCTCAACATCATCATCATCATCACTGGCATCGTGGTCCAGGCCAGGATCCTCCACAGGTGGCGGACGTTGGTCATCGTCATCCAGGATGAGAGGCAACTCCTTCCACACTGCCAGGTTGTGGAGCATGCAGCAGACGATGAGAATCTTGCACACCTTTGCTGGGGCATATGGGAGGGACCCTCCTGTCTTGTCGAGGCAGCGGAAGCGGCTCTTCAGGAGACCAAATGTCCGCTCAATCACTCTCCTGGTCCGACCATGTGCCTCATTGTAGCGCATCTGGGCTGGTGTCACAGGGTTCCTGAGGGGCGTCAGCAACCACGGCATGTTGGGGTATCCGGAGTCACCTACATACAGACAATTGCACATTAGCAGAGTTGGAAAAGAGGGTGGAACACTACATAGCAGAACACACACAATGGTACAAAGTCAGTACACACCTACAAGCCAGGCACGCTGGTTCCGCATCTGTGCCATCATCCTCAGGATGCGACTACTCCTCATCACGTACGCATCGTGTGCAGAACCAGGGAAACGGGCACACACGTGTGTGATGCTCATATCTGCAAGACAGACCACCAGTGCTTTGACCGAGTGGTAGTGTTTGCGGTTACGGTAGGCCTGCTCTTGGGCCTGTGGTGGTACCAACGCCACATGTGTCCCATCAATGGAGCCAATGACATGCGGCATCCTCCCCAGGGCATAGAAGTCACTCTTCACGCCAGTGAGTCGTTGGAGTCTAGGGAAATAGATGTACTGGTTCAGGTATATCAACATAGCCTCCAAAACATCCCGGAGCACACGGCTGAACATGGTCTGTGACATCCCACCAGCAGTCGCCAGAGTGTGTTGAAAGGTACCAGTGGCAAAGAAGTGTAGGGCTGCCATCACCTTCACCTTGGGGGTCAGCGCTGTAGGGTACGGACGGCCAGGTTGCAAATGTGGTGCCAAGCGCACTGCCAAATCCTCAATCAGCTGCCTGGTGAAGCGGTACCGTCGGATGCTGTCCCGTTCCACCATCATTGCCAGGTCAGGGAATGGTCTATGGACAGCTGGTCCCCTGCAGTGCATAGGTGAAGAAAGCAAGATTGTCAGTCATCCCACATATGTGGCATTGCACACACTCAACATCACATGATACATCATAATGAGGCACAAGTACATGATGTGTGCAGTTCCGTACGGATATGTATGGCACATACATGGCCAATATCTAACATCACAGTCCAACAAGTGGCATCAAGAAGTCCCAGGTCATGCCATCGGATACCATGAGGCCGTGTCCCAGTACCCATCTCCTGCTGCCAAATAACAAACACACGCCACAGTGACATGTGAGGACTGATGTGCCCCAGGCATCACAGCTCAACGACAGGTAGATTCCCAGGGACCCTGTATTGCCACATGGACACTGGCATGACATGGTGTATCATGTATACACCACAGCAAAACAACCATGAGCCCCACAGGTAGTGGTCCGTGTTGCCTCGGCAGGACAGACATGGACGTCTCTGACACACACACGCACAACATCAAAGTCCATGCACAAACAACGTGGATGTGGAGACTGCCTCCCATTGTGCACATGAAATCAGAGACATTGTAATCACAACATGTACACAGACTGTGGAGGACCATCAACATTGTGCCAATGGGTCACCCTGGGTTGAACATAACGTCCCACATGGGACTCAGGGGGTATGTGACATGACATACACATACACCACCGTGAACTGTGACCATGCCACATGCACAGATATGAACAGTTGCACATCACAGTGGTCATGTACACGAAACACCAAGGATTCTGTCCCCATAAACACGTGCACAGCCTGGGGGTGGCTGCCCCCAAGTGACACCCACAGAACAACATGTTCACCCCCATACACGGAATAGGTAATGCAGCCTTACATGCCCTAGGATACAGTTTGGACAGGCTGTGGTGTTGTAGGTGTGCCCCTCACTGCCTGGGAAGTATATGTGGCTGGCATATGTTCACCCGTGACAGGCATGGTGACATATGCCAGTGACTTGTACAGGTATGCGTTGGACAGCAATGGACCGATCAGTGCGCACACATTGGCCATTGCATTCAATGTGCGCTGGTACGCGTTGTATTGGCAATACGCCTTGGACAGCAATGGACCGATCAGTGCGCACACATTGGCCATTGCATTCAATGTGCGCTGGTACGCGTTGTATTGGCAATACGCCTTGGACAGCAATGGACCGATCAGTGCGCACACATTGGCCATTGCATTCAATGTGCGCTGAGTACGCGTTGTATTGGCAATACGCCTTTGACAGCAATGGACCGATCAGTGCGCACACATTGGCCATTGCATTCAATGTGCGCTGGTACGCATTGTATTGGCAATACGCCTTGGACAGCAATGGACTGATCAGTGCGCACACATTGGCCATTGCATTCAATGTGCGCTGGTGCGCGTTGTATCCTATGTACGCGTTGAACAGCAATGGTCCGATCGGTGTGCCCGGCCGGCCCATTGCATTCAATGTGTCTGGGTGCAGCGTTGTATCCTATGTACGCGTTGAACAGCAATGGTCCGATCGGTGTGCCCGGCCGGCCCATTGCATTCAATGTGTGCGGGTGCGCGTTGTTTCCCATGTACGCGTTGAACAGCAATGGTCCGATCGGTGTGCCCGGCCGGCCCATTGCATTCAATGTGTCGGGTACGCGTTGTATCCTATGTACGCGTTGAACAGCAATGGTCCGATCGGTGTGCCCGGCCGGCCCATTGCATTCAATGTGTGCGGGTGCAGCGTTGTTTCCCATGTACGCGTTGAACAGCAATGGTCCGATCGGTGTGCCCGGCTGGCCCATTGCATTCAATGTGTGCGGGTACGCGTTGTTTCCCATGTACGCGTTGAACAGCAATGGTCTGACCGGTGTGCCCGGCCGGCCCTTTGCATTCAATGTGTGCGGGTACGCGTTGTATCCTATGTACGCGTTGAACAGCAATGGTCCGATCGGTGTGCCCGGCCGGCCCATTGCATTCAATGTGTGCGGGTACGCGTTGTTTCCCATGTACGCGTTGAACAGCAATGGTCCGATCGGTGTGCCCGGCCGGCCCATTGCATTCAATGTGTGCGGGTACGCGTTGTATCCTATGTACGCGTTGAACAGCAATGGTCCGATCGGTGTGCCCGGCCGGCCCATTGCATTCAATGTGTGCGGGTACGCGTTGTTTCCCATGTACGCGTTGAACAGCAATGGTCCGATCGGTGTGCCTGGCCGGCCCATTGCATTCAATGTGTGCGGGTACGCGTTGTATCCTATGTACGCGTTGAACAGCAATGGTCCGATCGGTGCGCACCCATTGGCTATGGCCTGGCCTGGCAACGGACGCGTTTTCAAAATTTGAACGAGTCTGATGCTGTAAATTCAGTTGGTCACCCACAACAATGTTGCAATTTCATGGGTGCCACGAAGTTGAACATTTGAAGGATGCTGGGGGCGTGTGTAAGTGGTGCAATTCCATGGATTGGCCAGATTCAGATGATGCAAACGACTTGGACCTATCACTTTGGACACATGGGACAGTATCTGCCTCTGCAGCACACATATAATGCTGGCTGTTCCCCTGAGAGCTCACTTGCCTGCACTACATGCTCCAGGACGACATCTGCCACTACACTGCTGCTGTATCCTCACCCTCTGGACCCTGCAATGGCACGTACTGTGGAGAGAGCCCCAGCCTTCAGCACTGAGGAGAACCAGGCCCTGCTGGATGGCCTCCTTCCACAGTACAGCAAGCAGGGGAGCAGGTGAGTGTTCTGTCCACTGCCTTTCTAAATGTGCATGTTGTCTGACTAGCAGGGCTAACAGTCTGCACGCCACTGGCTAGCAGGCTCACTGAGTAGTTGTCCCCACCCATAGTGTGTAGTTACATGCACTTGACAGGTATAGTGCAGTGACAGTGCATTTAAACTAGGTTTTACTTCCCAGGCAATGATACCATGTAGTAACTGCTGGCATACTGTCCATAGCCATCGTTGCACTGCCTGTGTACATCATGTGCCCCTGTGATTGAGACATGTATATCCAACTGTGTAATGCACGGATATGTTGCATGTGTAGTAATGGCATTCTCACTTTGTTATCCTCACAGGTTGATGCCCACCAGAAGCAGAAGATATGGCTGACCATCGTCCGGGCAGTGAGATCCGTGGGGGTCTACAAGCGCCGGATCCGCAACTGCCAGAAGAGGTGGCAGGACCTTCGGGGCTGGACCCGGAGGATCGCACGGGTCCAGCTGAAGCTGTCGCCTCCTTGCAGGAGGGGCGGACACCGGACCCTGACCCCCACATGCTGAGGATCCTGGCGGTGGTCTTCCCTGATCTGGATGGGCAGCTGAAGGCCAGAGAGCAGCAAGGAGGGGTGAGTCCATGTCTGCATTGTGAACTATGTCTGCCATGCTATGTGCCCTCCTCTGGCCTGGTTAAACTTCCACAGTACATCAGTCTTGTGGTCCAGGACCCATGTCCCTCTATTGTACACTGCACACTCCTCATCTGATACCCAGGTGTGGCCCTTACAGTCAGGGTATTGTGTCACTTGGGTACTGTGTCCTTGCAGTTTGCTTGACTCAAGGTGGGGGACAGCATCTGTTTCCCTGACTCTGTGGTGGGCATCATGGGTGGGTCCATTGCTTACACATTGCCTGTGTTCTGACATGTGTTCTGCGTGTGATTTTGATATGTGGCCCAATTGCTGAGCTGATCCACCACATGTGCCTGGGGTATCTGGCACACACCCATGCTGCGGGTGGGAACAATGTTTGTGCCCCAGGAGTGTGTATATAACGTGTGTCACACATACTTAGCCAGCTGCCTACTGTCCAGGGCTCATCCCTCATTCATGTGGGACAGGACAGTCATGCCTACTCCAGGCCATACAATACACTCTGTACTCCCACTGCCGTGTATCAGCTGACACGTTTTGCTCAGTGATTCGTCCCCTCAGGTGTCTGCCTCTGTGTCAGTGTGCTGTGGCTTCGTTGTCAGGTCTGCTGGGGTGTTCCTCGGTTGGGGCTCCGCATGCCACCGGAGATGTGACCATAGGAGATGATACATGTGTGACACATAGGTGTTTGATCACCTGACCGTGCAGACTGGGGTATGCGAATATGAGGTTCAGGCAGCTGTTTCCCATACACAGCAGATTGTGATGTGCTCAGGTGCAGAGGGTAGTGTTACAGGTCTCCCATATGTACAATGGGTATAACCTGGACAGATGAGGGTACAGATGATGTGGTGTGTGGGGGATGTACATGTGCACTTGTTCAGCTCCAGGACTTGCATTCCCCATGATCTACTATTGTGACACAGTGCAGAGTGTTGTTGTCTGGCTGCCCTGCCCATGTGACTGGAGACAGTTGTGTATGACTTAGCAGGCATGGCTGTGCCATGGCATGTGACTTCCTATTAGTGATCCTGCAGGGGAGTGACATTTGCTACATGCACACCGTTGTGGCAATGGCTATCAGGACATGGGTGCATCATGGTGTCTGTCGCTGGTATGCATCACATGCATTTCCTATTTGACTCTGGGCATCCCTTTCATCCGGACACCTGCACTGACTCAGTGGCAAGAGTTGTGATGTGTGCATATCCACATGCTTCACCGGGTTCTCTGCACTGTCCAAATACTGTGTAGGTGGTGCATGTGTCCACACTGGGGTATTGCCATCCCACAGACACCATACAGATGGGTGCAAGGCCAGGTGGGATGTGAGTGCCATGGTTGACCATCAGACTGACAATTGACTTCTCCTGTTCTGTTTGTGCAGTTTTAGCAATGTTCAACTAAGGATGCCAGGGCTTGCTCTGTAATGTGCTGTACTTACTGTGGTGTGTGCGTTCGGTGCAGGTGACTGATGTCTGTCTGTTCCCCTATTGATTGCAGATACATCCACGGCCACAGGAGGGGACAGCTCCACGGACCAGGAGGAGCCGCAGAGCCAGACTGGGTCAGCAGCCAAGGAGTGGTCGGAGGGACCCAGTGGCACGGAGGGCGAGGGGAGCCACACCGAGGAGTCCTCAGCACCATCCACCTCAGCAGAAGACCAGAGCAACTCGGACGATGACTCCCTTATGGAGGCGGGTGTCAGCAGCCACCACACCCCAGCTAGTGTTGCTGTCCCCGCCACCATCACCACCACCACCGCCCTCCCGTTGGCTCCCATTCCCGAGGTCCGTGGAGGCTCCCATGTTCGGGAGCGTGTCTCCTTCGGGCCAGGCACCGCACCCCCTGCACCTGTGTCCCCTGCTGCCCTGAGTGAGGAGTCTGTGTACCTCCTCCGCCAGCTCCATGTAGGACAGACAGCGATGCTGAGTGTCCTCCATGCACACACCACTCTGTTGACTCAGCTGGTGTGGTTCATGGAGGGCATCTCATCGGGCATGTCTGACCTACAGAGGGGCAATAGGTCCATGGACTCCTCCCTGACGGCAGCAGTGTCCCTCCTCCGACAGTCCCTCACCCCTCCTGCTTCTGCCCCATCCACACTCCCCAGCACCTTACCCGTCCCAAGCACACACACACTGGCACAGGCACACACCAGCACAGACACATGCAGCACACGGACACACACGCCAGAAACAAGACGCACACGCACGCACCGTCAGGGGACTGCAACCACACTCACAGGGGATGGGGCACAGGCACAAACACACGCATCCACAAGCACTGCGCAGTCCTCAGTTGCCTCTCCCTCCAAAGAACCCTCCCTTGCCTCACCTGCAACCCCATACACACAGCGGCTCTTCCTCTGTGACCTTGGCCTCTCCCCCTCCGACCCAGCTGATCCAGCATTCAGGGGGAAGAGGAAGCCCACCCACATGGAGCGGAGTGCCCCTGGCCCCCGGACACCATCCCCCAGGTGCGGACCGACTGAGGCCCCCACCCGCAAGTCCCCCCGGTCCTGGAAGAGCAAGACCCCGCCGCAGCCCTGCAGCTCAGGCACCAAGTCTCCTTCCTCCATCCCTCAGGCCCCCACTCCACAGGTGCCCCCACCACACCCTGCCCCAGGTTCCCCCACCCACAGATACACCATCCCCAGAAGGGTCAGGCCTTCTCCCCTGCCACTTGCTCTTCCGGCCCCACACCCCCGCTGCGCTTGTCTGTACCACTGATGTGGTGAGGGTGTCCTCCCCTCTGTCCTGCCCACCTTTCCTGATCCCCATTCTCCTCCCCTGGAGGTGGGCACTGCAGTGGAGTCCACTATCACCCTGTCTGACTTGGGCGCTGCAGTGGCGGACCTGTCCACTCCATCTGCAGGGTCCACTGCAGTTGTGCCGGCACCCACAACATCTGAGTCATGCCCCCCAGTTGTGCCGGCACACACCATGTCAGACACCTCCACTGCAGTTGTCAGTGGCTCTCCAGCACCCACCACCCCTTCCCTGCCTCCTCCTGGTGAGCCCTGATCCTGTCCCTGCGGTGCCTGGCCTGCCCCCGTATGCCCCTCCTAGGGGATTGTCCCCGGTTGTGATCAGTGCAGGCATGCATAGGGTGACATCTGCCACTGTCACCTTGTATAGACTTACTTGATGGACTGGCCATTGGCCTTTGTTGATACCTTGCAGTTCTTCCAAGTTTTGAACCCACATGCTGAATAAAGCAACTTTCTGTTCTCTAGTGGTTTTGCTTCTGATGTACATGATGTTGATGATGCTAACCGTGCCCTTGCTGCAGTGATGGTGATTTTTGGACTCATGAAAATGAAGTGTTACTGTGCATGAACCCATGTGTTCCAGGGGGACAGTGTCCTATCCTGTGGTGAATCCATGTCGTCCTTAGCAGCATCTGAGGGTGTCATGTATCCAATATTTGGCAATGGGATTTCCTACTTACATTAGCAATGTCACATCTGTGGGTTCCACCCATGCACATCTGTTGTGTTTGCCATTGTTCAATTAGTCTAGTTCCCTGACCGTGTGGCCATCTCCACTGGACATGCAGGTTTGGGCATCAATGGGGAAGGACTCTTCTGTGTTGTCAGTGCAACTTGCTGTACATGTGTGTTGGATCTGTGCTGTTGATTTCGTTGACATTCCCATGACCAGGCTGATGTGACGGGAGCCTTCATTTGGTGCTAATTGTTGACTGTGTGACCAAGTGTTCTGCTGACATGATGGAGCCCTACTGATGCGACATATGGCACAGCTTTCCTCACACAGGAGTGGAGTCCCCTCATGGCAGTGTGTACTCCTGTGACATCTCGTGCGCCCAAGGTATGTGTTGTATGAGCATGTGTGTGTGTTCACTTCCATGTTGCTGTGCATGCTGGGATCCCTAGTGATGTTCCTGTTTGTGATGCTTGCTGAGTTGAGCTATGTTCCCCCAAAGTCTTCTCCCTGGGTTCTCTGTGATGTGGGTGCATGGCACATTACTGGTCATCAGGGTGTCACCCATAGGTGTGTTTGCTGTCAGGGCTGAGTTTGTGGGCAGACGCTGATGTGTCACAGTCCGGATTCCCCTTTGCACTTGTTGTTGACACCTGTCATGTGATTTCTGGTTTGTGTTAGCTTTCATTGGTTGTGACACGTTGTGTGTGTGACTGCTGGCACTCCTCAGGGCTGCAATGTTGGTAGTTGTCTATGTGTGTCCTTTGTGGGTGACCTTGGCTTCTTCATAGGTGTGTGACTGTGGCTGGGATCCCATTGGTTGGTGTGGTATTGCCGTCATGTCCATGTACAGCGTAGTGTGCAGTGTGTCAGACATTCAGGAGTCTGGTAGAGTGGCCATGTGTGATGTGTTCCTGCACCTTGGTTCCCACCACCCCCCTGGGATTGTCATGGGTGCATGTGCAATGTCACCAGTGCATGTGAGCTTCACTGCTGCACATTGTTGGAGGTCGAGGTGTGTGGTGTTGAGTGTGTGCAGATGAGAGTTGTTGCCAGGCTAGACCCCTGCCTCCATGTTGGCCTTGGCTGACAGGCTGTGCTGGTTGATTTGTGCTTGTGTAGGTGTGATGGTAGTTTGTTGCTCAGGACACATGACTGTGGTTCACAGTGTGAACGACATCTAGCTTTGTCATCACAGTGGGATTGTAATGCAGCCCAGGGTCACCACATTGTGGGGGCCTGGGTGTGGTGCTGTGGTGTCTGTGTGTCTTGCTGTGTCAGTTGCTGTTCCTACATGCTTGTGTGACATGTGTGATTTGTGCTCCCACTCATCTGACAATGCCTGATTGCCCACATAGGGGATTTGGATCCATGAGTTACCTTTGTGTGGCACTGTATGCACGTCTGTGTAATTGGTATTCAGGCCTCCTCATGTGTTGTGTGTTTGCCTGGGGACACTGGTACCCCCCTCACCTGTTGTGTTTGATGTGCAGTGTGGGTCTGCCTGTTTGTGTTTGTGCATCTGCACCACTGCATTGGCATTTCTTTAGTGTGCCATTGGCTGTATGTTGTTTGGTGTGTTTGCCCTGCTGTCCCTGGGACTCCTAGGTCATCAGTCAGCACAATGATCATTGTGTGTGTCCCCCATTGCTGCCATGGTATGGTATCTGTTCACCTCCCTTCTACAGTCTCCACTGGGTATCTGAATTTGTGTGCCCATTGGTGCAAATATGTGGGTCTGCATTCTGATGGTCACTTCTGTCATTGAGTCATTGATGAGTGTTGACAGTGTCAGCTCCCATGGGTGATGTTTGTCTGCACATTGCCAAAGGTATGTCTTGTTTGCACTGCACTGTTTGCCTCCCCCATTCTATGTTGCTATGGGACACAAGCACTACTTTGCCACTGATGTGTTTGTTGTTCTGTGACCAGGAATAATCCATGCAGTTTGGCAGTTGCAGCTTATTCTTTGTCAACACATACATTTTGGTCACTGTGATGATGGGGGTTTGGACCCCATTGCCACAATGTTCAATATGTGCTTCAGCTATGGACCCCACACTCACATTTTGGTCACTGTGATGATGGGGGTTTGGACCCCATTGCCACAATGTTCAATATGTGCTTCAGCTATGGACCCCACACTCACATTTTCGTCACTGTGATGATGGGGGTCTGGACCCCACTGCCACAATGTTCAATATGTGCTTCAGCTATGGAGCACACACTCACATTTTGGTCACTGTGATGATGGGGGTTTGGACCCCATTGCCACAATGTTCAATATGTGCTTCAGCTATGGACCCCACACTCACATTTTGGTCACTGTGATGATGGGGGTTTGGACCCCATTGCCATAATGGTCAATATGTGCTTCAGCTATGGACCCCACACTCACATTTTGGTCACTGTGATGATGGGGGTTTGGACCCCATTGCCACAATGGTCAATATGTGCTTCAGCTATGGACCCCACACTCACATTTTGGTCACTGTGATGATGGGGCTTTGGACCCCATTGCCACAATGGTCATGGCCTGCTTGCATTGTGGGTGCCACACACATTTATGTGTGGCACTTGTGATAGGGGGTCACATTGTATGTCCACAGTCCTGTTCAGTGTTGTAGGCATTTGACACAGTCTACACACGCTTGTCATGGTGTTGGGGGGATGTCTTTGTGTTGCATTCTTTCTGCTGGTGTGTGCTTCTTGTGGCATGTATTTGCCATCCTGTGAGTGGGGGTGGTAGTAGTAGGCATCCAGCCCCCACTGGGTAGAGGTGGTAGTAGTGGTAGGCACCTGGCATCCCCTGGGTAGAGGTGGTAGTAGTGGTGGGCACCTGGCACCCCCTGGGTAGAGGTGGTAGTAGTGGTAGGCACCTGGCACCCCCCTGGGTAGAGGTGGCAGTAGTGACAGGCATCCAGCCCCCATGGGTAGAGGTGGTAGTAGTGGTAGGCACCTGGCACCCCCATGGGTAGAAGTGGTAGTAGTGGTAGGCACCTGGCACCCCCTGGGTAGAGGTGGTAGTAGTGGTAGGCACCTGGCACCCCCCTGGGTAGAGGTGGCAGTAGTGACAGGCATCCAGCCCCCCCTGAGTAGAGGTGGTAGTAGTGGGAGGCACCTGGCACCCCCTGGGTAGAGGTGGTAGTAGTGGTAGGCACCTGGCACCCCCATGGGTAGAGGTGGTAGTAGTGGTAGGCACCTGGCACCCCTGAGTAGAGGTGGTAGTAGTGGTAGGCACCTGGCACCCCCTGGGTAGAGGTGGCAGTAGTGACAGGCATCCAGCCCCCCCTGGGTAGAGGTGGTAGTAGTGGGAGGCACCTGGCACCCCCTGGGTAGAGGTGGTAGTAGTGGGAGGCACCTGGCACCCCCTGGGTAGTGGTGGTAGTACTGGTAGGCACCTGGCACCCCCATGGGTAGAGGTGGTAGTAGTGGTAGGCACCTGGCACCCCCTGGGTAGAGGTGGTAGTAGTGGTAGGCACCTGGCACCCCCCTGGGTAGAGGTGGCAGTAGTTACAGGCATCCGGGCCCCTATGTGTATATGTGGCATTGGTGATGGGCATCCCGCCCCTATGGTGCTGCTGTTTCTGGAGTAAGTAATTTCTGCATCCCTGTGTGTGTGTGTGATATGTCGGGTACGTGTAGTTTGTGTTTGTGGTTGGTGTCTGACTTACCTTCTGCGCCGTACGCGTCCGTGCCTGTTCCGGTAGTAGATGTAGAATATTGGTAGGATCGGAACGATGGGATTCATTGTTGGTTCGTCTCGTTCGTCTTCGTCGTTGCTTCGCCTCGTCCTCGTCGCTGGCGTGTTCGTCTCGTAGCCGTGGATCGTGTTGTGGCGCGAATCGGAGCTTATGTGCGCCTCTCCCGGATGCTTTGACGTGCCGTGCGTAGCGACGGGTTCAGCGCGTACGGGAAGCGCATCGTACTTGTCCGGCCGGACGGGGCTGCTTTTTGGCTTCCGGGCGACTCGTATCTGCGTTTACGGATCCAGCTCGGTCGGGGATCAGGACCTGTATTGGGTGAGTACGACTCGGTCGGAATCTGCGCTGTTGTGCGCATCGTACTTGTTCGTTCGGATTAATGTGCGGATCGGTCGGGAAACAGGCATTCGCATGGCTTTTTTCCCGACCGAATGGCGTTGGGTGCGTCTCCGACCGAGATCGGAATCGACCCCATAGTTTAGGAAGCGTGGACCAAGGTTAATACCCCGAAGCAGGGCAAACAAATAACAAATATTGCCAACTGACCGAATCAAAGGCTTTGTCCGTATCGGCCAGGAGCACTGCAGTCGGCTTATTCAGATGATCCACCATAGCCAATGCATTGTAAGCTCGCCGTATGTTGTAATGTGTGGATCTCTGAGGCATTAAAAGTGCCTGATCTAGATGGATACGATCCGGCATATGCTGCAGCAGTCTATTAGCCAGGGTCTTGGCCAAGAGATTCGCCTCAATATTGAGAAGTAAGATAGGTCGATAGGATGAGTGTACATCTGGTGGGTGCCCTGATTCGAGAAAAAATACAATTTCCGCATGTCGCCAGTCCTGTACGAGTATGGCGCTGTCCGATGCCTCGTGGATAGCCTCTAGCAGAGCGCTGCCCAGTTGTGGCCGGGGCCCCGCAGTTCAGCAGGGCCATCGCCAACTCCTATGTCGTGATTTTTTCATCCAGTTAGGTGCGAGCTGTGGTCGACAAGGTACGCAGCAGAATATCTCTGAGGAATTCTTGAACCAAATCTACACTAGTTTGTTCATTCTCTGCATATAGGGCCAGATGTATCAAGGCTTTTTGCGTTCCCAAATGGGCCGATTCGCAGAATCGCAATTTTTTGGGCGAAACCTACATACATTGCATTTTGCGAGTCTACAATAGCAAATCGGTAAAATTCGCTATTATAGACTCGCAAAATCCAATGTTGATACATCTGGCCCATAGTGATTTGTAGTAATCTGCAAAACTCTGGGCAGCTTCAAGAGGACCCAACACCATCTCCCCCAGGAGATCCCGCACCCCCGGCACCGGCGGCACAGCCATGGCCGCCTAGCACAGTCTATGGAGTATATGGCCAGATTTATCGCCCCATTGGTATATCCAGTTCTGTGTGGCCTGCCATGCTGTCTTTGCCTCATTAAGAAGATGCTGTTGGTATAACTGTTGGGTTAAGCTAAGTTGCGATCTCGCTTTCTCGTTTTACTGTTCCTGGCGCTCCTCCTCTAATTTCTTAATCTGGGCTTCAAGGGCCACCCGCTCCTGAATTCTACGGCTATGATCCCCCACACAAAAACTGATGGCGACTCTTCTAACAGTCGGTTTAAGAGCCTTCCATAATATTTCTTTGGAGGGAGCTGTGGGCGAGTTTAATGTAAAGTAATCTTCCATTGTTCTCTGAAGAGTCACCCTATATGTTGGGTTCTGGAGATGCCATGGTGACATATGCCACCAGAATCTAGTATGGAGCTTCAATGACATGGAGGAGTGATCAGAAAGTCCTCGTGGGTGGATACGGGGCGATGACACCCTATGGAGATATGTATTGGGAATGAACAAATAGTCTAATCTGGAGGAGGACCCATTAACTGATGAATAATACGTATAGCCATTCTAGCAGGATGATAGGCCCTACACGTATCCGTCACGACTGCGGACAGCCTGGAGTCATGATGTACGTCACACCCGTACCAAGTTCGCCATCTATCCACCCCAGGGTTGATAACATTATTCCAATCCCCCCACCAGGCAGAGATCGTTAGGCAATTCGCACCACATGCAGATGAAACATTCAATAAAATTGGCACACAATGGGGAGGCGTAAACACTGCCAGGGTAAGTTTCTCCCCATGAAATTCACCTGCAACCATAACGTAGCGACCATAGGCCTCTGTCCCTACCTTTTGAGGTTGAAAGGGAACCCTGCAGTGGACTAGAATGCCCATACCCCATAAACCCTGTGTGAACCCTGAGTGGAATATCTGTATGTAACCATGTCGAGTGAGGCATGGAGTCTTAGCCCCCAGAAGATGGGTCTTTTGTAGCAGCAAAATATCTGCCCCTATAGATTTTGCGTGGTGGAGAACTGCTCCACGTTTGATTTCTTCAAAGACCCCTCTGACCTTCCAGGTAAGGATTCGAAGGAGGCCACCTGTGTCCCCGGGAGTAGAGCTAGTCATCAGTGTCGGTGACATGTATGCATTGCCATCGAATGTATGTCTGATAGAGTGTGAGGAATGGGACAGGATCAAAACATACGTAAACAACATTTGGTATCAACAGTTACCCCCTCCCCCTACCACCATACTTCAATAAACAAGAAGTATCTGTTGCGGTTTGTGTCCCCACCGACCCCCAATGGGAGGCACTGAGTAGAACACCACCAATGGATCCCACATCCGCAACACCCATAGAACATGATCTCTAGAGGGGGTTCTTGGCTAAGTCTCTTTAGAGTGGCAGTCATATGTAGGCGCCCAAATTGCCTCCGCCACGAACACGTTGAAAGACAACCCTAAAAGCAGTGTGTATAATTGAGGAAAATAAGAGCACGATAAGCATGACCACATTATAAAGGAGAAACCTGCATGCAATCCCATCATTGTACAGATCTATAGTTAATATCAGTTTAGCAGTTGTATATGGAAAACAGGCAAAACAGTCTCACGTGATACAGCTACATAATGGTATGAGCAGGTGGTAATGTTCAATGTTTATCATCAGCGCGTGAAGTTCTCCAGGTCCAGTGTGATCTGTTGTGGCGCTTGGAGGTGGACTTCTTGGGACGGCTGTGTCAGTCACTTTGTGATGATTCAGAGTCTATCCTAGGCAGAGTATGTGGTTTGATCACCACAGATTCATCCATCTATTGGAAGGCGGCCTCCGGAGTGTCGAAAAACAGTGTTCAGGAGTTGTAGACCACCCTCAGCCGAGCCAGATACAGCAGCATGTATTGGATCTTGAGGTTCTGTAGTTTTTGTTTTGCCGCTAGGAAAGAGTGTGGTTGTTGTTTGACCATCCTGGTATAATCTGGAAAGATCATGATATGGGCCGATTCATATACAATTTGATCCCATTGTATCTAAGGATAGCATCCCTGTCCAGATAGTTAAAGAGTTTTGCAATGACAGGTCGGGCCATGCTCCATGTGAGGGCTTCTTTACCAGAGCCCGGTAGATTCTCTCAACCACAAAACAGTACAAAAGACTCTTCATTAAGACCACCGATTTCAACCACTGTGTCAGGAATTTGTCCATGGAGGCTCCCACACGAATCACTGACAGAATATCGACGACCAGAATATCGACGACAAAAATATCGGATCCGAAATATCGATGTCCAGAATATCGAAGTCCTATCTACATAATGGTAAGTACAAAATTATCGGAAAAAAAATATCGTTGTTAAAAATATCGTTGTTAAAAATATTGTTTTTTTTTGTTTAAAAAATAATGTAAAATAAAGTAAATAATACATATAATTAAAAAAAAATTAGTTCGAATTATTACAAAGGGGCCGATTCCGATCCCGGTTGGAAACCGTACCGACCGACACGGACCGGGACTTGAGTCCAACCGACACGTACACGCTCCGTACGACCGTCCGAGTACGATGCAATTCGAGTGAATTACAAACGACTCGCACGGAGCACAATCCGCACGACCGAAACGTACGTAAAATCGTGATTTGGCCGGACCCTGACCGGGAACCATTCCGAACGACACGGACCGGGAATGGGTCCGACCGACACGTAGACGCGATGTACGTCCGGCCTAGTACGATGCAATGCATGTGAAATACTAACGACTCGCACGGAGCACATTCCACAAGACCGAAACGTACGGGACATACTGACTGCCACGTAAAAGAGCCCGTCGCGATCGACGAGTATGCGAACGCTGCAACATAGCATAATGTGAGTGTGACAGACTCGGATTAGCCCGCAATTGCCGCTGTAAGCGTCCGTCCCGGACAACTGAACGTGTCCGTCATGCTCACCAAAATGACATAGAAACTAACTGAAAAAGACCAAACAAGCATTGTCAAAGTCAATAAATAAAAAAATAAGAAAAATGGAACAAAGACACACCCACAACTCCACCTACATAAAGGGCCAAAATGCCTACCATGATCCTTTGCAAATTCCACGCATATGACAGCAGAGAACACCACCACCCTGCACTCGACACACACGCACAACTCACCCAAAACACAACCCTCACACCATTTGCACCTCTCAAAAACACACTCACAATCACCCAGATAAACTGACACCCACTCACCCTCACTTTCACCCTCTCACACACATCAATCTCCACAACCACCCATCACCATGCCCCCAAAGAAGAATCCAAAGTTCACCGATAGTGAGTTGGAAGTCTTGGTTGATGAAATCCTCAGAGATTTGGCACAATGGTCCAACAGACCCCCATGTCACAGAAAACAAAGATGTGGGAGAGGATTGTCGACAAGGTGAACGCACAAGCACCTTGCATGCGCACAATGGAGGATATCAAGAACAGGTACTACGATGTGCGAAGGAGGGCCAAGAAGCTGATTGCCAGAGACCATGCCCTGAGCCAGAGGACCGGCGGTGGCCCTCGTGCAAAAGCAACGCACTTCACTTCCTGGGAGGAGAAGGTGTGGACCATCCTTCCACCGGAGGGCATCCATGGATTAACAGGAATACCAGAGCCTGGTGAGTGCATAACCATCTAGCCAATATTGTGAGGCAATACACACACAGACATCACTGTCAAGGGGACAGTGAAACCAATCACTGTTAGCAAAGCCATAGCAACCGAAAGCTAATTATCCTGCAATGTGTATGCCACTTAGATAAACACAATACCTGCAATATCAGAGTAATATGGAACTATGTCATAACATGTACAAACTTACTAACAAATACAGCAAGGCATTGGCCCAAAACACCAACAAACACTGTCAGCCATTTTGCCAGCACTATTTCACCCACTCACAGGGAAGCAGAGTCGAAAGGAAGGAAGGTTGGGAATGCTGGGAAGGTGGGTGTAGCCAAAAGCATGATGTGAGTCGTAGTCACAGCCAACAGTCCTCCTCCCACATGGCCCATCAAGCCCACCCTGAACCATGCTCACCTCACAGGGAGTGGAAAGAGACTTCCAAGATGGCTGACACTGGCCTCTGCTGTGGGGAGCACTAGGCCCTGGTGGGGGTTGTGCTCCAACAAACAACAGGACACCACTGCCTGACATCCTGAACGTCAACTGTGACTCCCTGCAATGGAAGCATGCTTCATGGTGGCCAATCTGGCCTGGGGGGGAGGAGGAGTGCTAGCTCTGACTACATCTACCAGCAGGCCCTGACACACACACACACCTCCCACCAACACCAAACAACACACCCGGGAATATGCTCTCCAAGAGAGTGAGTCAAAACCCACTTCCAAGATGTCTGTCACTGGGCTCTGCTGTGGGGAGCACAAGGCCTTGCTGGGAACTGTGCACAAACAAACACCAGGCTACCACTGTCAGCCATCCTGCCACCACTGTTACACTACCTCACAGGGAAGCTGATTCACAGGAAGGAAGGTTGGGTATGCTGGGAAAGTAGGCGTAGCCAAAGGTATGATGGGAGTCACAGTCACAGCCAACAGTCCCCCTCCCACATGGCCCATCAAGCCCACCCTGAACCATGCTCACCTCACAGGGAGTGGAAAGAGACTGACAAGATGGCTGACACTGGGCTCTGCTGTGGGGAACAATAGGCCCTGGTGGGAGTACTGTTCAAACAAACAACAGGACACCACTGTCAGCCATCTTGCCAGCACTGTTACACCA
Source organism: Calotriton arnoldi (assembly GCA_963921515.1). NCBI lineage: Eukaryota > Metazoa > Chordata > Amphibia > Caudata > Salamandridae > Calotriton > Calotriton arnoldi. The sequence goes on along the minus strand of CAWUFW010009053.1, from coordinate 612,196 downwards.
CCTCACAGGGAAGCTGAGTCACAGGAAGGAAGTCTTGGTATCCTGGGAAGGTGGGTGTAGCCAATAACATGATGTGAGTCATAGTCACAGCCAACAGTCCCCCTCCCACATGGCCCATCAAGCCCACCCTGAACCATGCTCACCTCACAGGGAGTGGAAAGAGACTGACAAGATGGCTGACACTAGGCTCTACTGTGGGGAGCACTAGGCCCTGGTGGGAGTACTGCTCAAACAAACAACAGGACACCACTGTCAGCCATCTTGCCAGCACTGTTACACCACCTCACAGGGAAGCTGAGTCACAGGAAGGAAGTCTTGGTATCCTGGGAAGGTGGGTGTAGCCAATAGCATGATGTGAGTCGTAGTCACAGCCAACAGTCCCCCTCCCACATGGCCCTTCAAGCCCACCCTGAACCATGCTCACCTCACAGGGAGTGGAAAGAGACTTCCAAGATGGCTGACACTGGCCTCTGCTGTGGGGAGCACTAGGCCCTGGTGGGGGTTGTGCTCCAACAAACAACAGGACACCACTGCCTGACATCCTGACGTCAACTGTGACTCCCTGCAGTGGAAGCATACTTCATGGTGGCCCAACACACCCGGGAATATGCTCTCCAAGAGAGTGAGTCAAAACCCACTTCCAAGATGTCTGTCACCTGATGGTCCCCCTGAAAAGAAGAAGAGGGGTCATCCGAAGAAGGACAAATGAGAGGCAGATGGCCATGCATACCCCCCAGGAAGTGAATACCTGTTCCAGACATCATCCATTGTGTGCAAAGCGTTCACCTTGTTGACTGTCGCTAAACTCCCACACATGTGATGGAGGGTCTAAGTTGGACCAATGTTTCAAATGACTGTGGACTTTACTCTTGAAATTTCATCTACCAACACTACCAATTCCTCTGTGAACTTTGGATTCCTATTGCACTGTACAGCACTTTCATTTACGTATACTATTCAAACGCATGCATGTCAATAAATTCACAATCACACAAAAATTGCTTCTGTTGTGACTTAAACTTGGTTTGTGTCATAGAGATGATGACCTGCTAAAAGAATACTGTGCATGAAAACTACTACAGCAATGTAAACACAGTTATGTGAGTCATGGTGATGTGACACATATGAGGGAGACACAGCACTACGTCAACACAACACATACCTACCATGGCCATCTAACTCATCGCCTACACTTCTGTGAACTGAAAATACAGTGGAATGCACATACACAACGCCCATCCTGAGTCAGTGGGAATTAGCCCACAGATACAGTATGCAAATGATTGTCGGATGTGTGGACACAGACAAAGCACAGTCCAAAGTGACGCACAGGTTTATTACACAATCACTACATGTGAACTCCACAACAGATGGAAGGTAACCTCACGTGACCGTGAGCACAAAGTAACCAAGTGGTAAACAATGAAAGTCCAGGGGAGTGTGGCACATCATCAGTTTGACAACGACAACTTGCACTCTGTAACAGGAATCCTTGTTTCGGGGGTCACACGTGACCAACCAACAGCCAAAGGACCCTGTGAAGGACAGACATACAACACTATTAATATCATAAAATAACAGCATACATCTCCAATACACATGTCAAACAAAAATCTTAAGATACGTGAACACAACCTAGTAATCATGTCAACACTGTTTGGGAGTACATACTAACTTAAAGGACACATCACTGCAAGCATCCTGTCAAGTAGCACACAGCCACACATATGCAGCAACATTGCACCACCTACACATATCAGGCCATGACAAAACGCAGACAACACATCACTGTATACTCACAATCATGTGAGAAAGTTGTTGATGAGCTGTGTCTGAACATCCCCCTCACCCTCATCATCACTGGCAACATGACCCAGAGCAGGATCCTCCACGGCTGGCGGCTGGCGGTCATCATCATCCTGGATGAGAGCCAACTCCTCCCTCACTGCCAGGTTGTGTAGCATGCAGCACACAATTATGATTTTGCACACCTTCTCAGGGGCATATGGGAGGGCCCCTCCTGTCCTGTCCAGGCAGCGGAATCTGCTTTTCAGTAGACCAAATGTCCGCTCTATCACTCTCCTGGTCTGCCCATGTGCCTCAATATAACGTATCTCCGCCGGTGTCACAGGGTTCCTGAGGGGTGTCAGCAACCACGGCATGTTTGGGTATCCGGAATCACCTACATACAAACAAACACAGATTTTATGGGTCTGAAAAGAGGTTTAAAGAAATGTTTTACCAAAAACACACAAGGGAAACAGATATTACACACCGACAAGCCAGGCACGCTGGTTCTGCAGCTGTGACATCATTGTTGGGATCCGACTAGTCCGCATGATGTAAGCGTCGTGTGCTGAACCAGGGAAACGTGCACACACATGTGATATTGTCATGTCCAGCAGACATACCACCAGGGCATTAATGGAGTGAAAATGTTTTCTGTTCCGGTATGTCTGCTCATGTGCTTGTGGTGGAACCAAAGCCACATGTGTCCCATCTATGGAGCCTATGACATGTTGCATCCTTCCCAGTGCATAAAAGTCACTCTTTATGTCAGTGAATTGTCCTGGGGTTGGGAATTGAATGTACCGGTTCAGGAAATGCAACATCGCCTCCAGAACATCGCGAAGCACACGGCTGAACATGGTCTGTGACATCAGACCAGCAGAAGCCACAGTGTACTGGAAGGTACCGTGGCAAAGAAGTGTAGGGCTGCCATCACCTTCACCTTGGGGGTCAGCGCTGATGGATATGTCCGGCCAGGTTGTAAATGTGGGGCCAACTGCTCCGCCAACATCTCAATTAGTGGTCTGGTGAAGCGGTACCGTCGGATGCAGTCACGTTCAACCATGGTTGCTAGGTCTGGGAACGGTCTATGGACAGCTGGTCTCCTGCAGTACATAGGTGAGCAAAGAACGATTGTCAGTTCCCCTACATATGTTGCAATGACCATGCTAAATATCACATGCTACATCATAGCAAGACACAATTACTTGATGTGTGTGCTGTTGGGCATGGACACATATGTCAGCTATGCGCCCCTCACCTGACATCCCAGCTCAACATGGTTACACAACAAGTGCAATGCTGCGCTGTGAACAATCTATGGGGTCTCTCACAGTACATCTGCACAAATGTCACATACCAAACACACACCTCAGTGACTAGTAAGGATAGATGTGTTCCCCACATGACAGGTGCTATTTCAGTCACACACACAAGTATCTTGTCGTGCCACAAGGACACTGTCATGATGTAGCGTCTGATGTACACGTACCAACACACCCATGAAACCCACATGATGTGCTACCGGATTTGTACTCTGGGCATACATGGATGTCTGTGACACACAGACACAACAGCAACTCACATGGCCAAATCACATGGATGTTGTAAATGATTGACATCTACCACATACAATCAGAGACATGTGTGTAGCACAATACGCACATACTCTGGATCAACCACACAATGGTAGCTCTGGGACACCCTGTGACACACAGTCCATTTCACCTATGAGTCAGGGTGTATGTAACATGTTATCACACAATGTGCACCTTGAACTGTGTACAGGCCTCGGGGTTTGATCTGCAAAGTTGTCACTCACAGTAGTGATGTGCCTCACACACAATGGTTTTTGTCCACATTAAACATGGCATATCCTGGGAGTGTGTGCCACTAAGTCCCATGTCCAATATGACATGTGGAGCCATATACCCACACATGTCATGAAGCCTGAAATGTTATTCCATATACTATGTGACAGGCTGTATGTTTGTTGTAGAGCACCAGAGTCCCTGCCAAGATATTGTGTGTGGCATCCTTTGGTTATTGAATGTAATGGTGACAGACGTGTGTGAGTTTTCAAAAGACGCGTCATACATTTACGGGCCGAGCCGGGTGCACGCATTGGCTCTTGACTGTAATGGTGACAGACGCGTGTGAGTTTTCAAAAGACGTGTCGTACATTTACGGGCCGAGCCGGGCACACGCATTGGCTCTTGACTGTAATGGTGACAGACGCGTGTGAGTTTTCAAAAGACGTGACGTACATTTACGGGCCGAGCCGGGCGCATGCATTGGCTCTTGACTGTAATGGTGACAGACACGTGTGAGTTTTCAAAAGACGCGACGTACATTTACGGGCCGAGCCAGGCGCACGCATTGACTCTTGACTGTCTTGGTGACAGACGCGTGTGAGTTTTCAAAAGATGCGACGTACATTTACGGGCCGAGCCGGGTGCACGCATTTGCTCTTGACTGTAATGGTGACAGACGCGTGTGATTTTTCAAAAGACGCGACGTACATTTACGGGCCGAGCCAGGCGCACGCATTGGCTCTTGACTGTAATGGTGACAGACACGTGTGAGTTTTCAAAGGACGCGACGTACATTTACGGGCCGAGCCGGGCGCACGCATTGGCTCTTGACTGTAATGGTGACAGACGCGTGTGAGTTTTCAAAAGACGCGACGCACATTTACGGGCCGAGCCGGGCGTACGCATTGGCTCTTGACTGTAATGGTGACAGACGCGTGTGAGTTTTCAAAAGACGCGACATACATTTACGGGCCGAGCCGGGCGCCCGCATTGTCTCTTGATTGCAATGGTGACAGACACGTGTGAGTTTTCAAAAGACGCGACGTACATTTACGGGCCGAGCCGGGCGCACGCATTGGCTCTTGACTGTCATGGAGACTGACGCGGTTTTGATACTTGTACGAATCGCGTTCAAAAAATTCCGTTTTCACCCAACAACAATGTATCAAAGTCAATGGTGTCATGATGGGGAATATTTGAACGATGCGGAAGGCGTGTACGAAGCGTGCAATGCAATGGATTGGCCAATTTCATCAAAAAGCAAACGTCTCGGACCTATCGCTTTGGACGCATGGGACAGATTCTGCCTTCACTTGCCTGCACTACATGCCACAGGACTACATCTACCACTACCACTGCTGCTGTCTCTGCATCCTCTGGCTACTGCAATGGCACGGACTGTGGAGAGGGCCCCAGCATTCACTGAGGAGGAGAACCAGGCCCTGCTGGACAGCCTCCTGCCACAGTACAGCAAGCTGTGTGGGAAACCAGGGTAGCAGGTGAGTGTGCAGTCCACTGCCTTTCTAATTGTGCATGTTGTCTGACTAGCACTACCAGCATTGTGTTCACCAAGGGCAAGCATGCTCACTGAGTAATTGTAAGTCTCCAAGTGTGTAGAAACAAGTAATGTACAGGTGCAGTTTCTAAGAAATGGCATTTTGTATTTGCTTTGGATTAACATGCACTGTTATCATGTTGTCAATCCTGGCTTGCACACAGGACAACTGCCCATGTCCATAGTTGCACTCCCTGTTTACATCATATGCCCTTCAGCAAATGACATGTATGTCCAACTGTGTGATGAACAGACATGTTGCATGTGTTTGTCATCCATGCAGGTTGATGCCCATCAGAGGCAGGAGATTTGGCAGACCATTATCCGGGCAGTAAGATCTGTGGGGGTCTTCAAACGCCGCATCCGCCACTGCCAGAAGAGGTAGCAGGACCTTCGTGGCTGGACCAGGAGGATAGCCAGAGTCCAGCTGAAGCTGTCGCCTCCACGCAGATGGGGCGGATGACGGACACTGACCCCTCACATGCTCCGGATACTGACGGTGGTCTTCCCTGACCTGGATGGGCAATTGAAGGACAGACAGCAGCAAGGAGGGGGTAAGTTCATGCCTTTTTGGTGAACTATGTCTAACATGCAATTTGCACCCCTTCAGCCTGGTAACACTCCCACAGTTCGTCTGTCTGCTGAGACTAGACTCATGTGGCTAAATTTGGTGATGCCCGATTCTCATCTGATACTCAGGTGTGTCCCTTTCGGTCTGTGACTTGTGTCACTTGGGTTGTGTGTTCTTGCTGTTCACCAAGGTTGATGTTGGGAACAGTATCTGCTACAGGTGCATTGATTTGGGCTTCATGAGTGGGGCTGTCTGACGTGTGTCAGCACATTGACAGAAATCTGACCTGTACTCTGTGTGGGCCATACATAAATGTTCTAATTGCTGACATGGGTCACCATAGGTGTCTGAGGTATTTACCACACACCCATGCAGCAGGTAAGACCAATGTTGGGGGCTCAGAGCAATGAAATGCATGCGTGTAACTGATGCATAGCCACCTGCCAAGTGTTCCTGGTAATCCCATGTTGCACATGGTCCAGGACAGGTATGGCAACTCCAGCCATCCGAGGCACTCTGTCCTCCTAATCCTGGGTGTCATCCAACATCATGACCATTGTGAAATGTGCAATCAGGTGTCTGACTCTGTGTCATTGTGGAGTGGCATAGCTTTTTGGACTTCAGGAGTGGTAAAATGTTTATAATGTACTGACATCTGATTTGTGGCTGTTGGATCTGCACATAGGGTAAAACATATGTGTGTAATCACTGGACTGTGCCTAATGGTGTATTCTACATTAATGTGCAAGCAGCTTTACTTTGTTCTCGTCAGCCTGTGATGTGTTCATGTATACTGATTTGTGTTATCACACACTCAAATGTCTCATTTGGTTAACGTGTGATCATCAGATTCTTTCTAATGTGGGTAGCATGGGGTGTACATGTGTACTTGACCACTACAGAGCTTGCATTCACCGCAAAAACATGAGTGTGACACGGTGCAGACTGTTGTTTTTGGATACACTGCCCCTGTGACAGGAGCCAGTAATGACTCATTGGCCAGACAGGCCTGTGGCATGGTGTACCACATGCCAATCTGGAGCCTGCAGCATTGTCAGTTGTCCTGCATGAACTCCATTGTAGCATTGACTATCAAGACATGAGGCCATCATGGTGTCTGGGGATGTAAGCATATCCATCATATCAACAATGACTATGGCCAGTCCATTTGCTGACACAAGTACTGAGTCACTGGCAGGAGATGGGATATGTGTGTAATGACACATTACACTCACAATCCTTGCAGATAAGTAAACTGGCAATGTGGTGCATGTTTGCACATATAATTACTGATATCATACATGCACCAGACAGATGGGTCCATTGCCAGGATGGGTATGAGGAGCATGGTTGACTGGCAGACCGACAAGTGCCTGGTTCACATATGTATCATTCATTTAAGCAATGATTTTCTAATAATGCCAGGGCTTGCTCTGTGATGTGCTGCAATTACAGTCATGTGTCAAGTCAATACAGGTGACTAATGTGATTCTGTTTTTCCTCCTTGTTTACAGCATCATCTTCATCATCATCTGTGCCTTCAAGCTGGGCTGTACCATCTTCAAAGCCCTTGCCGGGAATGGCCCTGCATTCATCTCGTCTAGGATCCATCGCTATGTCCCCTCTTGTGAATTGCGCTCCTCCCATCTGAATCTGCTTACCATCCCCACCTTCAAACGTAAAAAACACGGTGGCCTTAGATTTTCATTTCTGGCCCCTCAATTTTGGAACTCTCTCCCTGCTGGACTGAGGTCAGTAACATCCTACGCCCAGTTCAGAACACTTCTCAAGACTTTGCTGTTCTCTCAGGCATATGAGTAAAGGTTCTGTCATTGTGTAACTGTCGCCCACCCGCTTTCAGCGCCATGAAACCGCTTGGTGTAAGTGCGCTCAACAAGCATTTTTAACATAACATAACACTGGAGGAGACAGCTCCATGGACCAAGAGGAGGTGCAGAGCCAGACTGGGTCCGCTGTGGATGAGGCGGAGGGACCCAGTGGCACGGAGGGTGAGGGGAGCCACACTGAGGGACACTCAGCAACAACCACCTCAGCTGAGGAACACTCCAGCTCCAGTGAGGACTCCCTTGTGGAGGCGGGTGTTACAGGACCACAGGCCACAACTAGCGAGTCTGTCCCCGCCACCACCACCATCTCCACCCTCCCAGCTGCTCCCATCCCAGATGTCCGTGGAGCCTCCCGTGTTAAGGAGCATGTCTCCTTCAGTCCAGGCTCCGCACCCCCTGCCTCTGTCTCCCCTGCTGCCCTGAGTGTGGAGTCTGTGGACTTGCTGAAGCAGATCCATGTGGGGCAAACATCCATGCTCACACCGGTCTATTGACACAATTGGTGTCATTCAAGGAGGGCATCTCAGCAAACATGTCTGCCCGACACCGGACCAATCAGTCCATGGCCTCCTCACTGACGGCAGCAGTGTCCCTCCTCCAACAGTCCCTCACCCCTCCTACCTCTGCCCCATCCACAATCCCTACTACCCTACCTGCCCAACGCACACTGACACAGGCACATGCACGCACAACAACAGACACAAGCAGCACACACCAATGTCAGTCCAAGGCAAAACGTGCAAGCACGCACACTCAGGGGACTGATGGCACACACACAGGGGATAGGGTACAGACACACTGACAGGCATCCACAACCACTCTGCAGTCCTCAGATACCTCTCCCTCCAAAACCCCTTCCCTTGACTCACCTGCAACCCCCCTTCCCAGAAGGTCTTCCTCTGTGACCTTGGCCTCTTCCCCACAGATCCATCAGGTCCAACTCACAAGGGGAAGAGGAAGTCACCACACACAGAGGGTAGACCTCCCCACACGCACACCCTCCCCCAGGAGCAGGAACACTGAGGCCCCCACACATAAATCCCCCAGGACCAGGAAGAGCAAGACCCACCACAATCCCGCACTCCCACCACACAGTCTCTGTCCTCCAGCCCCCAGGCCACCACTCCTAGGGATCCCATGCCACACCCTGCCCCAGGTTCCCCCACACACAGGTACACCATCCCCAAAATGATTAGGCCCACCCCCGCTTCCACATGCCCTTCCACCACAACCTCACACCCTCAGCCTGTTCCTACGACTGATGTGGAGACAGTGTCCCCCACATCTGACCTACCCACTTCATCTGAGCCCCAAACAACACCTTTGGACATTGGCACTGCAGTGGGGACCCCGTCCACTACGTCTGACTTGGGCACTGCAGTGGTGACGGCGCCCACTGTACCAGACACATCCACTGCAGTTGCCACTGACACTCTTGCACCCACCACACCTCCCCTGCCCCATACTGCTATCCCCTGATCCTGTACCTGTGGTGCCTGTCCTGCCCCTATGTATGCCCCTCCAAGGGGAGATGTCCCCTGGCTGTAGTAGTACAGGCAAGCAATGTGTGACGATTAGTCATATGTCACACGAAACGGACAATTGCAATGGACTGGCCATTGGCCTTTGGATTGATCATAGTATCAAAGTGTTTATTTTTGCAGGCTGAATAAAGCTAATTTTTGTTATTTGCTAGTTTTGCATTTAATGTACTTGATGTTGCTGATGAGTGTCATTAAGTTGCAGTTGCTATTGTGTTTGTTGAAAATAAGTGATTTGGTGATGGGATGGACTGCATGTGGTCCATGGTATATGTGTCCTATTACAGTATGTAGCCATGCCATCCTTTGCTGCAAATTTAGGTAGTCATGATCCCAATAACTTGGCACAGGGAGCGTCACCTTCTTTTCACAACTTCACATCTTTGGCTTACACTGTTGCACATATGTTGGGCTTAGATTTGTGCACATTGTACTTTTTCCTGACTGTGGTCCCATCTCCACTGGACATGCAGATTAGCGCATCAATGATGAACAAGTCATCTGTGTCATCAGTGCAACTTGCTATACATGTGTTTTGATGTTGTGCAGATGACTTAAGAGTCACTCCTGTACACAGGCTGATGTGACCAGAGCTTTCAGGGTGTTGTAATTGGTGGCTCACTGACCAAGTTTTACGCTGACATGACAGAGCCCTGCACAGACAACGTTTGGCACAGCTGACCTTACACATGAGTGGAGTCACCTCATGGCAGTGTGTTATTCCGTGACATTGACTGAGCCCATGTTGTGTGTTCTGTGAGCATGTCTCTGTGGGTTCCCTTCCCTTTTTCTGCACAGCCTATATTCCCTCCAGATGTTCCTGTTTGTGATGCCTGCTGAGTTGTCCTGTGTTTATCCAACATCTTTGACCTAGGTTTCTGGGATGTAGGTGCATGGAAAACTACTGGTCATTCGGGTGTCATCTGTGGGTGTGTTTGATGAAAGGGCCTGGAATGTGGGCAAACGCACATGGGACATATTCAGGATTCTCCAATTTTGTGTTTCCAACACCAGGTTGTTTTGACTTTGTGATGTCTTTCTGTGACTGGGTCACTTGTATGTGTGTGTGACTGCTCACACTCATTGGATCCTAGCCTTCAATGTTGGATGATGTCAACATGTGTTCTTTGTGGGTCTCCTAGGGCTCTTCATTGGTCTGGGACTGTGACAGGGATCCCAATGTGTCTGATACGTTTCACGTCATGCACATGTACCTCATGCTATGCAGTGTGGAAGACATTCACAAGGGTTGTTGACTGGCCATGTGTGATGAGTTTGTACACCTTATATCCCCCTCCACCCCTGGGATTGTCATAGGTGCATGTGCAATGTCACCAGTCCATGTGGGCTTAGCTGATGCACATTGGTGCAGATCACGGTGTGTGGTATTGAGAGTGGGAAAATGTGAGTTGTCTCATGTCTGGGCCCCTACCTACATAGTGGCCTTAAATTACAGGCCATGCCCAGTGAGTTTTCTGTGTGTGAGTGTGATGGAAGTTGGTCTGTCACGACATGACACAGTGCGCACATGTGACTGTGCTCCACAGTATGGGCAACATCCAAATTTGTCATCACAGAGGGATCATCATACAGGCTACTGTCACCACAATGTAGAGTACTTGTTGGTACTGATGGAGTGGGTCTGTCTCTTGCTGTGTTGGTTACTGTTCCGCCCAGCTTATGTCACATGAGTCTGTTGTAAACCCACTCATCTTACAATGCCTGATTGCCCACAAAGAGGTACCCAATTCAATTGATACTTCTGGATTGCACTGTGTACACATATGTCTCATTGGAGTTAAGCCCCACATCATGTGTGTCGTACTAGCCTGGGTACACTGAGACACACACACACATGTTGTGTTCGATATGCAGTGTGAGGCTGGCTGGTTGTGTTTGTGCATCTGCACCCATGCATTGGTATAGCTTTTGTGGGCCATTGGCTGGATGTTGGTAGTAGGTTTTTTCCTTCTGTCCCTGGGACTCCTACCTCATCAGTCTCACATTCATCATGGTTAGTATGTCCCATTGCTGCCATGGTATGGGACTTGATCACCTAAAAGCTGCAGTCTACACAGGATTCTTTAGTATGTGTGTCTGTTAGTGAACATATGTGTGTATGCATTATGTTGGTCACTTCTTACATTGTCTAATTGGACATTGGAGGCATTGTCAGCCCCCATGTGTGATTCATTTCTGCACATGGCAGAGGGTTTTTTAGACAACACAAACATCTTTCACTCAACAGATCTATGTTTGTTTGCTACACAACCACTACTTTGCCACTACATTGCTTGTGGTGTTAGGACCCGGAATCATACATGCTGGTTTGCAGATGCTGGTATTTTGAAGCCCGCACTCACCTTTTGGTCACTGTGGTGAGGGGGGGTTAAACCCCATTACCACAATGTTCCAGATTTGCTTGAGTTTTGGACCGCACATTCACCTTTTGGTCACTGTGATGAGGGGGGGGGGTTTAACCCCATTACCACAACGTTCCTGATATGATGGTGTTTTGGACCCCACACTCACCTTTTGGTCACTGTAGTGAGAGGGGGTTAAGCCCCATTCCCACAATGTTCCTCAAAATGCTTGGGGTTTGGGCCCCACATTCACATTTTGGTCACAACTGTGATAGTAGTTACAGTATGTGTTCCCATTCAGTGTCACTGTTGCAGGCAGTTTCCACACAATACACAATCTTGCCATGATGGTAGGGGAGGTGTGTTTGGCCTACAACCCCTATGGGTGGGAATGCTAGTGGTGTTAGCCATCCCCCCTCTATGAGTAGAGACTACTGGTAGTGATAGTAATCCACCCCCCTATGAGTAGGGACTACTGGTAGGCATATTCACCCACCCCCGATGGGTAGGGACTGTTGGTAGTGATAGCCATCCAGCCCCCTATGGGCTAGACAATGCTGGTAGTGGTAGCTATCCACCCCCTATGGGTGGGGACTACTGGTAGTGATGGCCATCCCCCACCCTATGAGTAGGGACTGCTGGTAGTGATAGCCATCCCCCACCCTATAAGTAGGGACTGCTGGTAGTGATAGCCATCCCCCACCCTATGGGCTGTAC
>CAWUFW010009052.1:600000-822654 GCA_963921515.1 Calotriton arnoldi | reverse complement strand
ACCCCAAAAGCATATTCCCTCCCAAATGCGAATCTGGGGCATGGCCCCCATGTTGCCATATGCGTTCCTAAGCGTTCCATTTGAACCCCAAAAGCATATTCCCTCCCAAATGCGAATCTGGGGCATGGCCCCCATGTTGCCATATGCGTTCCTAAGCGTTCCATTTGAACCCCAAAAGCATATTCCCTCCCAAATGAGAATCTGGGGCATGGCCCCCATGTTGCCATATGCGTTCCTAAGCGTTCCATTTGAACCCCAAAAGCATATTCCCTCCCAAATGAGAATCTGGGGCATGGCCCCCATGTTGCCATATGCGTTCCTAAGCGTTCCATTTGAACCCCAAAAGCATATTCCCTCCCAAATGCGAATCTGGGGCATGGCCCCCATGTTGCCATATGCGTTCCTAAGCGTTCCATTTGAACCCCAAAAGCATATTCCCTCCCAAATGCGAATCTGGGGCATGGCCCCCATGTTGCCATATGCGTTCCTAAGCGTCCCATCTGAACACCAAAAGCAAAGTACAAACCAGACCCAGGATGGGCCAGGAGCCCGCATACACCAGAGTCACAATAAGTAGGGGCACAGCAACACACCCATCGGCATGGCCAATCCGTCCCATGCCACATGTGCACAGCACACAGTCCCATTGCCAAGCACACACAACTACAGATGCTACAGCCACACACACGCCTCCGGGAAACCCATGTACGAGATTGCACGAACTGTTAATGTCAGACGACAAATACATACTTCGCCAGGTGCAACACAATAACAAATCTCATTCTCTCCACAGGTGACGAACTGCTGGATGCTGGGGATGGAGCCAGCAGCCAGCACAGCCAGCCTACAAGCCCCCAACGAGGACACACGGATCTGGAGGATCTGTCCTCCTCTTCGGACACGGACCACCAAGCAGGCCCATCTGGTGTGGCAGGGCCCAGCCGCTCCCCAGGACCCTTCCTACCCACCAACCCATCATCCAGGGCTGCTGAACATTCCCAGCCCCCTGCTGCCACTGTCGTTGCGGCCACACCCACGGTCATTGTGGCCACTACCACTGCCGCAACCGCCACCATCGCCGCACCGACCACCACCGCCGCCACCACCACCACGTCTTCGCTGGCACCAGCCCCAGCGCAGGTGGTGGCCCGGCCGACTGGATCCACCCTGGGAGCCACAACGAGGACCGTGGTGAGCAATGTGGCTAGTGGGCAGGCCGGTGGCAGCAGGACTGGTAGGAGGAGCAGGGTCAGGGAAACGCCAGCCTCCCCTGGGAGCCATGCCCTGCCTCAAATGGCCAGAGTCCTTGGGGCCTATGAAGAGGCCCAAGGACAATGGGTCCGGTCTGCTTCAGACACGCGTGAGGTGCTGGGGGTGCTGAGGTCCATGGACGCCCGTATGGGCCAACTCGTGGACCTCATGGGCCAGCTGGTGGTGGCGGTGAGGTCACAGCCAGGGACAGCAGCTCCCCTCCGCCACCACCTGCCGGGGCGCAGGGTCGAGCAGCAGTGTCCAGTTCCCCTGCGTCCACAGCCAGTGAGCACACCTCAACCACCAGCATGTCGCAAGCAGGCACCCCCCCTCGCAAACGTGGAAGGGGCCGTCCGAAGTGGAAACAGATCTCCCGGGAGGACTTCACACGCTCCAAACGCAAGTGAGGCAGTCAGCCAGCCTTCCGCCAGCCTTCCTTGACCAGCCACTGCATTGACTTGGACTACGATCCCACTCCACACAGCCATCTGGATGGCATGTGTGTGTTGGACTATGGACATAGAACCAGTGGGTACACCCTGAGCATCACGCAGCCATGACCGACAGCTCATTGTCACTGCACGCACCACTTTTGTCATCACCTTACACACAATCACATGTCACAGTTTGAAATAAATGCACCTTTACACTAACTGCTGTTTGTGCCCTGTGTTTTATTTGTACGGAATACAACGGCCACCTTGGGCGGAAAGGCACCTGATGCGTGGCATGGCAATGGAATCCGGAGGGCCTGTAGGGACCTAGGGGTGGGAGACAGAACAGGAGCACATTCAATGAGTGTGTCACACACCCATCACACAGTACATGTCAACAACTACAAGCAATGTACACACATCGCACAGAGCAATAGGGCACAATGCCACAGCCACCAACAGTGGCATACTACCCTGGCCATGGAGCGTTGACACACAGCACGCAGTGAACAAACGGCCACCCTGACACAGCACACACACACCTGCACAGATACAGCCACATCAGCCGTCGTACATGGACACTCACCGTCAAGTGAAGTAGCGGGCGATGAGCTGCTGCCGCACATTACCAGCTTCCTCCTCTCTGCTGTCCTCCTCACTCGAGCTGTCCTGGTCTGCGGGCTGGGGCCCTGGTTGATCTCCGTCATCCACGATGAGGGGATCTGCTTCCGAATGGCCAGATTGTGCAGCATGCAGCACGCCACCACTATCCGGCACACCTTCTGTGGGGAGTACGCCAGCGCACCCCCGGTGCGGTCCAGGCACCTGAACCTGGACTTGAGGAGGCCAAAGGTACGCTCGACCACACGTCTGGTCCTCCCATGTGCCTCATTGTAGCGATCGTCTGCTGGGGTGCGAGGATTCCTCAATGGACTGAGCAGCCATGCCCCATTCGGGTACGCAGAGTCACCTGGGTGTGAGGGACACAGAGAACCGTTGCTATTCCAACTGGACAGGGGACAGCATCGCACAACCAGCACGCTACACCACTCCACATACTCACCGACAATACAGCCACGATCCTGTTGCATATTAGACATCAGTCGTGGCAAGATGCTGTTGCGCATTATGTGTGCGTCATGGGCCGAGCCTGGGAACTTTGCACACACGTGGGTGATCACCATGTCCGCAAGGCACACCACTTGCACATTCAGGGAGTGCGTGTGCTTCCTGTTGCGGTACAGGTGCTCAGTGGCCTGTGGTGGAACAAGGCCGACATGTGTGCAGTCAATGGCTCCAACGACGTGTGGGATTCTGCCAAGGGCATAGAATGCACCCTTCACTGCCGCCAATTCACGAGCCCTGGGGAAGCGGATGTACCTGTTTCGGTACAGCATCATGGCTGCCAGTACATCCCTCAGTACCTTGCTGAACATGGGCTGGGACATCCCTCCTCCAATGCCCACTGTGTGCTGGAATGACCCAGTGGCGAAGAAATGCATGGCGGCCATCACCTTAGCCGTGGGGTGACAGCAGTCGGATACACCCTGCGGGGACGGAGATGGGGTTCTAACATGGCACACAGTCGATGCAGGGTTGGCCTGTCCAGCCGAAACTTCCTAATAACCTCTGTATCGTCCATGTCCACCAGCAATTGGTATGGGCGGTCAATGTTCGGTCTCCGCCTAGGGACAATGGCAGAGGACACATGTCAAAGCAACACGACACATAGCAATTTCGCATACACATCACTGACATGACTGAGCAAGCACATGAGCCACAGCCCAGCTGTCAAGCTGGGACGGCACGGCCACAATACACTTACACAGGTCTCCCAACAATGGCAATGGCTAGTGATACAAACCACTGCCATGTGCATGCACATGGGGATCTAGGCCCCAATGACTTGCGGGGCGTGCTGATGGGGACTGACTGCATATCCGTCAAGCGGCAACGCCACGGCAACATGAATGTCTGCTGAGCATGGAACTGCTTCCGCGGCTGGATGAGTATGGCACACGACGACGACGATGTGGGCACAGGCTGAGCGGCCAAAACAAGTGGGACCTGTGGCACGAGGGGATATGAGACAGTAGTAGGTGTTAGCACTGCACCCTATGTACAGCACTGTACGGATCACACCTCCCGAAACATTGACAGGTGTCCACATTGACAGCCCCATGCCAAGACGGCTGTGTGCTTGCAGTCACACGTCACAGGTGAGAGGTTACATTGCACGTGCCAGGTGGCAGACGTACATAGTGGGAGCTGGCATGTGTGTGCATGTGTCTCCTGTTCAGGATCCACCAGATGGGCGCTGACTCTGTACTGACCATTGGACACAGCATGTTCCGTGGAAGGCTTGTGTGTGTGGGATGGTGGCACTGGATGTGCCTCCGTTGGGTGAGGGGCCATGCACAGGGCGGGTACGTCGATGATTGCGCATTGTTGGTCACGGTGGGTGCACCAACTGAAGATGTGTTGCCCTGTGTTCAATTCCTATGTCCGCATGATGATGGACTGTAGATGTGGGCAGACTACACATTGGTCGATGTGCTGTCTATATGCATGTGCCTTCACACCAGGCACAGCTGCCCCTGCACATGTGACCCCTGCTGGACTCGCTGCTGGGTCTGTGGAGCTGATGCACCTTCTGCGCGTGGGGCGGACAGCTCTCCTCACTTCCCTCATTGCGCATGTCATGACTTTGCCGCAGGTGACATGGATCATGGAGGGCCCACATGTACGCGTGGGTAGGCTACACATGATTGTTCACTGGTCGCCACCCCCAGTCAGTGTTTCGAATGGGAAGGTTGTCGTGCTGGTGGTATGTTCGATGTGGCGGATGGGCGGGCCTAGGTGCGGGCTTACATTCCGGACATGGGGGGTAGTTGGATTGGCGACTAGTTGCAGTACACACGGGACACGTCTCTTCCTTTCCACATCTGGGTCATCCCTTGTACTAACTGACAGTGATACAGTCATCTTCGCCCCAGCCCTCATGTCCTCCCCTCGCTCCCCCAATATGCATGCTCACCTGCGAGGCTAGCGCTTGCACAGGCAGCCCCAAGCTCGCACCAGAGAGGGCAAGGAGTGTATGTGTGGGTCCAGTTGCACGAGTGGGCTGTCTCAGGGTATGATGTGTGGCGGGACGCCGTCCACCTGCGTGGTGCCCCAAATGGAGACCCGGCCTGCATGGACTATGCATCACAGTCTTCGCCTTCCGGATCCGCCACCTGCGACACCCAGTGGCTGTGGCTGCCCTTGCGGCCAGGCCGCGTCCGTCTGTGGCTGATGGCCCACACATTCACTCTTTGGCCTCTCTGGGGAGGGCTCAGGGGTGGTGGCGCACGCGCTTGCACTTAGTCGCAATGGCATGTGGCGTGGTTGGTATGATGGGCAATGGATGGGATGGTGCGAGCCACCTCCCGTGATGTCAGTGCTGCTCGTGCTGTGGTGCGTCCCCCTACACTTCCATTTGACTTGTGCCATGCTAGACGTTGAGGTTCTATTGCCTGCGTGATATGACCAGGAGGAGCGCGAGGAGACCTCTCACACACCATGCTCCACTGCCATCCCGTGCCCTGTATCGCCTGTGCGGATTGACTATGTTGGGGTTACACCTGGTCGACTGGGGCTGTGTGTGCCTTGTCAAGGGGCATGGCGGGCGCACAACAGGATCCAGCTTGTCCACAGAGGGTGGGCTGAGGTGCGCCTGGTACCGCTTTGTACGTGTGCCCGGCTGCTGTGCACACACGTGTTCACTCCCCCGACAGGTGTCCTCTCACAATGCCCAGGGAAGCGGTGGTGTACTGTTCATGACCCCTCCCAACACGGCGTGCTCCAACTTGGCATGTGCGCATCTACCCGTCACACCCACCCACCTGAGCACTGCGTCCATACGACTTCACACGACACATGTGTGTCTTCCACAGTTGTGCTACTCATT
Source organism: Calotriton arnoldi (assembly GCA_963921515.1). Lineage (NCBI taxonomy): Eukaryota > Metazoa > Chordata > Amphibia > Caudata > Salamandridae > Calotriton > Calotriton arnoldi. Next base: position 817,020 of record CAWUFW010009052.1, on the reverse strand, counting down.
TGCGTTGACATCCAATACCAGTGGACTACATGGTCATGTCACGACTGCCGTGTACTTCACATACTCTCATCCTCTCTCATTCGTACTTGTGAAATGAGTCAGCGGAGACAGTTTTGGTTTCAAACATTATATTGAGTCTTCTGTCCTCTGTGATGCAGTATAGTGGACACTACTGGCAGCGGAATACATGTTGAGGATATACTGAGCATGATTGCAAATGGGATAGGGTGTGGGGTTACATGTGATTGGCTGTTGCATGTGGGATGTGGGCTTCAGAGTGACATCTGCTTGGCCAAGGCTGTGCTAATGTACATTTACGTATAGCTGCGGAGCTGCGGACTTTGACACAGACGGTATACATGTAGCCTACCAGACCGCTTGGCATCATGGGCACAGTCCATCTCAGTTCCATGTGACAGGTTTGCTGCGGTTGTTCCTCATGCACGCGTGCATGTGAGATGACATCAGGGCATGTGCTTGCGTGCATGCAGCGGCGTGCCACTTGTTGTTGCAATGTGGTGGTTACTGGACATGTCACAGTCACTGGGGTCGTGTTGTTGTTGTATGCACTTGTCGTCCATGCAAAGGTCCTGGTATGGGATTCCCGGGTGGGGGTGGGAGGGGTGCAGCACCCACAGACTCCAGGCGACCTATTCATGTCCACTGAGCGGTGTGTGTGTCCATGGGCGCTGGATCCATGTCATGTCCTGGTTGTTCGTGCAGTTCCGTCCATGTGGGTGCGATACACAGAGCCCATGCCACTGCCTCCCACGATGCATGCGGTGTTCCTGGATGTGATGGGGAACAGTGTGCATGTCCCGGTCATATCCGATGTCATGGCGATGTCGTTGATGGTGTGGTTACAGTTGCCGGTCGTTTGGTATGGCTGTTGTGGTGGTGACTGGCCAGTCCGTGCGGAAGCTAAGCATGGGTGCGGGGTTGGACATCATAGGTCAATCGGGGAACCTGCGTTGTGGTCCGACTAATTTACAGGTTGTCAGGTATGCGATGCCGTCCAGCAGGGCTTCCATGTCATTGGTGGTGTACATGTTTGCCAGCCAATGTAGCGGATGGTGGCTGTCAAGGTGTTGTTCGTAAGTTGTCCCTTGGAGGACCATGATGGGGCATGCTGGGTGACATTCGATGTAGCTGTTCTCGATGATCCGTCGTGTGGAGGCACAGTGGTCCCATTTCAGTGCGGGTGCGATGTTGGCCACATACGCCATGCCCCCATAGGCAGAGCAGGCCCTGTCATGTGCGTCCAGAGGGAGGAGTAGTGGTAGCAGGTCCGCCTTCAGACATGCCGGGTTGGAGAGGCATATCTCCACGGGATGCTGGTAGGGACACCTCCGACAGTAGAAGACGGGCATGACGCAGCTGAACAATGTGATGCGGTAAGTCAGTCGGTAACTTACGTTCAGCAGGGACAGGAGATCGCATCCCAATGTATGAAACAGGTTGGTTTTGTACAGCTTGAGCTGTTCGGCGTAGTTGGGTAGGTGTGTTGCGGTTGCCATTTCGCAGCGGTGCGTTGTGGTGGCGTGCTCCGGCTGTGTGTGCAGTCTGCAATGTGCACGCTCCGAGGTTGCTGTGAGCTCTGTGTAGTCGTAGGGAGACAGGACTTGTGTTCTGTTGGCTTGTTTGGAGGACACGGGCCCTCTTCCCACATGCTTCTCAGACAGTTCAAGGTCAGTGATGTGTGACTCCTTCCAATTAACTTGCATGTGGCCGACATGGGGGAGTGTTTTCTTCTTTCTTCCCCGTCCGTTGTGTGCTTCTGTGATATGCGCTATCTGCCCTGTGGTCGGTCTCCTCGGCAAGCCTGTGTTGGTCTATTCTTGGACAATGGCTGTATTCACCGGCTTCTGTCGTAGGGCTGTGGTTTCGGAGTTGGAATGGAAGGTCATTCAGTGCTGTCTGCTCTCCCTTGTGTGGGCGGCAGGCTGCCTTTCCGCTCTGCGTTGGGCCTTGTGTGTGAATGTTATTCTTGGGCCACCTGTTGTCGGTCCCCGGGCTCTTTGGTGTTCCGTTTTATATGTCTTGTTCATATGTGCAGGGTGGTATGGGTGTTTCAGTGTGGTACTGGCGTTCCTCTTCCCGAAGGGGCCCTGCTTCTCCTAGTTGGTGTTGCCGCCGCTGTGTGCTACGCCATGTTTGTTACACTGGGGTGTGTCCTGCTGTTGCGTGTCTTCACTGACATGTGTGCGTCGGTTGTGTGGCGTTGGGTGTTGTCCGTGAATTGGGCGTTGGGGACATGTCTGTGGCAGGCCTGTCACGTGTCATGTGCGTTCGGGGTGGGGCTGATGTGTGTGCTGCTTGGTTGTGTCCCTGTGTCTGTGTGCGACGCATGCATGGCGCTGCGGTTGGCCTCTGCGTTGTGCGCATGTGTGGCGGCGTCATCGCCGCTTTGGGGCCGTGACGGGGTTGTTGGTTCCTAGTCCCAGGTGGTGTGTACACATGTGTTACGCGATGTTACGATTTGGCCTGTGTGTCATATGTGGATGCAATGGTGGATGTGTAGTGTACACGCGCTGGTGGGGGGTTGTCCGCTTTTTCCGCCCTTGCACTGTGTGCGCTGTTTGCGTGCACTTGTTGTGTGTGTGCCTACCTGCGTCTCCGCGGTACGTTGCGTCCTTGGTGGTGCATCAGCAGGAGCATGGGGAGGGCCTGCAGTGCTGGATTCATGCTCGGGGAGCCGCTTCTTCGTTGTCCGTGCTCGGCGTCCGTGTTACCGCTTCGGTTTGTCGTACGGCATCTCTTGGCCGTGGGAGCCGTTTGTTTGCGGCATCGTAATTTATGCGCCGGGCGGAACGTGTTTCGTCGGACGGTGTGTGTCAGTTGGGCTGCGCCGCTACGTGTACGGGCGCACTTTGATGGCGGACGGTGTTGCTGGCTTGCCGGCGGTGTTTGGCCTACTTTTCGCATCGTAATTGGGCGGGCGTGTGGACTGCTGCGTGCCGGCGGTAACTGGTGGTTTTTGCATCCGCCAGCACGGCGGTTGTGCTTCCGCCCGCCATTGTAATGAGCCCCTTAGTTTGCTTGCTGCTGTGTGCGTCTTCACTTTTTGGGCAACTTTTGGATGAAATTTATCGGCCGGTCCGGGCCGAGGAGACAGCACCACCTTTGATTATGATATGGACTGTTGATGATGGATACACCACATCGCGATAACAGAGTGGCAAGTTACTGCACGGATTTAAGACAGCAACAGGACAGGAGGCTCTATGGAGGGCTTGAAAATAATCGTTTCCAAACAGAACCTATTGGGGGTACTATTTCAGCGCTAAGGACTACAAGTCCCATAAGGCTATCGAATGTAGGAGCCATTGAGGGCCATAAAGCAGCCAATCAAGGGACTAACCTTATGCGCATCTGCTGGGAAGCGAGCCGACCCGTGATCAAGGAGCGAGAGGCTCTGAAACGCGTAGGGGAATGGCGCTTGAAATATCCCGAAGCGTTGCTGTGGGCTGAATAAAGAACTTTGCTTGGAAGCTTAGTTTGCTTGCTGCTGTGTGCGTCTTCACTTTTTGGGCAACTTTTGGATGAAATGTATCGGCCGGTCCGGGCCGAGGAGACAGCACCACCTTTGATTATGATATGGACTGTTGATGATGGATACACCACATCGCGGTAACAGAGTGGCAAGTTACTGCACGGATTTAAGACAGCAACAGGACAGGAGGCTCTATGGAGGGCTTGAAAATAATCGTTTCCAAACAGAACCTATTGGGGGTACTATTTCAGCGCTAAGGACTACAAGTCCCATAAGGCTATCGAATGTAGGAGCCATTGAGGGCCATAAAGCAGCCAATCAAGGGACTAACTTTATGCGCATCTGCTGGGAAGCGAGCCGACCCGTGATCAAGGAGCGAGAGGCTCCAAAACGCGTAGGGGAATGGCGCTTGAAATATCCTGAAGCGTTGCTGTGGGCTGAATAAAGAACTTTGCTTGGAAGCTTAGTTTGCTTGCTGCTGTGTGCGTCTTCACTTTTTGGGCAACTTTTGGATGAAATTTATCGGCCGGTCCGGGCCGAGGAGACAGCACCACCTTTGATTATGATATGGACTGTTGATGATGGATACACCACATCGCGATAACAGAGTGGCAAGTTACTGCACGGATTTAAGACAGCAACAGGACAGGAGGCTCTATGGAGGGCTTGAAAATAATCGTTTCCAAACAGAACCTATTGGGGGTACTATTTCAGCGCTAAGGACTACAAGTCCCATAAGGCTATCGAATGTAGGAGCCATTGAGGGCCATAAAGCAGCCAATCAAGGGACTAACCTTATGCGCATCTGCTGGGAAGCGAGCTGACCCGTGATCAAGGAGCGAGAGGCTCCGAAACGCGTAGGGGAATGGCGCTTGAAATATCCTGAAGCGTTGCTGTGGGCTGAATAAAGAACTTTGCTTGGAAGCTTAGTTTGCTTGCTGCTGTGAGCGTCTTCACTTTTTGGGCAACTTTTGGATGAAATATATATATATATATATATATATATATATATATATATATATATATATATATATATATATATGGTATTAGAACATATGAGAGCCATAACTAATACTGATATCCAGTAGCACGTCATTTTCAGAGACACCATTTTTCTGACAGCTCACTCTTGAGTTATCTGGCTATTGAGCAAATATCTAACTCACATAGAGGTGGTAACAGAACCCTCAAACTGAGACAAACTGAGTCCAGATACATTGTGGATTTTCAGACGAAAAGCCCGGGAGGCCTCAACATGGATGAGGAACTAGGAGTACATTTACATGAATTATAATGTATTTTGTTCTTAGGCCTTATGATTATTCTCTTCCACATTTTTGCTTCTAGGAACCAAGATGTTATGTAAATATGACAGATCAGTTTTTAATTGTATGATACACTGCACTTTGTTTTCATAACAAACACTAATTACTTTCTTTTATATGTTTTTGTTCCCCACAGGAGGAAAGGAAGGGACCCACCCTGCGCCGCAGTTCACTTTTCACGGGTTCCCTAACCTTTTCTTTAGAGGCACTTTTGGTGATACGTATACACAGATAAGAACCTTTCTTTCACTATGTACAGAGTTGATATTTTGTTTGATGACTTGTTATCAGACTACTGACACTTTGCTACACTGAAACTGAGATGTAGACTAATGCTCTTGCAATTCCCTCCTGTCCTATTCCGTATTATTTTGTACCTTCTAGGACTACAATCGTAGGTATAATCAGTGGGCACTTGCCCGCGATTGTGTGCCTATTTATACCGAGTGCCCAGTCCTTGCACTAGAGTTTAGACACTGAGGGGCCGATTCCGATCTGGGTCGGAAAGCTCTCCGACTGAGCCGGATCCGGAGTGTTTTCCGACCGAGCCGGAGTCCTGCAGTCCGACCGAGCGAGTACGATGCGGCCGCATGCTGCCGGACTCGATTCGGTTGGACTCCCATTGAAGTCAATGGGAGCCGGTTGTACGACGCGTACATGGGCTCCCATTGACTCAGTGGGTACGTTGCGCACAAGGGGGCCCCCTGTAGTGGGTATGCGTTGGTGCCATCCGCACCGTACATACCTGTGTTGGGGAGACCCATGGGTCTCCCCCTGTGTTTGACTCGTAAGGCTACGGGTTTTGGGGGGTCCGGCACGGACCCCCAACGTCCGGCTCCGGGAGCTTTTTCGAGCCGGACGCTCTGACTCGATCCGGCTGTCCGACGCGTACATCGTACTCGCTCGGTCGTAAGACGTCTCCATTGCGTGGTGCGATTAGTTTCCGTACGAGTCGGTCGGAGCGGTTGGGATCCGGAAACGGTTCGGTCGGAACACACGCGTACAATAGCATCGTACTCGCTCGCTCGTACAGCTGTACGAGTCGGTCGGAAAACAAGCGTACGGCCCGTACTTTTTCCAGCCGGATCCCGTTTGGAGAGCTTCCGACCGAGATCGGAATCGGCCCCTAAGTATACGATTGCCCACAGTGGCATGTTATCAATTTTGAGTATTTTACTATCATGGGGATAGTCTGTTTCCAATGCATGAACCCACTGAGCCGAGACTTCTGGTATGAAGATGGCTATCCCTCTGTTTTTCACCCATGGCGTTGAGGAGACAGGCTCACTATTTTGCAATCTTTACACCGGTATTTACAGCGGCTATAGAGACAGTACAACAGTACGGAGCCAAGGCACCCATTAACTTTCATGTTTTACCATGTATCGACTTATTGCATTAAAAAATATTCGATTTATTCCATTCATTAATTTTTTGTTGACATGCCACCAGTTTGAGGATAAAACTTTATTGACAGTATTTGCGCGAACACACTACTTTAGGTTTCCTTCACGTTGGCGTATTTAAATGTATGGTTGTTACAGACTCATGTCTCAAATGTGTGTAGCTATTAGGAAAGTTGGAGTTAGTACCAACGTATATGACGCATGTCTTTACTACGTATTGAACATACTCCTTTGTTTGTACACCTATAATCCCACACTACAAGATGGCCGAAATCATTGTATGATCGGAAATGACAAATGTAGTCTTTTTTCTATTTTCTTATTTTTTTCTGTACATATGACGGTGTTTGTGCACAGCATCCTACATGTGAACAAGGCTGCAGGTCAGCCGAAACGCGTTACGAGGAGCCATTAAAGAAACTTGAGCATCATTTCATCGTGGTGTGTTGTGTCCTGGGAGTGCGTTACCCTCTTAGTGGGGTGGAACTTTGAACTCTATATATATATATATATATATATATCACCCAACTCCTCATAAAAGAACCAGGATCGCTCTCCGCAATGCCGAATATCAAAATTTATTTGCTTAGGTTTCAAACAACAAAGTTCATGATCAACGTTTCGGTCTCCTCACGAGACCTTGCTCACGATCGTGAGCAAGGTCTCGTGAGGAGACTGAAACGTTGATCATGAACTTTGTTGTTTGAAACCTAAGCAAATACATTTTGATATTCGGCATTGCGGAGAGCGATCCTGGTCCTTTTATGAGGAGTTGGGTGATATGTAGCGGTTGGGCTCGACCGCGAGGATTTCGCACTAACCACAGAGCGCCTGAACCCGACGGAAATTGAGCCTACGGAGTTGAATATATATATATATATATAAATATATATATATATATATTTATATGAATAAAAAAACAAAGGTTACAGGGATGTTATAGGCTCAGATTTCACTTGTACAAATCCAGTGAAATTCGGCAGTTGTAGTTAGCTGATCTAACTATAACTTGCACCCCCGGCAATGCACTGCTTATGACCTCACATATTACATCACTCATGATATGGTCGGTGACATCACTGATGACATCTCAAATGACATCACTGATGACATCACTGATGATATAATCTGGTGACTGTGAGTGTTTTTAAAAAGTTTATGAGTGTTAAATATATATACACCAAGGTGTATTGGTGAATAAGTGGGTGTATGAGTGCCTGTGTGGATGATTCAGTGGGTGCATGACTGACTGTATAAGTGAGCGATTAGGTGTCTCAGTGAATCTATGGGTGAGTAGCTGCTTGTGTGAATGTCTGTATCAGTATGTCAGTTGGTGTCAAATTGGCTGTATGGGTGTGTGAGTGGGTACTTGAGTGGCTGTATTGTTGAGTGATTGTTATCTGAGTATGTGTATGGTTGTCGGAGTGTCTGTGTGGGTGGGTTAGGGGGTGTGTGACTGCCTTTATGGATGAGTGAGTGGGTGGGTGAATCAGTGGCTGTATGGGTTAGTGAGTGCATGTGTCAGGGGCTGTATGGGTGAGTGTGTGTGGCTGTATGGCTGTGTGGGTGAGAAAGTGGGTGTGTCAGTGGTATATGGGTGAGTAATTGGGTGTGTGAAAGGCAGTATAGGTGACTGATTGGGTAAATGAGGGACTGTATGGGTGAGTGAGTGAATGTGAGAGTGGCTCTATGGGTGATTGTGTGCTTGTGTCAGAGACTGTATAGGTGAGTTAGTATGTGTTAGTATCTGTATGAGTAAGTGAGTGTGTGTGTATCTGTATGGGTGAGTAAGTGGCTGTGTGATTGACTGTATGGGTGAGTGACTAGGTGTGTGAGTAGCTCTATGGGTGACTAATTCAGTGTGTGAGTGACTGTATGGGTGTATGAGTGGATATGTCAGTGGCTGTATTCGTGAGTGGGTGGATGAGTGGCTGTATGGGTGAGTGAGTGGATGTGTGTATAGATCTATGAATCAGTGAATGGGTGTGTAAGTACTTGTATGAGTCTGTGAATGGGTTTGTGTATGGTTGTGTGGGAGTGAGAGTGGGTGTATAAAAGGTTCCATGTGGTGTGACTGGGTGCATCAGTGATAATCATGAGGATGATGTCATCAGTTATGCCATTTGAGATGCCATCAGTGATATCATCAGTGATGTCACTGACCATGTCATGAGTGATGTAATATGTGAGGTCATAAGCAGTAAATTGCGGGAGGCACAAGTTATAGCTAGCTCAGTTAACTATAACCGCTGAATTTCACTGGTTTTGAACGAGTGAAATCTGAGCCTAACTATAATGTCCCTATAACCTTTGTTTTTTTCAGTGAATTTCTAAGGTTTTTTTAATTCCATTTCCTAACTAACATCCATGTAACCTTTGTTTTTTCTGGGAATTTCTTAGGTTTTTTAAATGCTAATTCCTAACTATAGCATCCCTGTAACCTTTGGTATATTCAGTGAATTTCAATGTTTTTTTAAGTGGTAGTCTCGTTTGCAGAGTGGTGGAGAAAGGGGGCTGGGTCTCCGACCAGCTCTCAGGAATCTCGCTGTGTAGGACTTACAGGAGGTACCAGTAGGGCTTTTTGGCCCCCAAAGTCCCTCAGGAGTAAAGCGGACTTACTGGAGGTAACAGGAGGAGTTGTTGGCCCCCAAGGATGTCCATGTGGGCCAACTACCCCTCCTGTTACCTTCAGTAAGTCCCACACTGCAGGATTGCTGAGAGGTCTTTGTGGGACCACACCTTTCTCTACCACCCTGCAAACAGGCCTCCTGGTGCACTACTAGTTGGGGGATGTAGTCCCCTTGCCTGCTGAGGATGTCCTGGGAAGCCAACTACCCATCCTGTAACTTCCAGTAAGACTCACACAGCTGGATTGCTGAGAGGTCATCAGAGGCCACACCCCCTTTCTCCACCACTCTGCAAACACTACTCCTGGCACACTACTGGTTGAAGGATGAAATCCACTTTAGACCTATTTTCTATTTTTAGGGAAGGGGGCTGCATAGCCCACCTTCCCTGGATGATTTCGGCCCCAGGAACCCGATCCCCATGGGCCAGTCCTATATGAAATTGGGAGGGGGGTCACGTGACCCCTCCCCATTTTATAAAGGACTGGCCCAGGGACCCCATCCCCCGGGTCTCGGCCTTTCCTTTTTTAAATTGTTTTTTAAATTATTAAAGGAAAGGGGCATGCACAGGCCCCCTCCCGGGCCTGTTTTGGCCCTGGGGACCCCATCTCCGGGGCCTGGCCTCAGTACTGTGTGCTCTGGTCCCACCCAGGGCACCCAGTTTCTCATGTTGGCCTTCGGATCCCCCCATGGTCCCTGCCGGCTCCCCGCCTCTTGCAGGAGCTGGCATTGCTTTTACACATAGGGAGCTGCTAACATGCAGCTCCCTGTGTGTAAAATCAAAGTGTGCTCCGCTTTGAGCAAGCAAGAGCAAAATGCTCTCGCTTGCTCAAAGTGGAGCACTGTTTGCTATGGCTTGGCACAAGTGATGCTCCCACCAAGCCATAACAAATTGCAATGCCCCGGGGTGGACACCCAGGGACATTGCTGGAGCTGGCCTTGGGGGTGGAGGTCCTTTTAGAGCCTGTCCCAGGGAAGTGGTGGTCTCTGGGGCAGAGAATAGCCAAGGAGGAGGGGCCACACAGTCCCCTCCCATTTTAGATTTTGGCCCCAGTGAGGTGGTGGTCCCCGAGGCCCAGGGGATCCGTGAGGCTCCCCAAGCCAAATATAAAAAGATCCAGGGATGTGGTGGTCCCTGGGGCAGGGGGTGTCCGCGAGGCCCGTCATATTATTATAATTAGCCCCGGGGAGGTGGCGGTCCCCAGGGCAGGGGGGTCTGCAAGGCCCCCCATATTATTGTAATTAGCCCCAGAGAGGTTGCGGTCCACATACATGACAAAAAGTGCCCTGGGGAGGTGATGGTCTCCGGGGCTTTGATAAGCCCTATGAGTGGGGCCCCATGTGCCCACTCCTATATTTAAGATATGCCCACAGGACCTGGCCCACCCAGGTATTATTTAAAAGCAAGCGCAGGAGCTTGTGCTTGGTTTTTTAAAAATTGTTTGCTGCAAATTCACGAATATAGTTTTTCCTTTTAAATACTTTTTCACCATTGCGGGTCCCATGGGGACCCCAAGCACATGGCTTGGGGGTGAGGGTATTCCTACCCTGCCCCCTTTTCTTTAGTTTAACTTTTTTTTCTTTGGACTTAGTGAAGCCGAGTCCCAAGATGGAGCTGTGCATTTCCCTGCATGGGATGAATGACAGGCTTGAATTTAATTGTTTATTTTTGCGATCAAATGTACTGATTCATTTGCACAGCCAGTTGATGCTTTTATGTTGTTTACTGACATTTGATGCTTCAATGTTTATTTTGTCTGTTCTTTTTGAATAACTATTCTCTAACAAACATTTGTTTAATCCGTCACTGTATACATCTTGATACAGCATGCTGCAGTATTTTGTCCCTTAGTATTGCTGCCTATCAGTTGGTTTTAACAGTCACATCACGATCGCACTTTCAATTAACTTTATTTTCACAAACACGCGAGTAAGTAACATTTTTTTAGATCACTTCCCCTTTAAGACGTTTGTACGCGACGTGCATTTAATTCTCTGCAGTACGCCGAGTTATCAGCGTTCTCGTTGTTTCAGCCAGGACGTTTCACCATACCGTCTCGGTAAGCACTTCAGTTTTTGCTACAATGCTACACTTTTCTGGTGTATTGCTCTTAACCGGAATGAGATGCATGCTTTATTCCACGGTAAAATCGAGTGTATTCACCAGCGTTCTTGCAGCCTCAGTTTGTCTCGGTTTATTGAGTAGCGTAAAGACGGTTAACTTTGCGAGTCATCATGCATGGTTTTATTGTCATGGACCAATCGTCGTTGCACTGTTGTTTTTACCTTGATACACGGGGTCAACACATTTTATAACGTTTTTGAGCACTGCGTGTTATAGACGATTTGACACTCCGATCACGGGACTCTCAGCATGTCATCAGCTTGGATAACTTCGGTTATTACTTTTTCTGTTCACTTGTTTTCACTCCCTTCACTATTTTCCCTAGGAGCCTAATGCTTCTACAAGATTGCATGATTCACATATCCTTACACAGCTGTTTCAATTTATTACCAGACAGTGTTAAATCTCCTTGACTGTTTTAAATAGTCTCCTGTTTCATTTCGTATTTTCAGAACATGTTAATGAGATCCCTGATGAAGGGCCACGAATGACCCGAAATGCATTGGGTTGAATAATATATGGATTGAAAGAATATTATTTGGCTACTGTTAGACTTGGCACCATTGGCGTGGGTCTCCCTTCCATTTTTTTGCTGTTGCCTCTTATGTTTTGCTGGTTTTAGATGCTTTTGGGCACTGTGCCACTGCTGTTCAGTGCCACAGTGCAAGTGCTCCCTACTGTAAATTGATGTATGGATTAGTAACTCCATGATTGGATGATTGGTTTACTTGTCAGTCCCTAGTACAGTGCACTGAGTGTGCCCAGGGCTTGTAAATCCAATGCTGCTGGTGGGCTTGCAGCACTGGTTGTGCCACCCACAGAAGCAGCTTGTAAAATGTGTCTCAGGCCTGCCATTGCAGAGCCTGTGTGCGGTCTGTGACTGCCATGTCGACTTGGCAAGTGCACCCACTTGCCAGTCCCTAAACCTTCCCTTATCTTCATATCAGACACCCCTAAGGTAGGCCCAAGGGCAGGGTGCATTGTAAGTATAAGGTAGGACATGCCCTGGTGTGTGTGGCATGTCCTAATAGTGAATTACAGCCATTTTCGTTTTTCACTATTGCAAGGCTACCTGTTCTCCATAGGCCAGAATGGGCAGTTTGATTATTACACCTTATAATCCTAACTGACCCAGGGAACATGGTAGAAAAACGAATTTAGTATGCCTGAACTCAGAATGATAAAATACATCTTTTAGTGAAGTTGGTTTTAACATTCTGTGTTTGAAAATACCACTTTTAGAAAGTGGGTATTTTCTTGCCTAAACTTCCAAGCCTGCCTCTGCTAGGTTGTGTATTCCTTGTCTGGAGATTGAGTGACAGGGGCTGGGGGTGGCCACAGGAGACAGGGTGAGTCAGCACAGGGCTGAATAGAAAGATCTGCATCCAGAGTGGAGGGAGGAGTTGCACCTGGATCTGAATAGGGCTGTGCCTGCTTTCCACAATGCTGGCTCCACCTCCTGCCGGGCGTCTGATGGCTCTGCCCCTCACTCACAAAGGAAAGAAGGAGTCAGAAAAACAAGTGCTCCAGGACTGACCAGAACTGGTATTGGACTAGGCAGAGGCCTCTCTGCCTTCAGAGAACAAAGAGAAACTGTGTATAAAAAGGGGACCCAGAGCCCTAGGAAATTAGATCACTTCTGGGAAATCAAGAAACCTGTTGCCAAGGAGAAGAACCGGAGAAGCTGAAGGAGGAGTACTGCCCCTGTGCTGTTTTGCTGATTGGGGTTGGCCTGCAGTGGTTGCTTTCTACCAAGGACAGGAGAAAAGACTTTGCTGTGCTTTGTCATCTTGAAGAAGAGAATCTCCAAGGGCTTGAACTAGAGCTTGCCTCCTGCCTGAAGTCTCAGGGATACAAGACTTCACCAACCAGCTCCCCCTGCATTCCCTTGCTGGGAATTGAAGTGCCTGCTGTTGTGCTGGGCCTTCTGAGAGACTGCGTGTCGCTGGGAGCTGGAAGCGTGACGCAACAACGAGAAGCGTGTCGCAGCCGCGGTCATCGCATCGCCAAGGAAGCAAGACGCCGCTGCCGCTGTCATCCTCGCATCGCCGAAGCGTGGCGCATCACCGGAGAAGCGGGACGCTGCCACAGAGGTCATCGTCGCATCACCGGAGAAGCGCGTCGCAGGGCCTGTCGCGGCTCCAAAGATCATCGAGTCGCCGCACGGCCGTCGGGCGTGCACGCATCACACCAACGTTGTCACATTGCAACCAAGACGCCATTTTGTCGCATCGTACCGGAGAAGAGTATCGCATCGAGGTGCCATCTTGTCGCATCGCACCGGAAAGCAGTAAGAAACCGACGCATCACCTCCCCACACGGTAAGGAAGCGAGCATCAACTCCCCTGCGCAGCAGTAAGGAACCGACGCATCCACTCCCCTGAGTGTAAGGAACCGACGCATCACCTTCCCTGCGACCCTTTTGTTTTCTTTGCGTTACGCATTCAAGGTACATTGAGAGTAAAGTGTCGCATTTACAACTTGAGAGAACTGAACTATTTTATAACCTTTTAAAGTCTATTTTTGAGTACAGTATTGTGGATTTTTGCTATTGGGTCTTGTGATAAGTCTATATAAAGATTACTTATTTTTACATAACAACCTGTGTGGTGTCCATCTGTAGTGTTTTCACTGTATTACTGTATGTGTTCCCAAATGCTTTACACACTGCCTCTGAGATAAGCCTGTCTGCTCGTGCCAAGCTACCAGGGGTTGAGCAGGGGTTATTTTAGGAGTGTATCCCCCTTATCCTGACTAGAAGCAAGGGTCCCTATTTGGACAAAGGTGCAAACCATTGCCAACTAGAGACCCCCAGTTCTAACATTGGTGGTCAGCGGTGAGGATTTGGACTTGCATTTGTGATTCATATACAGTGATTGGTGTACACTACTAGTGAGTGCAGACCAACACGCGACCACATACATTTTGAAAGGACTTTTTTTCCTGGGAACCTTTATTTTTGTTGAGAACTGCCAATTTTCACAATGAGCAAAAGAGGATCCATTGCACCTGCAGATATTGAATTTGAAGAAGATAGGGTTGATACCTACACTGTGCCAGAGCTCAAAGCCGTTTGTAAAAAGTTTAAAATCTCTATGAGAGGCCTCACCAGGAAGGAGGAGCTTCAAAAGGCGCTGAGGGCCTGGTTGGAAGCACGGAATGCCGGTGGGCAGCCCGAGGAGCCTGTGGAGGAGGCAGAGAATTTAGATGAGCAGCTTGAGGGGCCATTAGGCTTACCCGGGAGGAGAGTGCCTTCCAGGGAGGGCAGCAGTGTTTCTCAAAGGGCCTGTCTCCAGAGGAGCTGGAGGACAGGGACAAAAGCAGGATGCATGAAATGGAAATGGCCAAACTGAAACAGGGAAGCCATGATAGCCTTGAGCACAAGAAATTGGAGTTGGAAAGTAAGAGGTTGGCCATGGAAGAAAAAAGGATGCTTTTAGAGCATGAGAGAGTGGTGAGGGAGCTAGAGCTAAAGGCTAGGAGCCTAGAGATCACTCCCTCTGGTGGCAGCACACCTCCAGTGCCTGTAGAAAGTAGAGTATACATCCCCAAGGAGGTTATTAAGGATTTCATGAAGGGGGAGGACATTGGGCAATGGTTTAAAGCATATGAGATCGCCATGACATCACACCGGGTCCCTGAGAAGGATTGGGGAGCGGGGTTGTGGGGCCGCTTTACAGGTGAGGGAAGGGAAACCTTGCTAGCCTTGCCCACAGAGGATCAGATGTCCTATGCCCACCTGAAGGAAGCTTTAGTGGCAAGGTATGGGTTAACTCCAGAGCTTTATAGGCAGAAGTTTAGGAACTGCAAAAAGCTGGAGTCTAGTACCTGGGTGGAGTATGTGTCTTATTTTTGCAGAGCATTGGATGGATGGGTGAAGGGTAGCAAAGTAAATGACTTGCAGGGGTTCTATGATTTAATTGCATGGGAGCACTTGTCCAGTAGTTGTTTTCCAGAGCTACGCCAGCACCTTGTTGACAGTAAGCTGACTAATCCTAGGAAGCTTGCTGAGGAGGCGGACCGCTGGGTCAGTACCCGGGTCCACAAGGGTCTTGTGGGAGACTCCGCCAAAGGTGGGCAGGGTCCCCAGCAGAAGAGTGGGGGGACAAGGGTAAACAGAAGGAGTTCCAAAAAGGGCCCCAAAGTAAACCCCAAGAGAACCAAGGTAAGGGTTCCCAGCCTCCCACTGAGAAAAGACCATGGGTCCCAACAGATAAGTCTGTTCAGAAGGGGCCCAAAGCATGTTTTAGTTGTGGTCAGGTGGGTCACTTTGTAGGAAGTCCCAAGTGCCCCAATACCGTGACCACTGCACCCACTGGTGCACCACCCCGGCAGATGGCTAGTGTAGCCCTGGGGGAGGAGTTGGGTGCCCAAGGTGGGTGGGGTCCCGCAGAGATGTCCCTGGTCTCTTTAGGAGACAGTGAGATGGTCCCTAGGACCCAGCTGCCTGATAACACTAAAAATACAGGCAGTGGGTGACCATCAATGGCCATAGGGTGGAGGCTCTCAGAGACACCGGGGCCAGTGTGACAGCTGTCAGTTGTCGGCTGGTGTCTGAGGAGCAGGTGGTCCCCAACGTATTCTACCCTGTAGTTGCCGCTGACCACTCAGAGAGCCACTGCAAGGTGGCCCAGGTTCCCTTTGAGTGGGGGGTCTCAGGTATCCTTCAAGTAGCTGTGAGGCCAGCCATGCCTGTTGACTGTCTGCTAGGCAATGATTTGGAGAGCTCCCTTGGGCGAAGGTGGAGCGGAGGTCTCATTTGGAGATGTTGGGTCTGCCAGAGTGGGCGTGTGTGACCACTCGGTCAATGGCAGCCGGTAAGGGTATTCAGGAGAACCTGGAGCCTGGAAGAAAGGCCCAGGTGCCTGCCTTAAAGAGAGGAGGCGGGGGCACGGGAAACCGGCCCCCGAAGTTCCCACAGTCCAGGAGGAGGCAGACCTTGAGGGGGATGCCCTGGAACCTACAGGGGAACAAGTGGCTGAACTGGGGACCTGCCTGAGCTGACCCATTGGCAGCAGGAAGGAGGCCCCTCCAGGGAAGAGTTCTGCGAGGAGCAGAAGAAGTGTCCTTCTCTTGAGGGCTTGCGGCAACAGGCTGCAAGCCAGGCAGCAGGTGATCAGTCTGGATCACACTGGATCTACTGGGAGAATGGTCTCCTGTATAGTGAGCCTAAGGTTGCTGAGCCTGGGTCAGCCCGTGTGCTGGTGGTACCCCAGCGCTTCAGAGCCTTCCTACTGGGTCTGGCTCATGATGTGCCTTTAGCAGGACATTTGGGGCAAGACAAGACCTTTCAAAGGCTTGTCACCCACTTTCATTGGCCCCAAATGCGCAAGAGTTCAGATACTCATTGCAGGACCTGTCAGACTTGCCAGGCAAGTGGTAAGAGTGGGAGGAAGCACAAGGCTCCTCTCCAACCTTTCCCTGTTGTCAGCACCCCCTTTGAGAGGGTGGGTATTGACATTGTGGGGCCTCTGGATCCCAAGACAGCCATGGGCAACAGGTTCATCCTGGTCTTGGTGGACCATGCCACCCGGTACCCGGAAGCCATCCCTCTTCGGACAGTGACGGCCCCCGTGGTGGGACGTGCACTGATGGGGATTTTCTCCCGTGTGGGGTTCCCCAAGGAGGTGGTGTCCGACCGTGGTACCAACTTCATTTCCAAGTATATGAAGTCCCTGTGGCAGGAGTGTGGTGTAACCTATAAGTTCACCACTCCTTACCACCCCCAAGGTAATGGGCTGGTTGAGAGATTCAACCGGACCCTGAAAGGCATGATTATGGGTCTTGAAGAACCCATGAGGCGTAAGTGGGACGTCCTCTTGCCATGCCTGCTCTTTGCTTACAGAGAGGTGCCCCAGAAGTCCTTAGGGTTCAGTCCCTTTGAACTGCTGTACGGCCATCCTGTAAGAGGACCTCTGAGTCTGGTCAAGGAAGGCTGGGAGGAAGCTCCCAGGAAAACTCCCCAGGATGTATTTAGTTACATGCTGGCCTTCAGGAACCAGACTCGGCGTTTCAGACAACACGCTGAGGCGAATCTGGAAGCCAGCCAGGAAGAGATGAAACGTTGGCATGATCAGAATGCCACTCTGATCGAGTTTCAGCCTGGACAAAAGGTTTGGGTCATGGCCCCAGTGGAGCCCTGTGCGCTCCAGGATAAGTGGACCGGACCATTTGAGGTGGTGGAGCGCAAGAGTGATGTCACCTACTTGGTGGACTTGCAGTCTCCCAGGAACCCCTTGCGGGTCCTGCATGTGAACCGCCTGAAGCCCCACTTTGAGAGGTCTGAAGTGGGCATGCTCTTAGCAACAGATGCTGGGATGGAAGAGGAGACTGAACCTCTTCCTGACCTCTTGTATGCAAAAGAGCAAGATGGGTCAGTGGATGGTGTGAACCTCTCTCCCACCCTGACCCCTGAGCAGCAGAATGACTGTCGCCAACTGTTGGGGCAGTTTTCTGATCTGTTCTCCCTGACTCCCAGTATCACTGAATGGTGCATCCATGATGTGGACACTGGGGACAGTCCTCCTGTGAAGCACAAAACTTACAGAGTGACTGACAGGGTGAGAGCTTGCATCAAGGAGGAGGTCTCCAAGATGTTTGCCTTAGGGGTGATTGAGTCCTCTAACAGCCCTTGGGCCAGCCCAGTGGTCTTGGTCCCAAAGGCTGCCGCGCCTGGTGCCACACCCGAACTCCGGTTCTGTGTGGACTACCGAGGACTCAATTCAGTCACCAGGACTGACGCGCACCCCATCCCCAGAGCTGATGAGCTCATTGATCGGTTAGGGGCTGCCCGGTACCTCAGCACGTTTGATCTAACGTCTGGATACTGGCAGATTGCCTTAACTGATGGGGCCAAAGAGAGGTCAGCATTCTCCACACCAGATGGGCACTACCAATTCCGGGTGATGCCCTTTGGGATGAAGAATGCCCCTGCCACCTTTCAGAGGTTGGTCAACCAGGTGTTGGCTGGGCTGGAGGATTTCAGTGCCGCCTACCTGGATGACATTGCAGTGTTCAGCGCCACTTGGGAGGAACATCTGCACCACCTCTGGGAAGTGTTGAAGGCGCTGCGGAGGGCAGGCCTCACGATCAAGGCAAGTAAGTGCCAGATCGGGCAGGGTTCTGTGGTGTACTTGAGACACCAGGTTGGGAGCGGCCAGGTGGCGCCCCTGCAACCCAAGATAGATACCATCCTGGCTTGGGAACCCCCCAAAACCCAGACAGAGGTGAGAGCCTTCTTAGGACTCACCGGGTATTACAGGAGGTTTGTCAAGGGGTGCACCCTTGACTGAGCTGACTTCCAGGAAGCAGCCCAGGAAAGTGAACTGGACTGATGCCTGCCAAACGGCTTTTGATGCCCTGAAATCTGCCATGTGCACGGTGCCCGTGCTTCAGGCACCCAACTTCTCAAGGGAATTCATTGTGCAGACAGATGCTTCAGAGCATGGTGTTGGGGCTGTGCTTTCACAGATGAATGAGGAGGGCCTAGACCAACCTGTAGCCTTTATTAGTAGGAGGTTACTCCCACGGGAACAGAGGTGGAGTGCGATTGAACGTGAGGCATTTGCTGTGGTCTGGGCACTGAAGAAGTTGAGACCATACTTGTTTGGGACTCACTTCCGGGTTCAGACAGACCACAGGCCCCTCAGATGGTTAATGCAGATGAGGGGTGAGAACCCAAAACTGTTGAGGTGGTCCATTTCCCTACAGGGGATGGACTTCACGGTGGAACACCGCCCTGGTACAGAACACGCCAATGCTGATGGTCTGTCCAGATTTTTCCGCCTTAGTGATGAGAACTCCCAGGAGGAAGGGTAGTTCTCCCACATTTCAGCTGGAGGGGACACGTGTTAGACTTGGCACCATTGGCGTGGGTCTCCCTTCCATTTTTTTGCTATTGCCTCTTATGTTTTGCTGGTTTTAGATGCTTTTGGGCACTGTGCCACTGCTGTTCAGTGCCACAGTGCAAGTGCTCCCTACTGTAAATTGATGTATGGATTAGTGACTCCATGATTGGATGATTGGTTTACTTGTCAGTCCCTAATACAGTGCACTGAGTGTGCCCAGGGCTTGTAAATCCAATGCTGCTGGTGGGCTTGCAGCACTGGTTGTGCCACCCACAGAAGCAGCTTGTAAATGTGTCTCAGGCCTGCCATTGCAGAGCCTGTGTGCGGTCTGTGACTGCCATGTCGACTTGGCAAGTGCACCCACTTGCCAGTCCCTAAACCTTCCCTTATCTTCATATCAGACACCCCTAAGGTAGGCCCAAGGGCAGGGTGCATTGTAAGTATAAGGTAGGACATGCCCTGGTGTGTGTGGCATGTCCTAATAGTGAATTACAGCCATTTTCGTTTTTCACTATTGCAAGGCTACCTGTTCTCCATAGGCCAGAATGGGCAGTTTGATTATTACACCTTATAATCCTAACTGACCCAGGGAACATGGTAGAAAAACGAATTTAGTATGCCTGAACTCAGAATGATAAAATACATCTTTTAGTGAAGTTGGTTTTAACATTCTGTGTTTGAAAATACCACTTTTAGAAAGTGGGTATTTTCTTGCCTAAACTTCCAAGCCTGCCTCTTCTAGGTTGTGTATTCCTTGTCTGGAGATTGAGTGACAGGGGCTGGGGGTGGCTACAGGAGACAGGGTGAGTCAGCACAGGGCTGAATAGAAAGATCTGCATCCAGAGTGGAGGGAGGAAGTTGCACCTGGGTCTGAATAGGGCTGTGCCTGCCTTCCACAATGCTGGCTCCACCTCCTGCCGGGCGTCTGATGGCTCTGCCCCTCACTCACAAAGGAAAGAAGGAGTCAGAAAAACAAAGTGCTCCAGGACTGACCAGAACTGGTTTTGGACTAGGCAGAGGCCTCTCTGCCTTCAGAGAACAAAGAGAAACTGTGTATAAAAAGGGGACCCAGACCCCTAGGAAATTAGATCACTTCTGGGAAATCAAGAAACCTGTTGCCAAGGAGAAGAACCGGAGAAGCTGAAGGAGGAGTACTGCCCCTGTGCTGTTTTGCTGATTGGGGTTGGCCTGCAGTGGTTGCTTTCTACCAAGGACAGGAGAAAAGACTTTGCTGTGCTTTGTCATCTTGAAGAAGAGAATCTCCAAGGGCTTGAACTAGAGCTTGCCTCCTGCCTGAAGTCTCAGGGATACAAGACTTCACCAACCAGCTCCCCCTGCATTCCCTTGCTGGGAATTGAAGTGCCTGCTGTTGTGCTAGACCTTCTGAGAGACTGCGTGTCGCTGGGAGCTGGAAGCGCGACGCAACAACGAGAAGCGTGTCGCCGCCGCAGCCGCGGTCATCGCATCGCCAAGGAAGCGAGACGCCGCTGCCGCTGTCATCCTCGCATCGCCGAAGCGCGGCGCATCACCGGAGAAGCGGGACGCTGCCACAGAGGTCATCGTCGCATCACCGGAGAAGCGCGTCGCATGGCCTGTCGCGGCTCCAAAGATCATCGAGTCGCCGCACGGCTGTCGGGCGTGCACGCATCACACCAACGTTGTCACATTGCAACCAAGACGCCATTTTGTCGCATCGTACCGGAGAAGAGTATCGCATCGAGGTGCCATCTTGTCGCATCGCACCGGAAAGCAGTAAGAAACCGACGCATCACCTCCCCACACAGTAAGGAAGCGAGCATCAACTCCCTGCGCAGCAGTAAGGAACCGACGCATCCACTCCCTGAGTGTAAGGAACCGACGCATCACCTTCCCTGCGACCCTTTTGTTTTCTTTGCGTTACCCATTCAAGGTACATTGAGAGTAAAGTGTCGCATTTACAACTTGAGAGAACTGAACTATTTTATAACCTTTTAAAGTCTATTTTTGAGTACAGTATTGTGGATTTTTGCTATTGGGTCTTGTGATAAGTCTATATAAAGATTACTTATTTTTACATAACAACCTGTGTGGTGTCCATCTGTAGTGTTTTCACTGTATTACTGTATGTGTTCCCAAATGCTTTACACACTGCCTCTGAGATAAGCCTGTCTGCTCGTGCCAAGCTACCAGGGGGTGAGCAGGGGTTATTTTAGGAGTGTATCCCCCTTATCCTGACTAGAAGCAAGGGTCCCTATTTGGACAAAGGTGCAAACCATTGCCAACTAGAGACCCCCAGTTCTAACCGCTACCAAGGAACCATTGGTAGTATGATACCAATTCATTGAATAAAATTCAAGAAGAAGCTTCAGCATCGTACAAAGTGTTTTATTTCAAAGAATCTGGTGAATTGAATTTAGGAAAATTTTTAGGTTTCCAGATAAGTGCTCCCGTCAGCTTGGTGGGATTCTTCCCTCCCAGCATTCCTGTTGCATTGTTACAGACACTGACACACCCAGGCACACACCAATATAGCCACTGACATACCCAGGCACACACTGATACAGCCACTGACACACCCAGGCACACACTCATGCACCCAATAACATACCCACTCACATATCAATAAAACCACTTACACACCCAGGCAAACACGATACAGACACTGACACACCCAGATACACACCGATACAAAACACTGATACACTCACTTACATCATCAGTGATGTCATTTGAGATGTTATCAGTGATGTCACTGACCACATCATGAGTGATATAATATGTGAGGTCATAAACAGTGCATTGAGGGGGCATGAGTTATAGTTAGCTCAAGTAACTATAACTGCTGGATTTCTGTGGCTTAGTACGTGTGAAATGTGAGCCTAACTATAACTTCCCTGTTACCTTTGGTTCTTACAGTGTGTATATATGACTGTATGGGTGAGTGAGTGGCTGTGTAAGTGGCTGAAAATTGGTGAATAAGAGGGTGCATGAGTGCCTGTATAGGTGAGTGAGCTGGTGTGTGAGTGGCTGTAAATGGTGAATGAGAGAGTGCATGTGTGGCTGTATGGGTGAATGAGCAGGTGCATGAGTGTCTGTATGGGTGAGTGTTAGGGTACATGAGTGGCTGTATGGGTGCATGAACGGGTGTAAAAGTGGATGTATGGGTGAGTGAGTGGGTATAAAAGTGGCTATATGGGTCAGTGAGTGGGTGCGTGAGCACCTATATGAGTAAGTTTGAGAGAGGCTCTATGGGAGACTTTGTGCTCGACTCAGTGACTGTTTAGTTGACTGATTACATGTGATAGTATCTGTATGAGTAAGTGAGTGGATGTGTGAGTATCTGTATGGGTGAGTGACTGGTTATGTGAGTGCCTATATGAGTGGGTGAGTGGCTCTATGTATGAGTGAGTGGATGCATGAGTATTTGTATGGGTTTGTGAATGGGTATGTGAGTGGTTGTGTGGGTGAGTGAGTGGGTATGTGAGATGTTGCATGGGGGTGTGAGTGGGTGTGTCAGTCATTCCATGGATGATGTCATCAGTGAAGTTATTTGAGCTATCATCAGTGATGTCATCAATGTTGCCACTGACTGTGGCATGACTGATGTACTATACGAGGTCATAAGCAGTGCATTGCAGGGGCATAAGGCATAGTTAGCTCAGTTAACCATAACCGCTGAATTTCTATGGTTTTGTGGAGTGAAATTTGAGCCTAACTATAATGTCCCTGTAACCTTTGTTTTTTTCAGTGAATTTCTAAGTTTAAAAAAAATTATATTTCCTAATTAAAACATCCCTGTAACCTTTGTTTTTTTCAGTGAATTTCTACATCTTTTAATGTTTTTCCCTAAGTGTAACCTGTAACCTTTGAGACTGAGTGTGTGAGTGAATGCATGAGTGTCTCAGTGGGTGTGTGATTACATGAGTGTCTCAGTGGGTGTGTTAGTGGGCATGTGAATGCCTGAGTGGTCTGAGAGTGGTTCATGAGTGTCTCAGTGGGTGTGTGAGTGTCTAAGTTGTTCTGTGAGTGGGTTCTCCTCATTTTCTGGCGTTTTTCTGCTCTCTTATGACCTTTATTTTACCTATTTCTGCTCATTGCTGACCTTTATTTTTCCTCTTTCTGCTAGGCCTGGGCGGAGCTCGCAGAGCTTTCTACCGTGGAATTCCATGGAGTTACTGAAATTTCTGCAGAGTTTCGTGAACGGGTGGAGTATTGCTCTGCCACGCCTAATTAAGTTGCCTAGAATGCTGAGAGTAGTTGGGGCCAAGAACCCCTCCTAGTACCAATAGTATGTCCCCCACAGTGGGTTTGCTGAGACCTATCTCAACCACTCTGCAAACGCACCTCCTGGCGCACTACTTGTCGGGAATTAAATCTCCTTGGCTGCTGAGGGCCCTTGGGGGCCAATAACCCATTTTTTTGCTACAAGTAAGTCCCCACAGAGGGATTGAAAAGACCTCATCAGAGGCCCGCCCCCTTTCTCAACCACTCTGCAAATGCACCTCATTGTGCACTACTGGTTGGAGGATCAAGTCCCCTTGGCTGCTTAGAGTAGTGCCAAGAACCTCTATTGTTGCCACCAGTAGGTCAACCACAGTGGGATTGCTGATACCTTGTTAGAGGCCCTGCCCCCTTTCTCAACCACTCTGCAAACACACTACTGGTTGGGGGATGAAGTCCCCTTGGCTGCTGAGAGTCCCTAGGGGCCAAGAACCCCCATTGTTATCATGAGTAAGTCCCCCACAGCGGGATTGCTGAGACCTCATCAAAGGCCCTGCCTGCTTTCTCAACCACTCTGCAAACGTGCCTCTTCGTGCACTACTGTTGGAGGGTGAAGTCCCCTTGGCTGCTGAGGGTCCTGGGGGGGGGGTCAAGAACCCCTATTGTTGCAGCTGGTAAGTCCCCTACAGCGGGATTCTTGAGATCTCACTGGAGGCCTGTGCTCTTTTTCAACCACTCTGCAAAAATGCCTCCTGATGCACTACTGGTTGGAGGATGAAGTCCCATTGGCTGCTAAGGATCCTTGGGGGTCAAGAACCCCCATTCTTGCCACTGGTTAGTCCCCCACAGCACGATTCCTGAGACCGCGTCAAAGGCACCCCACTCCCTTTCTCAACCATTCCGCAAACGCGCCTCCTGGTGCACTACTAGTTGGGGGATGAAGTCCCCTTCACTGCTGAGGGTCATTGGGCAGTCTCTTTCTGCTCGTTTCTGACCTCTATTTTGCCTCGTTCTGCTAATTTTTGATCTCTAATTTGCCTCTTTCTGCTCGTTTCTCAGCTTTATTTAGCCTTTTTCTGCTCGTTGCTGACCTCTAGTTTGCCTCTATCTGCTCATTTCTGATCTGTATTCTGCCTCTTGCTGCTCATTTCTGACCTATATTTTGCTCTTTCTGCTTGTTGCTCACCTTTATTTTGCCTCTTTCTGCTCATTGCTGACCATTATTCTGCCTTTTTCTGCTCATTTCTGACCTTTACTCTGCCTCTTTCTGCTCATCTTGCCTCTTCCTTCTCTTTTCAGACCTTTATTTTGCATCTTTCTGTCTCAAGGCCCCTGCATTCCCAGCCAGCTCCCCACCTCCTGCGTGAACCAGAATTGCTGCTGCACAGAGGGAACTGCTAAAAGGCAGCTCCCTTCATGCAGGAGCAACCCTTTCGTTTGTTTCCCTGCCCACTTCACAGCAGGCAGGGAAACAGACAAAATCTCCGCTTAGCTCTTGCTTCCTGGAAATGGAGTGTTTGCTCTGACGTAGTGGGAGCTGTCAAAGATCTGACCAAGTCACGGCAAACGGCTATTTCCTGAGGGTGAGCATCTGGGACATAACAGGTGTCATTTCCCAGTATGGCTCCAGAAGGGGGGCCATGCAGCCCCATCCTTCGATCTGCACGGGCCGACACCTGGGAGGGAGTGGCCCCCGGGCCCCTCTATGGCCCAGGAGGAGGGCCGCGCAACACCCCTCCCAGTTTTTGTTATAATATAGGACCCGGGAAGTGGTGCTCCTTGCACCCGGGGGGGGTGGTCCGCGTTGCCCCCATTGCTTTAAATTTAGCCCCAAGAAGGTGGTGGTCCCTGGGGCGTGAACCCTCACCAGGATATGGGGGTTCATAAGGCCCCCATCCAGAATGAAAATAAAGCCCCAGGAAGGTGGTGGTTCCCTGGGTTCAAAAGAGCCTTAGGAGGGGGGCCCCATGTATCCCCTCCTTTTATTAATACCACATGCCCCCAGGACCTGCTCCACCCAGGGGCTAAATAGTAGAGAGCGCGGGAGCCCACACTTCTTTTTTTAAATTTTTCGGTGGGTGCCATGGATCCAGCACGACTCCTGCTGATTTTTTTTAAAACTGCTTTTTTGCCCCACGCAGAGTCCTTGTGGAACCCCCCAAGAGGCCCCCTTCTCTTTTTTAAAAACTTTTTTTGTGAAGCTGAGTCCCAAGATGGCTGCCAATACTTCCTGGTGGAAGTGTTGACACCCAAACAGATATCAGCACAGGGACTGTCAGATCCTCGGATGATCCACGTCCATATATATACAAATTTAGATTTTTCCAAAATATCTCAAAAAATCTGAACGGATTTACACGAATTCACAAAAAGGTCGCTTTCTGGACCAACAGCTACCTTTCTGCCAAACATGGTGTAATTCCATTCTGGGTTTCGGCTGTACTAGTGACAAAAATTCCTAGGGGAATTAACATGTGAAAAGCAAATTTTTTGACCCCCCCTCTTTTTCTCGTACCCCTTGATGAAACACCCCGAAACATTTCATGCAAAACAAGAATCACCGGGGCACTCTTTTGGGAAAATTTCATGAAGATTTGTCTATAGATATCTATATATAATTCAGCAGTTCAGCAGTTATAGATAGCTGAGGTAACTATAACTTACGCCCCGAAAAGCACTGCTTATGACCTCTCATATTACATCACTCATGACATGGTCAGTGACATCACTAATGTCATCACTGATGACATCTCAAATGATATCACTGATGACATCATCTAGTGAGTGTGAGGCTTTTCTAAAAGTTTATGAGTGTTAAACATAAATACCAAGCTACTACAGAAGTTAAAATATTATACTTTGTGTACTACTAATGAGTGATACTATTTCTATCATGTATTTTTTGTGTGCCTGTGTGATTGTGTGTATCCTTGTGTGAGTGGTGTTATGGGTGTATAAATAGGTGTGTGAGTAGCTGAGTGAGTGGCTGTGTGAGGGGCTGTATTGGAGAGTGGGTAGGTGTGTCAGTGACTGTATGGGTGAGTATCAAATCAAATCAAAAGAAGGCTTTATTTGATTGTTATATCAGACAATCATAAAAGCAAGTTAAAAAGAAAACATTTTTCATTACATACAATAAAAAGTCAGTTAAGATATTAGTTAAAACAGTATTAAACTAACATAGCCCTCTTTCATATAAAACAATTAAGCGGGCATATATTTCCTTTAGCTCATCACTTTCCTCATAGCTAACAGTCTTAAAAACACTTTGCGGAGAGACAAAATGCGTTTCTTCGTTACACGCAATTCAATAAGAATATTAATTAGGACGGGGTAAGCTAGCATAGCCCTCTTTCATATGGCATTAAATGAGCATACATTTCCTTTGACTCAGCACATTTCTCAAGAAAATTGCTATCCTAAAAACACTATGCTCGTTGTCCAAGTGTTGTAGTGCCAAAAAAGCTGGTCGACACTGTCGAAGACCGAACCACTTTAAGACAGGTACTAAATAAATACTCCTCACGTGGGAATAACATTTACAAAAAAGAACAACATGAATCGTAGATTGGGCAGAAATGTTATCGCAGGGGCATGGTTGGAGGTCTTGAGCCCTATCCTTCATCTTAGGATGGGTGACTAATCTTTGAAAAAACCCCAACCTGAATCGGGTTAATAGGAATCTGTCATGAGCTCCTGGTACAAGGGTTAAATAGGGTTGGATGTTAAAAGAAGTTAAAATCATTTGGTTGTGCAGGACTGTGGGTTTTAATATCTCAGTTGACATTCTAATGGAGTCCAACAGCAGAATACCCTCTTTTCTTAATTCCTTCCTGGTTATTGACCGAATGGTACTAGGGTTAGTAAAATACTCTAGATAGCCCAGATATTAAAAATAATTACGGACATATCTTATCCATGGGATCCTCGAAGCCCCTTCTAGTTTCAGGGTATCCAAAAGGATATCTCTGTTCAGTTTTGCCTCTTCTTGGTCCAGAGCCTATGCCATAATAGCACGGGCTCAAGTTTTATTAAATCAGAGATGAAGGGGAGCCCCAACTCTGCATGGCATATACACGCTGAAGTACCATTAGGGACGGTTAGAATGTATCTTAGGAAATAATTTTCATGCTGTTGGATAGGGAGCAGGTCAGTAAACCCCCAGACTCCTGCCCCATAAACTACCGCTGAAACACACTTTGCCTTATAAATAGCGATAAGCTCCTCTGGTGGTCTTTTGCCCAGTTTCCTAGCAAAGGTAGTGAGGGCGGATGTTGTTCGTAGGAGTACTAATTTTTTAGCTGCAACTGTATGAGCCCAGTTATCGTTGTGGGCAAACAGAATACCCAGATATGAGAACCTCTTGGTTACCCCAATCTTCTGTCCTGACACGAACATGTCTCTAGGTTTCTTGATGCCAAAGCCACAACGCATAATGAAAGTCTTGGAAGAATTTATTCTTAGACCAAGATCATTCATAAATAAAGAAAAACTATCAAGCACTCTCTGGAGACCTACTTGTGAGCGGGACATCAGCACCGCGTCATCCGCATACAAGAGTGCAGGTATTGGGCGTCCGGCCACTTGAGGGGAGTGGTGGTTATCTTTAAGAAGGGCCTCCCCAATCCATTGATATAAAGGTTAAAAAGGAACGGGGCCAGGACACAGCCTTGCCTGACTCCGCTCCTGATCGGGAAAGCAGCCGAGCACTCGCCCTTCAAACCACAACACACGCGTGCCTTGGCATCGCCATAAAAACGTTTTAAAAAATAAATAATCTGAACATCAACTCCCATATCTTCTAAAATTGACCAGAGCTTACTGTGAACCACACAGTCAAACGCGGCCGTGAGGTCAACAAACGCTAAAAACAGGTTCCCCTTTTTGGCCCTCGTGTATTTCCCCACCAGGATGGACAAATTTAAACCCTGCTCCACCGTCCCCAATCCGGCACGAAAGCCGTATTGCAGGTCAGATAAAACAGAGTTCTCCTCGGCCCAATCCTGGAGGCGTTCTAAAATTATTCTGCCCGCTACTTTGGTTATTGCATCTAGTAGGGATATTGGCCTGTAGCACCCCGGATCCTGTCTATCCCCTTTTAAAAATGGGCACAATCGTGGATTCCACCCAGGTAGGTAAAAAGCAGTGCTGCAGCTAGCAGTAAGCACCTGAACTATAATAGGCCCCTACAGAGAAGTATTTGCTTTAAACAAGTCTACAGGGATTCCATCTGGTCCAGGGGCCTTGCCATCCTTGCTAACAGAAAGTGCCCGCTCCACCTCATCCAGAGTAAACAATAGGTCGTGATGCTGGGGTAAGGACTCCAAACTGTAATCCTCCCATACATGTTTATCCGTCTCAACCGAGTTTACCTCACCATTATATACTCGTGAGAAATGGTTAATCCATTGTTCCTCACTAATTGCAATTTCGAGGGAATGGTGCCTTGACTGCTTTCCAAAATGCAGCACTGTCTTTAGCCAAAGAGGCCGTGTGTAATGCCTCCCACGCCTCCTTTTTCAGAGTGGTTTATCTGTCCCTGATTGCTTGCTTATATTCCACTCTGGCCAACCTTATCATAGTCAGATTTCTCGGGATCTGATGCAGCTCTTTTTTTTAGGTGGGAATAGGCTTGAGTACAC
Source organism: Calotriton arnoldi (assembly GCA_963921515.1). Lineage (NCBI taxonomy): Eukaryota > Metazoa > Chordata > Amphibia > Caudata > Salamandridae > Calotriton > Calotriton arnoldi. The sequence continues at coordinate 788,355 of CAWUFW010009052.1, read as the reverse complement.
CTAGAGTCGAACCATCCCTTTGGATTCCTATTACTACTTTTCCGTCTGAGGAGGGACTCTCTTACTGCGTTGGAAATCATGGATAATGAGGCTAAGATGTGGGCTGGAGCGGCTGTTTCACTCAGGCATGTCTCTATAGCAAGCTTACACTTACCCACCACTGTCGTAATTAGTGCTACTTGATCTATCATATTCCAGCGCGGAGAAAACCCATTAACACTCCCAATGGCTAGATTTTCTAACAATTGATCTTTATTTTTAAACACTTTAATTTTACTAGAAGGTAGTTTGATAGCCAAGCACAGAGGGAAATGGTCACTAAGCGAATTGTCCGAGACATAGAAGCAGTGTAACCTGTGTGCCTGACAACTAAATATTAAAACATAATCAATAGTAGAAAAAAGACCTCTGCCATTAAATTTCCAGGGCATGGGGATGGGTGCTGGGCATAGTTCATTAACAAATCCTAAGTCAAGGCTAAAGATTAATTCATTAAAATGCTCCCCTAAAGTTGAATGCCGGAAGTGTGAAACGCATGCCCCTTCTTCATTTAGGGCTCCGCATAAATTATCCCCGGCAATGGCACATAGTGCACAATTAAAATCCCCTACTAATATTAACGTCATGTCTCTTACCAAATTGCTACCCACAGATTTCAACAATTGCAACATGTTATTAACAACAGTTCCTATTTGCTCTGCAGGGATGTTATTATAAAAGTTAGTCAGGACAATAGAGTGTTTAGCGTCGATGTCCAGTTTAAATAGTTGGAAATAATGTTCGCTAGCAAGCATCGTTATGTTTTTTACATTCATAGTGCACGATATGTATGTGCTTAATCCACCCTTAGCCCTACCACTCAGACCATCAAATGCTGGGGTGTGAAACGTCCTGAACCCATTTCGATGAGTGGCCTCCTTGGTCCATGTTTCTTGGAAACACATAACCTCATACCTTGAAATAAAATCCCACCATTGGTGGCTGCCTAATTTAGAGGAGATACCCGCAATATTCCATGAAACGATATTACAAATGGCGGGCTTACAAGTATCCAAAGGGTTAGTAGAAGATACGATCCCGGGTGGGTCCTCAATTACATTGCTACGTGGGGGAGAAGCGATTAAAGGACCATCCCCAATTACATTACGATGTAAAGAAGAAGTAATTAATTGACCTAGGGGTACAGCATGGGCTGCAGACTCTAGGTCTGTTGTCATAGGGACCACCTCTATATCTCTCTTACTATTATGTATAGGCATTAGGTCGACGTTATCAGTTAAGGTCAGTTCAGTGTGGCCCTCATCATTGGGCCTGCTAACTTTGGGGCTGGGGCACGCAAACATCTTTAAATTCAGTCAGTCGATGTCTTTCAAGGGATTCAAGACATCGAAACGGTTACGCACCGGGATCGAAAATCTGGGCTCCCTAGTCCTCATGGGGTTGCCTCCTATGTGCATGTGACCTCGGAAATTGGGGGAATTAGGTGGTTGATAAAAATAACCAAGGGGAAGTACATTTATCTCGTTAAAGTTGATGTACCCATTGTTTCTCCTCTCTAAGATTTCGTGCACCAAATAGGGGGAGCTAAAGGTTAAAACTACACAATCACCGCTAAGTGATTTAACTGAGGAGCCCACCCACTCTATTCTCCGTGCCATTTTAAATTCTGAGAAAAGGGAGTTTCTGATACCAGTCTTTGAGCTTAGATAGTGTAGTGACTTGTTCCTTAAAGTCGACCAGTGTTCAAAGACATTATGGGGTAAGGAAGGGACATTAGCCAAAACGACAGTGTACGGGGTTGCTTCTGGGGGCAGATTTAAATAACATGAGGAATTAGGAGGCTTGTCTTGTTGTTCGAGAGAGTTTGTCCCTCTCTCCAGCTCCTCGTTTCTTCCCTGTATTCTAGACCCTGAAGCTCCTCTCTTGGAGCTAGCTATGCTATTAGTTGCTATCGCGGAGAGTCCTACACCAGGGTGAATCTGATCAGTGCGAATGGGGATGCTTGTTACACTAGGTGTAATATTATCAGAACCACTATTGCCTTGTGCCTGTCTATTTACAGTGGTGCTAACTGGGTGGCCGGCCCTCGTATCCGTCCTCATAATATTTGGCGGGTCTATATTATGGTTGGTAGTAATTGCCGGGATAGCTGGGGAATTACGGCTAATCAATTCCTCCACTTTGCTCAATCTGGTTTCAACAATACTAATTTTTTGTAAAATAGGTTCCAGCAAAGTTGACATCAGGGTTTCAAGTCTGGCCCAGAAATTCCCCTCATGTACGTTATCAGCAAGCTTCTCTGGCACAATGTGAGGAGGAAAGTTAGTAGGACCCTCACTAGGTGCATTTACAGTTACAGCAGGTTTCGCTTTCTTCCCATTTGTTCTTTGGGCGGGTTTATTCTGTTTTTGTATCCCTCTACTCTTTCTTTTATTTGGGGGGGGGTTCGGTGGTACGATCCAGCCCAAGTTTGGCTTTCTGCCCTCTAGTAGTGGCTTTAGGCCTGATGGGACTAGGTTCTGAGTCAGAGGATAGAAAAGAGACAATCTCTGTCACTGAGTCTAAGACCCGATGTGGTGAGGGGCTTATCCGAGGTGGAGTTACTTCGTGATTAATCGCCGCGGGGGTTTCAATGAGTGCAGGAGTCAAAGAAAGTCTGTTCTGGGAGGGTAATGGCTCGAGAGATAGCCTTCGTTCTGTAAGCTTATTCTCATTAATGAGGGCCGATTCTGCCCTCAATAAGGCATCTAACGTCCCTACGACACCCTTACCTGTGCTAAAAGTGCGTTTACTCATAGTAGCACTATGTAATCAGAACAATATAATATTAACCAAAAGACGCCAAACTAAAACACAGAACACAGGAATGCCCACGTGGCCAAGTTCTTAGGGGGGTTGCCCGACCCAGCCTCTTACAGTCCCTGATGGGCGCAGATGAGCCCGTCCTTGGCCCGGGCACGCCCGCGCGCATCCCGGGGTGCGGGAGTCCTGGGTGAGTAAGTGAGTGGGTTACTGAATGGCTGTATGAGTGACTTGCTGTGTAAGTGGCTGTATGGGTTAGCGAGTGTCTGTTTGAGTGGGTGATTGGTTAAGTGAGTTGGTGTGTGAGTGGCTGTATTGATGAGTGTCTGCGTGAATGGATGTATGGGTGAATGAACAGATGTGTTAGTGCTTGTGTGGATGGGTGAATGTGTATGTGAGTAGTTATGTGGGTGTGTGAGTGAGTGTGTGAGTGCTTGTATGGATGAGTGAGTGACTGTGTTGAGTGGCTGTATAGGTGAATAAGTGGGTGTGTGAGTAGCTGTATGGGTGAGTGTGTAGCTCTGTGAGTGGCTGTATGGATGAATGAGTGGGTGTGTGAATGGCTCTATGGATGAGTGAGTGGTTGTGTACTTGTATAGGTCTGTGAATGTGAGTGGTTGTGTGTGTGGGTGTGTGAGAAGTTGTATAGAGCTGAGAGTAGGTGTGTGAGTGCTTCTGTGAATGATATCATCAGTGATGTCATTGAGATGTCATCAGTGATGACACTGACCATGTAATGATTGCTGTAATATAGGAGGTCATAAGCAGTGTATTGCGGGGGTGTAAGTTATAGTTAGCTTGGGTAACTATAACGACTAAATTCTACTGGTTTTGTATAAGTGAAATATGAGCCTAACTATAATGTCCCTGCAACCTTGTTTTTTTTAGTGCATTTCTAAATTTTTTAATTCTATTTCCTAACTATAACATCCCTGTAACCTTTGTTTTTTTTCAGAGAATGTTTAAGGTTTTTTAATGTTGTTTCCTAACTAGAGCATCCCTGTAACCTGTTTTTTAGTGAATTTCTAAGGTCTTTTAAAATGTATTTCCTAACTGTAATCTGTAACCTTTGAGAGTGAGTTTGTGAGTGAGCATATGAGTGTCTCAGTGGGTGTGTGAGATAGTTCGTGAGTGTCTCAATGGGTGAGTGAGTGGGTGTGTGAGTGCCTGTATGGGTCTGGGAGTGGCTGCATAAGTGTCTCACTGGGTATGTGAATGGTTGCGTGAGTGTCTAAGTGGGTCTGAAAGTAGGTTTGTGAGTGCCTGTATGGGTCTGAGAGTGGCTTCGTAAGTGTCTCACTGGGTATGTTAGTGTATGAGTGAGCGTCTTAGTGGGTCCGTGAGTGGGTGTGAGTGTGTCTGAGTGAGTTTGTGAGTACCTCCATGAGCGTATGAGTCAGTCTGTGAGTGAGTGCATGAGTGTCTGAGTGGGTGCGTGAGTGAGGGTATTAATGTCTGACTGGGTCTGTGAGTGGGTGTGAGTCTGTGAGTGGGTCTGTGAGTAGCTGTGTGAGTATCTGTATGGGTCTGTGAGTGGGTGCATGAGTGTCTGAGTGGGTCTGTGAGTGGTTGTATGTGCCTCAGTGGATCTGTGAGTGGGTGCAAAGTGTCTGAGTGAGTGTCTGAGTGTGTCTATGAGTGGGTGTGTGAGTTTCTGAATGGGTCTGTGAGTGGGTGTATCAGTGTCTGAGTGTGTCTGTGAGTGGGTATGTGAGAGCTTGAGTGGGCATCTAAAAGTCTGTGTGAGTGTGTTAGTAGCTATGTGAGTGACTCAGTCACAAAGGAACCATACCTGCCCTTTTATCCAACAAGAGTCTACAGTTTGGCACAAAATATCTACCCAAGTTTAGTACTTTCTAATGGTTAATTACAAGCAGTGATTAATTTGAGCCAGTTGTTTCCGTTGCTCAGCACCGGCATTTAATTATCAGCACCGGCACTTATGACAGTTGCCACATGGTGGTGCTGTTTATGCAATTAAAAGATGAGTAGAACAACAGTTGTTCATGAACTCAATATATATTAAAAGGAACTAATACCAGCCGCCCAAGCCATTCTTATAGCTTTGGGGGCTCGAACAATTGAAATGTGAAACTTGTAGCAGTGCAATGGCTAGAAGTTGTGCAGGTAATATTATTTGCAGCGCTGACAGTGGCAATAAGTCATGGAAGCTGTGGTGGCCTCCTGACAATGGCCCTGGCACTTATATTTTTACAAATTAAGCACTGATTACTAAGCTACTTAATGGGGAGAGGGGCAGTGTGGCCCCCCTCCTCGGGTCAATTTCAGCCCCTGGGACCCCATTCCCCAGGCCCGGCCTTAATAAATATATTATCAAAAGGGGAGGAGGCCATTCGATCCCCCTCCCTGGACCGATTTCGGCCCCGGGGACCCCAACCTCTAAGGTCCAGCTGAAATGTGATGGGGAGGGGGCTGCATGGCCTCCCTCACCAGGCCAATTTCAGCCCTGGTGACCCCGTTCTCCCAGACCCAGCCATATTACCTTAGTGCCCTAGAGATAACCCAGGGCACCCAGTGTGCAGGATTGGTACAGCAGGGTGTGCCTCAAGGCCCCTGCGGTCCCAGCCGGCTCCCTGCCTTCTGCGGGAGCTGGCATTGCTACTGCACACGGAGCTGCTGCAAATGCAGCTACCTGATTGCAAGTGCAAAATTGGCATGTCAGCGGGCAGGGAAAGAGATGAAACCTCTGCTTCCAGTGGGTGGGAGCACTTTGACAGCTTCAGCGCACTGGAACAGAAGGTGGTGGTCCCTGGGGCCCTATGGAGCCCGGGAGGGGGGCCACATGGCCATTCTCCCATTGCTATTAAAAATATTTAGCCCCGGGGATGTGATGGTCCCTGGGGCCAAGGGGGTCCGAGGGCCCCCCATTAAGTGCTATTTAGCCCAGGGAGATGGAGGTCCCTGGGTTCGGTGGAGTCCCCGCGGCCCCCCATAAATGTTTCTCTAGTCCCGGGGAATTTTTGGTCCCTGGGGCTTATAGAGCCTCAGGAGAGGGGCTCTGTGCACCCACCTTCTTTTTTACAAATAAAGCCCCGGGGAGGTGGTGGTCCCAGAGGCTCAATAAGCCTTAGGAGCGAGGACCCATGCACCCCCTCCTTTAAAAAAAAAAATGCTCCTGGGACCTGGCCTACCTGGGGGCTCTATTCAAAACAAGCACGGGAGTCTGCATTTGATTTTTTTTATTAGTGCCGTGGATTTGCGGCTCTGTCACATTTCTGCAGCAAAAATTTGCCATTACCAGAGCTAAGGTATTCCTACCCTGTCCCCTTTTCTTTTTTTAAAATGTTTTTTGTGGGACTCAGCTGAAGCCAACTCCCAAGATGGCTGCCAACATTTCCTGGTTGAAGTGTTTGCAGGCAATTAGATTTCAGCACGAGGACTGTCGTACCCTCGGAGGATCTGCATCCCTATATATACAAACTTAGATTTCTTTTAATAAGTCAAATATTACTGAATACATTTACACCAAGTAACTACAAGGGTTCTTTCTGGACCAAGAGCTACCTTTCTGCCAAATTTGGTGCTACTCTGTCCAGCGGTTTGGGCTGTAGCCCCCACTTGACGGATTGCCCAGAAACTTTCCATGCACAGCCAGATTCACCGGGACACTCATTTTAGACAATTTCATGTAGATTTGTCAAACGGCACCAACGATATAGGGAAGTCAAAAATGCTTGTCCTATGGAAACTAGGTCCTAACTATGACTGCCGACTGGCAGTAAGTAATATATATATATACACATGTCATGAGTGATGTAATATGTGAGGTCATAAGCTTTGCATTGCAGGAATGTAAGTTATAGTTAGCTCAGGTAACTATAACTGCTGAATTTCTATGGTTTTGTGCCTGTAAAATCTAGGCCTAATTATAATGTCCCCATAACCTTTGGCTTCTTCATTGAATTTCTAAGGTTTTTTATTCTATTTCCTTACTATAAAGTCCCTGTAACCTTTGTTTTTTTCAATGAATTTGAAAGGTTTTTCAAATTCTATTTTCAAAGTATTATCTCCCTGTAATGTTTAGTTTATTCAGTTCATTTCTGGGGTTTATATTTAGTACTAAGTATACTACAATTTATTTTGCTTTTTAATTCAGTAATATTTTTTTAAACGGCAGATATTTTTTTTAATAAATGTACTTTATATACATTTTAAAAGGTAAAAATCTGATATGTCATTAATGTAAAATATACAATGTTTTTGTAAATGAAATTAAACCAGTTTTATTTTTTTTAATTACTTTCTTCGTACACCGGTACTTCAGTGAGCCTGAAAACATAGATGGGACTACACGTACTCTATGGTTATTGATTCAGATCACATGATCACAATGAATCCACAAATTGTGATATGTGGATTCGCCACTTTTTTTCAAAATTATTTTAAATATGTACATCCCTCTATTTTCATTAATGACATCAGTGTGAACATATTTATAAGTATATATATGCCACCCTATATCTGTTTTTCAAGAAAGTTACTAGTTTTACGAGTTAGCAAATCTATGGACTGGAATCGCGAATTCATTTGATGACACACCCAAACCTTGCCTGTTGAATGGGCACATTAGGAACCCATCCCATTTTGCAATACCTTCAGGGGAAAAGAAGGTAACTGCTAAATATGTGCAGTGCAGTATTTGCGGCAACAAAGAAGTTTTCGCATGGGACAAGTTCCATGTGGAAACACTTAAAAACAATTCATGAAAGGGTCTACAATCAGATGATGTGGGAGAAAGCAGGTGCAGCAGGACAGTTCACCTCTACAGCACTCTTAGGAGAACCATCATCAGCTGTAGTCATTGGTATACTAGCTGCCTTAGAAGAATTAAATTAAATGGGTACTCACTGTGCAAAATGCCACATGCTTGTCACTGTAAAAATGTCTTCTTTGGGTGCATTCTTGGATACAATGAAGAAGCATCGCCGCTAGATTTTAAATTTATTTTTTGCTTCCAGTTGACACTTAGGCCCTAATTATGATGTTAGGTGGATCGTCACTGACAGGCTGTCGGTGGTGATCCGTTCGGCATCCGAAGCAGCGGTCCGACCTCCGCATTATGATGCAGTCAGTCAGAACCACTGCAGACTGGGGTAAAGACCAACGCCTAATACAGGATCGGAGATCCTGTCGGGGCATCGGTCAGACAGATAATCTCTAAATAGCAGCTGTGCCTGCTCAGGCTCCGCCATCTGGATTATGATGTCCGTTTCCGACAGTCTTTCCATGTCGGCCTTTCCGACATGGAAAGGCTGTGGGAAAGTGACTTTGTGGGCCCCTAGCAGGGCCCCCGTTCCCCTGTGGCCTCAGTTATGAGGCCTGGGGGCTCCTGTGGTGCATCCCCAAACAGCCATGCTCATGTGGCAGGCACCCTATGTTGTCTGCCACACGGGGCCTGGATGTTTTAAAAGTGTATGTTTTCTATTGAGACTTGTGCTGCAGCCCGCAGCACAAGCCTCAATAGAAAATATACACTTTCCTACCACCGTGAAGGCGGTTGCATCATAATAATGGAAGCAAGACTGGCGACTCCTTGCCGGGTGGTCTCGATTCCGCTATGATGACGGTCGGATACTCATCCGACCGATATCGTAATTAAGGACTTAATGTTTTTTGAGCACTGAAGCCAATTGCTTCTTTGCATTTCCCTTACCGTACCCTTTTAGGACCCTGTTTAATTTTTGTTGCAAAAAAACACAAAAGAAATATAAAAACTGTAAAAAATACTTTCTACAAAACAAAAACAGTTCTTTTTAGATTCACCATCTGGTCAAACAAAGAGCTGACTCTGTGTTTTTACTGAGTCAGTGACTGTATCGATGTGAGACTGGTTGTGTCACTGCCTGTATCTGTGTGTGCCTGGGTGTGTCAGAGTTTGTATCAGTGTGTAATGTCTCTGTATTGGAGTGTAGACACCAGAAGAAGTATAATGTGTTGACTAATTGTCCAGGGATTGTCTAAACACAGTGAATACTCAAATTAATCTCCGGTATATTTATTCTTTTAACACAAGCATTTGTTTATTCATGAGTTCATATACGAGTGAGTAGCCCTTGCTCTTTGTACTCATGCCTGGGAAAATCATATAAATTAACGAATTACTACACATACATTAATACATATAAAAAATGAAAATCTTAAAGCAAAATTGTGAACAAAAACAGGTAACTTTTCATTCTATGATGACTACATTCACACAAAGACATATAAATAAACAAAAAAACTAAGCACTTGTCTTCAGTCTTCCAGACGTTTAGGGCAAGTGCGGCTTTCAACCTCAATACAATAGACAGTCTGTATTGGGAAATAGTCCTTAAAGCAGACAACACAATGAGGACCAACTTATTGTCTATTTCTTTCGTGTGTGTCTACAAAATTACTTTTCAAAGTTCTAACTTAGAGTACTCCTCCAACAGTAGGTGTCAATGCTCTTCAGCCATTTTGAATGTGGGCCTCTTCAGGACAGTGGAAGACCAGAAGTACCTAATGATGCAGCATACACACATTGGAGCTTCATTCCAGGCACATTCATAGTTATCGTGCACACCATGTGTTAAGAAACCAAGTGCAGGTAACTAAGGAATTAGGACACAGCCGCGGCCGCTGCAGGTAAGAGTGGTGGGGCCGGCTGGGGGAGGGGGGGGGATTTCAAGAGAGGACCAGAAGGGAAAATTAAATAATTAATTTTCCCTCGTGGTCGTCTCTCGAAATCCCCCCCAGCCGGCCCCACCGACTCACCGCTCTTACTTTCAGCGGCCAAGGCTGTTAGGACATGCAAAACCACAAAGTGAACTGGATAGGAATGGACGGTAACAAGGCCTTTGGATGCTTGTACTGTGCAAACAATACTACATGCATTTGGCCAGAGCAAGACAGTAAATACAAATTAAAATATTAAAAAATTAAAAAGTGTGTCGCCAAAGTGGAACGGGACTCTATGTTTCTATAGCCACCCATGGTAAGTAGAAACTTTGCAGCTGGAGCGTGCGAGATGCCAGTGGTTAAAGGCTGGTCTATGAGGCTCAGTACCCAGGGGCAAGGTGAAAAGAAAGGAAAGGCAAGAAAATAACGCCCATTATGCTAAGTAATTAAATAAAGTGCCAAGTCTGGAGCATCGTACTTACTGGAAGCCAGTCACTAGAAACCTAAAGTATCAAAGGATTGGGACAACAAATGACATCCACGTCCTTAAAAAGTGCCAAAACTCGATCATCTAGGCTCAAGAGAAACATAATTATGACTAGCGAACAGAGTGCAGAACCAGCTCCAAGCACATCCCAGGCTGCGTGGCTAGGGCTGCAAAACATTGTCTGTCAGCCGGCTCAACTTATTATAGAGATAAGGAATGCATAAATCCATTGGGGCAGGACTACCATAGAAATCAAAAACAGGGAGACTGGCTAGAGAATGAAAAAATCACCAGGCCTATTACGGTGATCCAAAAGGACAAGAATCTGCTCTACGCTTGACAAAATCAATGTGTGTGCCCCCAAGAAACCGCTGGTAAAAACCTGTTGAAACAGGGGTGCAGACGACTAAAAAGGCGTAATTACCATGCTGGGGTCAAGCTCCTCTTAAAAGTATCAAAAGGATGGGGTACGCATTACAAAAAATTCAGCTTGTTTCACCCCTGGGGCCTCGCTCATAAACAACAATAAGTTCAAGAGTGCGGGTTACCAGCTGCCGGAAATGGCCCACAAGGCTAGAGTCAATCCAAAAGGTTGCGCGTGAACGGACTTGCTTGTACACACTTGATCAGTAAAGACCAGCAATCTAAAAGGAGAAAGCCATACATAAACCTAACATGCTACTTCAATGCCCCTTGCTGGACTTCTATACACTCAGATTGGAGAAGTCATCACTTTAATGTGATAATATTGTGTCTTAAGATAGTACAACACATCAGGGGAGAGAAGCAAACTCCACAATTACACCTACTACCAAGGGCTTCCTCAGGGATACAGTCAGAACTCTCCTTGAGTGCTGCTGGACAAGTCGGCATCAACCAGTGTCCGAGTCAGCTCAGGGGGGAAGAGGAAGAGTCTTTGGTCTGCCTATTTATCGTGGGGCATGCCAAGTGGCTCCCAACACTCCGTGCAATTGTGTCAGCCATATTTACCTGTGCAAGCATGCAGGAGAAATAAATGCATTGTAGTTGTTTAGTCACTGTTCCATCTTCTCATCGGAAACAAATCGGATACAAATCATTAAGAACATCAAGAAGAATAAGAACATATCGTATTTGCTGACATAGTAAAGTACATTAAACTTTGAGATCATAACATATAGTAAGAATGGTGCATTTGTGGACATTGTAAAGTGCGTTAAACTACGCCCAATGCAAATGAGGGAACGGCCTCTGGTGATAGCTCTGGTGCTATGTGTGCGCCAGTGCTATCTGTATTACAGAAGGGGACGCACAAGCATCTGCGGCCCCTTCAGTAATATAAAAGTGCCCTGGGGGCGAGCAAAGCAGGTGCTGACGCCTGTTGCACCCTCAGGTTACTTTTATAATACGGCCCCTGGATTTTCTAAGAATGAATATGTCTGTGCATTCTGCCTAGGGCGTATATACTTGAAATACAGGTTGTTGGAATTGTGCTTAATTGATACAACATTCTGTTTATGACATGAAAATGATAAGATTTATCCTCTGTCCTTTGGCCTTATTTAGGATACCATGCATATATTCTTGGCGGGATGATTAGTAAAAACATCCTTAGTTTATGAAATGCTCTTTAGATTATTCTGTGCACTATGTAAGTGGGAAAAGAAGCCAGGTGCTAAATGCTTGAGGAGGAGGACTAATCAGGCTGATAAACTTCATATCTTTGCAGGCTACCTCTGATTGCAAGATTTTGGGTGCAAATATTTTGATTTTTATGAGAGATTTGTAAATAAAATTACTTACCTGATACATGAACAATACTGACAGGTATTTCGAAGGAGAATTTTATGATAATCAGGAGATGCTGAACTCCTCAATGGCATTGTCCAAAATGTTTCAGCTAGGGAGTGAATAGAAAAGAGGTCCACGATTGGAGAATTTGGAAGACGGGATGGATGAATCCTTTATTTAAATGCATTTATACACTGTGTGATAGGGAGGGGGCTTTTACCAATCCACTATGAGAATGAAGTCATTATATTTCATTATAGGCAACAGGAGGAGTATATACAGCTATTCACGGTGTATTAAATACTCTGCTCATGATGAGCTTGTTAGAGTTTCAATAACACATCTAAGAAAAATAGAAGGATATTTTCACCCATTAGCCTATGACAGTGCTGCATCAGGTGTACATTGGGAAAAGTTTAATTATATGTAAATAACAGCCATTAAATTGTGTAATCATAAATTTTAAATAATCTCAAGTTATCATTAGAATACATTTTTGGAAAAGCTTACTTTTTGGTTGTTACCAAAACTGCAAGTTTTCTAATAGATGTACTACAGTAAATGCGCAGCCTGGTGATGTGAGAAATAATACCAGTACGATGTTGCTCAATGGGTATAGATCAAGCTAATTCACACTTTTATTTATTGCTTATGCACCCAAGGAATGTGAATTTGCACTGACCATGAAATACACATAAAACATCTCTTCCACCAGGTGGGGAAAATAGAAACCATGTGATCTTGAATCCAAATGGATATTGAAACCCAGAGGTATTAAAAATGAATCAGTACTACGTGCTATTTTTTGCACATTTGATAATGAGTTGACCTGTCAACAGTGTCTAAATATTATGACAACTTACTCTGATATGAGATCATTAAAATAGTAAATTCCTCCAATGAACTTTACTATCTCTTATGGATGCATTATCTCAAACATGGAACCAGTAAGCAGTCCAAATGTCCATGATTTTGATAAAAAAAAATTTCATATGGTTCGAAATATAAATAATTGCATTTGTGGTCAAATGGCTCTTCTTTTTATGATCTAGCAAGCATTATAATTTAGAACATAAATTAACAATGATGAAAGTATAAAACACAAAGTGAATTGATAAACCTACTAATTGTTAATAGCATTATTTATTATTGGAAAAACTGTGCAGCACAACTCAAAAGAAACCCTTTTTGACATATGAAAAATACTACTTGCTAGTTAAGTCACCCCTATATCATGCCTGCAAGCCCACAATGTCTGGGAATATAATTTAAAATAAGGAGATATGCCCAATACCGATATTGACTTGCCCCTGCATTGGCAAGATTAAAAGTGCTACTTCACTACCCAAGCTGTGGTAGCTTTTCCCAATAGCCATAGCTCAAGAGATTGGTCAGGTCAGTATCCTGATCGCCTGAAGGCAGCTTTTGCACATTGGCACCTTGGGAAGTGGCCAGAAGAAAGAACATCAGCATCTAAGAAATGTGGGACTTAAAACATTTCATTCTCAGTGCAGGATAACGAGGCCTCCTGAGAAAACATGATCTCATCCAGCAGGATTTCATAGTTCATTACTGAGAGAATCTTTGGCCACAGGAAACAAATCTTCATTTTAACTTTATAGTGAAGGTAACCAGTCTTGAAAAGCCATGACTTGATACAGCTCTCGACCGCGTCCCACTGGAGGATTTCAATCATCATAATTTTGTCTAAGTTCAAAGTAAAATTATGGCTACAGGAAAAGGCGGCATAGTGATCATAATGGCAAGGGATCTCAGCAGCTACATTCTTGTCCCATTCTCAGCTTTTGGCATCAAAATCCAAAGCTTCAGAATGACTCTTCATCATTTGATCTGACTTTGTGGGACCCCCCCCCCCCGCAAGAGAGAATGCTCTTGCCATGGTGGACCATCTTGGCTGCCTCAATTGTTCCTCAGCGAGAAGGTAAAACTGTTGACTGGGTGAACCACTGGGCTGTATCCAACTCAAGTGTGATCAAGATCAGAACAAAAGACACCCAGGTCTAAGTCACAGGCACCCATTGAATTGCATAGACATTTTTTGATTTAGAAGCACTTTTTGGATTTTCAAAATTAAAATTTCATGTCTTTGTGTGTCATTTTGTTTATTACATGTTAATTCTTTCTCCTAAATTAGTGATGACATTTTATCGGTTTTATTTTGTGCTTCCCAAATATATAACACACATTTGTCTTGGAAAAGCCAACTGTATTGTGTCATTGATACCGGGGGATAATCTCAGGTTTTCTCTATGAACCTGTGTTTTGTCTAGCAAGAAACTTGTTACTAGTTTTTGGCAGTGTTCTCCCATGTAATATTCAATCAATAATAATATTTATTTTGACAATATGCCATAAAAGAGATACACAATGCAAAATACAAGTGCAAGAGCCACAGAAAGTTAAATCAGCATCAAGAAGTTAAAAAAGATAAGCCAAACCCCAGGTCACAAAAATATAAATTTAAATTTGTGCGTAGGCCTCGCAAGTACATAAAATCATAGAATCAGGATAAAAATACATGTTGGTATAATTAATAGATTCCAAAATTCAGCAATACCATAAAAGTACCAATTTAATTTGAAGCAGCATTTCCCTATTTCTTAACAACCACGCATGAAACAGGAACCTGGGCAGTGCAAATACAAATGTGGGGTTGTGTTGGCTTGGAGAGTTCTAGAGGCTTCCTCATTCCTTCAAGTGCCTAATTCCCTGCAAATGGGTATCAACCATTTTGCACGCGTTCCTTTGTAGGCTGGACAAAAAAATAACAAATGGGGTGGATCCTCCTTCTTATAGCCACACATTTGACACTCCTGGTCTATGGTGTTCGGTGTCCCTGACCAGTTTTTTTGGAGTCTTCTCCCATGCAATATTTCATTCTCATCCTATATTTGTACATTTCTCATTTTTGCACCATTGCAACCACAGATCTGCAGTAAGGATTTGATGCAGCGTAAGCATGGTAAAATATTTATTTTACACCTACTCTCCCTTACCATTCTAACTGTACTGGGCCCTTTACGATTAGATAATCTGCAGCACTTTCATTTACCACAGGGACAATGATCCTCTGATGAATCTTTCTCCGTTGATAGGAGAGGTTGAAATTAGGGTTGCCAAACATCGCGTCAGTTGTCCAATGAGGACTATCAATTAACAGCCAACTCACAAACTTGGGATCAGATTTAGGTACACCACTCTTAAAGCCTTGCTGTAAAAATAAAGAATAGCAACAGGAACACCTAACCTCCTGAAGAATTTAAGTCGAGTTAGGATTATGCAGACCAAAAGCTCTGCAACAGCAACAGAGAAAAAAAGAAGTAATACTCTATGTTCTAACAGACCTTGTTGATTTCTCTCTACAATGCATTTAAATCAAATGTAAAATAGCACAGTTTGAATGGAAGATCCAACAGGACTCAATAATAGAATCTGACAGTTACTAGATTAATTTGGTTATTGTATTATAGATTCAAAATTCATTGCCCCGAGCAATCTCTTGAGAATTGTAGTTAAACATATCACAGCTTGTATAACAGCACCAAACATTTAAGCAGGCTTTCTCGGATGGTTATAATCAGAATCAGTTTACAGAGTTACAGAGTCCCACCACCATTAGGGCAGAAGGATAGTTCATTGTCAAACAGCTCAAATTCTATGAAGAAGGGGAAAGGGTTCATATTTAAAGTCCATTTAGGGCTAGTCCATTAGTATAAACAAGGAAATAAAAGAAATGGAAAATTGGAAATGGTTCAGCAAAGAAGGTTTCAGTCCATCAGCTATCAAATGTAGCATCAGCAAGGCAGTCCAAAACTACGAGTAATGTTCATCAAGAATCAGTCGGCATAGCGTCCCAATCAAAGTGGTGTTGCCCCTCCTTTGGGGTTTCTTCTTTTACGAAGTTTCTAATAGTGTCCCGGTGATCGCCAGTGCCATCAAAAGACTACTATATGTTTAGTTTTACATAATGTCACCTAAAGGACAATTGCAACAGTGAGATGCTTTCTCATGCTAGTCATGAGAAACGAAAGATTTGAGAGTCCACATAGGCCTATTTTCGGTAGAAATAAGATACAAAGTAATCATTTATAGCAATAGCTAAAATTCTGTTCCCTCAGGAATATTTCACTGTGAACATTGAAACATTCAGGAATGTCGGGTGTACACATGTACAGGACAAATAAAGCAACATTATAATGGTGAATGGCCTATTGTATTAAGTTGGGGGAAAGGTAAGCATTAGAGAAAAAGCATTTTTGAAAAAGCCTTTTTAAGTTAGCATCACACGTTTGAAATGAAATGAGCTCTAAACCAACATTAAATATAATGTAATTAAATCAATTAAAATAAGAATATGTAAAACTTTCACCAATCATTATTACATGAAAATAGCTATGCTTAGAAATACCCTACTACCACAAATTTCCCCAACATTCATATAAGTATATAATTTTCTAAATTCACATCACAACATTCATTTTTCAATTTTCATAAACTAAAGAAGCTTTAGTATTACTATGCAGAGTCTTAAGATAGTATCATGTTTCTACACATTTTTGCACCGACTTTTCTAAATGGTGCATTCTTAACAGAAAGTATTAGAAACACTATCCCATTTCATATTATCAGTAAACGTTAATAAACAACATTTTTATAATAAACTCTTTATAGTGCAACTCATTTATATCTATTAGTATTGCTTGCATGTTTTCTTCATCTTGCATTTTAAAGCACACTTTTACTGTGCTTCTACTACACTTGTCTCATTTTCATGTGTCACTCTAACGTGTGCAAAGTGCACTTTCAGCTTTTTGTGTCTATAATTGGTAAATGTTTAGTGTATTATGAATTTTAAAATCATGCTACATCAACTTCATCCCTTGAGAAATAGTTAGCATAAAGCATAAAATATTATGATATGCTTCCCTTCATTGGCTGCTGCTGTAGGATTTTGAGTGGGATCATATAGGGTGATATTCCACTTTGCTTCAATTCCACATAAAAAAAAAGAGTGAGTTCATAGTAAATTAGTATTTGAAAAGCATTACATATTCTCTGTTATGATTAATAGTGTGTGGTATAAAAGGTGTATTTGGTATTTTTGTAAGCTTCCACCTTTGTTTTTCCCACTTTTCTATTCAATGTGTTCCACCCTACTTGATTTTAACACTTTGAGTGATTTTCTATTTGCAGACATCTACCACATAGCCATTGTTTCCTACATTGTTTGAGCTGTTGATAATAAGAAAGTTCTGAGGTAACCGAAAATCCTCCAAATTCTGAAGGAAGTACCAAATTTCCTCTTGAGGATTCTCCTCCAATGAAACGTTTGCTGGCAGATTTATCCCATGCCACCCCCCAAGCATGGAGTTAGAGTGGCATAGGTATTTCAGTAAGCAGATTTCCCACTATGAGAATTTGTGTTAGCTGGAATGCTTTGCATTTTTTGTGCATGTAGAGGATTCTCGTTACCACCCAACTCTAAATTGGACACTCTGCTTATTTGAGTTCTTTGTATATGCAGCTTTTAAATATTTAAATTTAGTAATTTAGTATTTTTCCAGCATGAACGGCTCAAGTAGCCAAAATGTATAAAAATGTATAATATTTAATCAACACCTAATTTTCCAACATTGTTGAGTAGCTTAAGCATTCCTCATTGCATTCATTTATTGTCATAAGTCCTTTCATTTTTCAACCATATAATTTAGAAATTAGCAGTATTTTTCTCTTTACTTCTGTGTTCACTGCCCTCTAGTTTGCTTTTATTTACTTGATAAGAAACTCGTTCAATTGCCTAATTCACCTCACTGAAGTATTCACTACATTTGAAGTCTGCCACTAGGCTTGGATGTCAGTGCAATTATCCATGTTTTTCTTTGTGAGGTTTGTGTTAATTATGTATCTGTACATTCATTTCCTCAGATCGATATTCTGAACCTGATTCATAAAGATTCTGTTCTCACTTTCTATTGTACTCCTCAATTCTGGGTGTAAGCCAAGTGTACTCTTGCTTATGTCCAGAAATTCATGAGTAAGCTAGGAGCACTACAAGAGTAGGTCACATCTACTCATACACAATAATACACATAATCAGGTCCATTGTGTTTATCCTTCCTATGAACCTTTACTTTCTTTCCATATGCTGTGAAGGGTTATATTGTACTTAGCAAATCTCTCTGTTTACAGGTTCATATGTGGTGTGTGGATAATCCATCTTTAAATTTGAGTAAGGGCGCATATGTCTGACGTCTCAGTTGCTGCGTGCATACATTTGGTACTGCCACCACCTCCACTATTCAATCATGGACCTAGAGTCACAAGTATTTTTAAATACAAAATTGTGACACAAGCATGTAATATGCTATAAGTTACATAAGATGTAGTGAGATGCATTTCACAAAGCCACAAATATCTAGGTTCTATGTATAGAGATTGCATTTATGAGTATGGAACATATGTAAAAATGTGTAACATAACAGTTGTAAACGACAATTGTAAATGGAGAAATGGGCATTTGCGGGAGAGTGTAAGAGGACTGGTCAATAAAAGTAGCGATCTTTTGGTGGTCACCTACTCAATCTAAACTGTTATCTTCAAAAAATTTTAAAGCTTTTCTCATATTCTTAAGTGTTTCTAATCATATGTGTGAGTGATCCAGATGATGGTGTTGCAGAAAGGGATGAAAAAATACATACTGAAATATATTTTTCATGAATAGAAGAAAGGAAATACAAATATATTGGTGCACCTTCCTTCATCTATGTTTTATTCCTTTGAAATTTTGTTTTTCGGTTTTCCAAAATCAATCAAAAATAAAACTTTAATATAGATATTGAGAACATGGCTGGAATAAAAATTTGAACAAGCTGCTGAGGATTCATAATAATAGGCACTGCCTAGGACCAGTCATAAATGCCAAGGATCTGTAACATGGGTTAGGTTTCCTAACCCTCCACCAATCTATGAGAATTTTCCCATTTTTTTCCAGTTCTATGCACGTCGAATTTCTCCAGTGCAGTGGTTGCATGTGCAAGTGTTACGGAAATTGCTTCTGATGAGGTCTCATGGCAGCCGCACCCAACGGGCATGCACGGACATCCCAAGATTGAATAGCACCCACTAAACTGAGAAAAAACAAACATCTGAGCTTAAGGACTTATTATCTCAATTCTCCATGGATTACACATCAGTGGTAAATTAAGGAGGTCCTTTGGGGGAGATTATTTCCACATAATATCACTATGACTTTCATAAATAAGCACTTCATCAAAAAAGAGAGAAATACAGTTTTAAACAGTTGCCTAAGAGCATTAAAGAATACTGTTAAATTCATGCTAGGTTGTGAGACATGCAGCACTGATTCATAATATTATTGTGATAGAAATCTGTACATACTTTGCATAACATTGCAGGAATTCTAACATAAAGAACAAGCACAGGGGACTGGCCTTGTCATATTGTTAAATGCAGAAAATTTATAATTTAGCCTAATCCTCTTCAGTGGAGTATTTGCTGAATAGATGCTACTATATCCAATTTCCACATAGAAATTCTGGCTATTGTCTATATCTTGCCTTTCAACATTCAAATGAGGCAGTAATTGAAGCTTTCCATCTCTTTATACTCTGCCAGGGATAACATATTGATATTAGTTGGCTTTACTGTTTGGTTGGAGGATGAGTAACTTCTCGCCCAATACTACGTTTCTGGAAACAATGCAGGGTTGTGGCTAACACAACTTGTACATGTTCCCACTTATTCCATAAGTAACACAGTGAATATTCTCATTGGTTAATGATCACATAGTAGATGAAGGGGTCAAATTCCACTGGGTGGATCATTTTGGAATTTCATTTGAGGTAGCTATACAAATTTGTAATAGGGTATCCTCAAAAGAACCTGAATCATAGTACAGAAATGGGAAATTTATCTCTCCTAATGAATTGTTTTTCAGACAGTGGAGAATTTTGTTGTATATACGAAAAAGCTGAAGCCGAAGTTCTAGACCTTTTCGACCTCTCTTCTATCTTGCATAATGTAGGCTATCTTTTACTACTGGGCAGGATGCAGGAAAATGAAATGCAGTGTTCTGCCCTTGCTTGGTTTACACCTCTTGCAGCAAAGTAGCTCCTGACTGTAACTATCACAAAGCAAAGAGCATGGTGGCACCACTATAATGTGGTGTCCCACAGCAATTCCTCTTTAAAACGTCATGGCACCACTGGCCGATCAGACAGGGTTATTTGCCTATGGTTTTAAATGTATGCTGATGACACATTTGTTGTTAAAAATGGTGAACAATGCTAAATACTCCTTGGAAAATTATGAAGCTTACCCAACAGTCACTAAGTCATTGAACTCTGTAATTGATCCAAGAAACTGTAGTCATAAACATACGGCATACCACTAGAATCTGCTAAAGTATTTTGGTTTTCTTGTAAATTGTTACATTGATTTTCATCCCTACACAACATAATTATAATAAATGCTTGTATTTAAATGCATCTGGACTATCAATCCCATTGAAATAAGTGATTTTATTTCAATATATCTAAACTATTTTAATATTGTGTAAATGAGTCTTGCCAAAACTGTATTTAGAGTCCCAAGCTGACCATAATGCTGCTGCAAAAATGCTATTGAAGCTAAAGAAACATGGTTATATTTATTCTGCTTTACAACCACTGTACTTGTTATCCATGCAGGAATGAATACTGTATAAGGCATTATACTTCTGTAATGTGGTGATTCATCAAACAGTTTAAGACCTATCAGCCTAGCTGAGACCCTTTTATTAGGGTCAGCCATGAATTTGGTGGTACAAAATACCTGAAAGATAAGGATGTGAGAAAACGCATTGTTGGTGTTGGTTGGTACACTGTCATCACTCTCCCTAAGAACATCGAAATCCAACTTGACCCAATGAAATTCAGGAAAATGTTATAACGTTAGGTAATTACTCTCTGACTTTGACAAGACAAATGTTTCTCCTTCAGTGTCAAGATATACTATAAGTACACATCTTACTTTGTAAATAAATGTCAATATAAACATACAGGAGTAGAAATAGAAAACTGGTGGGTATTCAACATTGATGTATGTGAATACCATACTTTTGATTATGTCTGATCTGAAACTCATATGTACTGTATCTAGTTATGTGAGTCTAGTCAATAGTTGGCATATACCCCATAATTCAGAATTTCCAACATACTCTGAAAATCGGGCACAGTGCCTGGAGTTTAGAGCAGTATCAGGGAAATCTAGGGCTATGATAAGGAAGAAAGACTTACATTGTTCAGGACATAGCCTCATTTTCTTAGCCCTAGAGAACCTATAGTTAAATTATTTGCAGATCAGTTCTGCTGTAAATATGTATATTAAAAAAACTGTAGTCTTGAAACAAATTCTGAAGGACTCTAATTGAAATCAATTCTCAGATAGGAAACAGCCAATCAGAAGGTTTTCTTTGCTGGCTATAGTTAACATTAGAACATTGAAATGTTGAGAGCTCCTTTGAAGACAATAGAGCAGCAGCGGCGAATATCAACTATATATAAAGCAACAGCTGTGAACAAAGGCTTCATGAAGCACAAGTGCATTTCAACCCCCTTGGGCTCCTTGAGGCCTTTGTTTTACAAATTAGAACATTCTGCCCTGATGGTGGCGGAATGTTCTAATAGCTTTATAGCCCGCCATAGCTGGGCTATACTGGCCATTATAGGCCCACCTCAAACATTGGAGCAAGCCTTTAATGCCAGGTATAGCCCGCTACGGTGGGCTATAAAGCTATATCATAGAACTGCTCAGGGAGCGTCACATATCTGCCAGCTCCCAGTATCTCCTGTGTGGCCTGTAGTGGTGGGATATCAATATTACTCTGAAGCAGCATTCCCTGCACAGTCCTCCCACTTACCTGCATCCATCATACACAGGGAGAACACTGGGGGCTGGAACTGTAACTCAAAAGGGATCTGAGAGAGTGGGCTTGCTCAGCCCCACAACATTCCTCTTCATCTCTCTCCACATACATTCTTGTCACAGAGTCAGGGTCTCCTCTTGCTTAGCTGAGGGAGAACATGAGACCAAACACTGTTGTGTTGCTGTGAGGCCGATGTAGTTTGGGCCTCGCGGTGCTATCTCAATAATGACCACAACACCGTGATTCTGTGAGCTTGGCCACACAGTAAGAACCCGACCGTGACGTCATGGCAATGGCCATCGGACCCACTTTAGTGGGGTCCGCTGCTTAAACACCCCTCAGTGGCCTCACAATACAGGGTGGTAGATCCCCACAACATATCATTCCTCCTTTACCCAGAAGTAAAACATCTTAACAAAAACATGGCAAAATTGGAACATGAGAGCGTTATACATGTAAGACATAATTCACTTAATGGGGTGCATAAGAAAATGAAGGTAATAAAAAAAAGAGAGAGGGAGAGAGAAAAAGAGAGAGAGATCAAACAAAAACAGATTATCTTTACTACTATAGCCCAGTGTCACTACAATGACTTAGTTTACTACAGTCTTGCAACCGAGAGGACTTAATAGGATGCAGACTGAGGTGGTATCTCTCAGTCCCTTGTCGCCGGGGAGTCTCAACCCCTTCACTGCGCTCTCCTATTGAATGGCTGACCTCAGGAACAGAAGGTAAATTTTTTTTTTTTTTAAATCTCTTTTATTAGATTTTTTTTTGTAATACAAACATGATATATTAAACCAATCATACATTAGCACAATAAGATAGCAGTATTTCTGAGAGCATGGTTACATTGCATTTCAATATATGACAGGTTATTACGTGCCAGGAACAGAAGGTGAATATGAACAAACACCCCTTGTACTTTCACTGACATCGAAGGAGACCATTGGAAGTGGCTGTCCATCGGACTCTCAGGAGGGGGACAGCAAGGTGGGTGAGACTTTGTTTCAGGAGCATCCGGCTAGTGAGTAATCGTCTTCAGGTGCAGACACGCTACAGCGAGGAGGTTGCAATTGGGCACCTGAATCTGCCGCTGGTTGTTGATAAAACTTGAAAAAGGGCACATTTCTCGTGACAGCCTCGCCTTGTTTCCGAGCAGTTATCTTTGTTACTTTTACTGAGGTTACTGTCCATGGGTCAACCTCAAAAGGCTGCAGGAATTTGCTCTGGGGATGCCGGTTCTTAACCAACAGCATGTCGCCAACTTGAATGATTCACCTCTTGGTGTGACTTGTTCGAGAGGTGTGGTCATTGTGAGCTTGGCGCTGATGCAACGCTGCATCCACTTAAGTCTTTAAGGCTGTGGGTTCTTCAACATGGTGAATGGTATCGTAAACGGTCCAATTCATGCAAAGAGCACTGGGGCTCACTTTGGTTGTGGAATGTGGCGTGAGAGGGTATTCTCTCAGAAAACCATAGAGGGCACTTTCCAAGTTCTGTCCATTTGCCAAGGCAATTCTGAGGACCTTGTTTAGGGTTCACATAAACCTTTCTGCCTCCCCATTGGCTTGAGGGCAATGTGGCGTGATCTTCCAGTAAAGGATGCCCTGTGATTGCAAATGCTCAGTGAACTCCTGACTGGAAAATGGGGGACCATTGTCTGTTCGGAGCGCACTAAATAGAACATGGGTCGCCATGACTTTTTCCAACCAGGGAATTGTTTGGCTGGCTGGCTGTCATAGATTCTATGATTTCTACCTCTGGATATTTTAAAAAATCGTCTATGATGACCAACATGTGCCTGCCATCGTGTAGACCATGCTGGTTCTGTGCCATGGTATGGGTGGTATGGCCTCAGGGATCATTGGCGCCGATGATTCTGCAGGCCCAGCAGCTTGACACAATGGGCAGTGCCAAACAGTACATTCCACTAGAGCATCTAGTGGAACCATGCTTTGCATCGCAGTCTGTCTTTGGTTCTGACAATCCCCTGGTGAGCTGTATGAGCGAGATCAACTACCTGTTGTTGCATAGTTTTCAGGATTACCTATCTGGGACCTCTCATTAGACACCGCTCCGGGGACACAGCTAGCTCCAATCAAACATTATGGAGAGAGACCAGGGCAGTCGTGCTTCAACGGTATGATGAGAGACCTCTTGAGTGAGAGTGTGCCAGTTTCCAGATGTTACTGTGGAGATGGCTAGTAGATGGCATTCATCATTGGAGGTGGCCTTGTGGATTTCTGCAATGGAGATTGGGAGCAGCCTGGGCCACGCTACCACCAGTCGAGCATATTCTTCCACTTCTTCAGCATCGGATTCCTCTTCTGCAGTGGCAGATCGTGCATGCCTGGATAAGTAATCAGCAAGATTTTGTGATTCAGGGGGATATGCCACTGAGAAACGGTATCCCTGCAGTTGAAGGATCCATTTATCTATTCTTGGAGGTGGTTTCGAAGAGGATACCATGAACATAGGAACTAGTGGCTTGTGGTCCGTATGAGCTGTAAAAGGTTGGTCATGTAAGTAGATGTGGAAATGGCAGCATCCCCAATGCACCACGATAGCCTCCTTTTCAATATGGGAGTAGCACTGCTCAATTTCAGTCAAGGTGCAAATGGCATATGCCACTGGGGCCCACTCATCATCCCGTTGTCTTTGTGACAATACAGCCCTCAAACCAGTGGGGCTCGCATCAACTGACAGTTCTGACTCCCAACTGAGATCAAAATAAACTAATGTGGTGTCCGCAGATAGAGCTCGCTTGGTTTCCTGGAAAGCCTCTTCTTGTGGGGTCTCCCAGTTCCACGAGGCATTGGCTTTAGTCAGTTCTCAAAGCCAGGCAGTGAGGGTCGTGAGGTTTTGAATAAAACGCCTGCAATAGGTAACCATCCCTAGAAAACTGTGCACCCCATTGACAGTGGTGGGTGCCGGCGCTGACTGGATGTTGTGAACCTTGCGGGATGTGGCATGACCCCTTCCTCTGAGAAACTGTATCCAAAGAATGCTATCTCCTTCTGAAGAAAAGCGCATTTCTCTGTATGGAGTGCAAGACCATTATCCTTTAGTTGCTGGAATGTGGCTCGTAGGCGGTCAAGATGTTCCTCCAGTGTCGGGCATGGACCAGAATGTCATCACTGACATTTATAACCACCGTGAGACCAGCCAAAAACCCTGTGATTGTGTCCTGAAAAAGTTCTGCTGCATGGGACACCCAAAAACTGAGGCGCCTGTACCTCTGCAATCCTACATGGGTGGAGAGTTTGGCAATCGCTCTGGATTCTGGGGCAAGCATTAATTGGCGGGAACCTGCTCAAAGATCTATCTTGGAAAACCACTGGAGCCACTGACTTCTGCCACAGTGTCATCGACCGTGGGTGTGAGATATCTTTCACGTCGGATGGCTAAATTGGGCAACCACATTTCATCACAAATTCTGACCTCCCCCGGCTGCTTAGGCTTCCATACCACCACAATCGGTGACATCCAGGCTTTGGGTCCATCAACCTTCTCAATGATGTCTGCCTGCTCCAACTTTTGCAGTTCAGCTTCCACCTTGGGACGCAGATGAAAAGCTACCCTTCGATGTTTCAGTGCAACCGGTTGTATAGTCATCGATATGTAGGTGTATAAGACGGTCCTTGAGACACCCTGGGCCAGATGTACGACCACCCAATTTGCGACTCGCAAATTGCGCTCAATTGTGAGTCCCAATTTGTGAGTCGCAAATTGGGATGTACAACAGTGTCAGAGACACTGTTAGCGATTCCCAATGGGGTCGCAAAATGCGAGGTGAATATTAATGAGCCACTCGCAATTTGCGACCCCATTGGGAATGGCAGGCCCTCCCAGGAATGGTGGCCTGCTTGGCTCAGCAGACCACCATGTCTGGGACTGCTTTTAAATAAATCAGTTTTTTTTTTAATGCAGCCCGTTTTCCTTAAAGGAAAACGGGATGCATTTAAAAAAAAAAAATGAAACGTTTTCGTTTCATTTTTTAGGGCAGGTAGTGGTCCCGGGGACCACTGCCTGCCCTTAAAAAATATTTTCTGAGCCAGTCGGACCCCTTCCCATTTGCAACTCCATTACCACCCTCTTGAAGAGGGTGGTAATTTGGGAGTGTTTTGAGACCGCAATTGCGGTCGCAAAACATTGGTACATGGCTTTGCGGTTGCTATTAGGAAGGGAACGCCCCTTCCTAATAGCGAGTTGCAAAACCTATATTTGCGACTCGCTAAATAGGCTTTGTACATGGCCCATGAGGTTTTTGCATGCGCAAACGGGTCACAAACCCGTTTGCGCATGCAAAAACGGGTCGTACATCTGGCCCCATATGCCTTCAAAGAGAGATGCAAACTCATCCATCAGGCCATCCACACTTCCTAAGTGGATGAGAAGGCAAACGAGATCAGTTGAAGACACTCCGCCGTCCGACAACTCAACAGCATTCCGGAGCCACTTTTAGTAACATACACCCTGGCACGAGTTAAGTAAGATTCATACGCGATGTCTGTCATGAAAATGCCTGCCAGTGGAAGTGGTGTGGATGACCCATACGCGAAGACCTAGGTAGAGGTAGGGCGTAAGACTGGTTGTAACAGAAGTATATTTAGAACATTTATCACCAAGATATTATTGGAGCCTCCGGTATCGATTAACGCTAGCAGCTGATGGCCTGCCAGAAGGATTTTGCACTTGGGAATACATCTCCGTGGATACCCTTTCGGTTGTAGTGCATGGATTATGCGGATTGTTCCTTCAGTGTCATCATCGTTATCCATATTGTCCTCATCCTCTGACATGGTGGGAGACTGCACCACATTGATGGCTTTGGATCATTGCCCCCTATTTGGAGCTGAAGAACGGCATGCTTTTGCAAAATGGCTGGGTTTGTTGCATGCCGAACACCTTTTTCCCTGGGCAGGGCACAGCCTTTGATGAGGAAATGATCCTCCACACCCGTAGCAGGTCTTGAAAGTCATGTTGGATTTGGGATGGAGTTTCCTGTTGCCTGAGGTACTGCATTCACTGGTTCAGTCTTCACCTGGCCTTGTAGAGATGCCTCCATGTGTGCGGAGCGAGCCATCATCAGTATATCAGACATGGACATCCCTGGATCTTGGAGGGTGTTCTCCCTGAGTTTGACAGGAGAACAGCCCTGTAGGAATTGGGCATGAATTTCGTCATCGGCATCGGGCAGCACACAGGTGCTGGCTAAGTCTTTGAGGTATGCATGAAAAACATCCCCAAATTCTTCAGCTAGCTGGCGAGCTTGGCACAGCAGGAAGCGCTCATAGTCAGGGTTTGCAAGGGGTTTGAAATGGGCTGTCAGAGTTTGTATTAGCATGGTGTATGTGAATGAAGGGCCAGCCTCAACAACAGATTTTCCCAGTTTATTGATTGTCACCCCCCAAATGTAGTAGCATGGGACGATGCCGGTCATTCTTTAGGCCCACTGCTGCAAAATAGGTTTTCAGTTGCTTGACCCAGTCCTTCCATCTTGCAGCTTGATCAGGTGGGCGTCCACCCATGACAAACGGTTCCAAAGCAGGGATAGATGCTATGACGAGAGTGGCAGCAGGTAGTGTGGGTGAAGCAGGGGTCAAGTCACTGACCTTGGATGAAGAGGAGGTAGTGGAAATAACCTCCTACAGAGCAGTGGAGGATGGGCAGGTGCAGAACAGCGCAAGATGGCGCCATACACACTGTGGGAAGATCCTTGTAGTGGGGCGCACATGTTTGGGGGGCGCTAAAGCGGGAATTGTAGACTCGCAACACAGATTAGCAGAACCCTGGGTCCTGGACACTGGGCAGGCGTGCTTGTGGCAAATGTGTGGAAGGAGCGTAATGATAGCAGGCAGGAGATAGAAGAAATGCTTCAATTAACTCACCAGGCAGCGATGGGGTGACACTCAGCTGGGGGTCATAAGTATCTTCCTGTGGCAGGAAAACTGAGGCCACTTATTGTAGTGAAATACTGTGGTGTGGCAGGGAAGTAGCAGGGGAAAAGACCCAGAGCGTGGTGGACCAGCAGAAAACAGCAGGCGTTATTCGTGCAGCGCAGTCATCGCACCATACAGGAGATCAAGGGATCTAGGAAGAGCCCACCTTCTCCGTCCCCGCCGAACTTGAGCAGGAGCAGGGGACCCAGCAGGACGGGATCACAACACTAGGCCAACTGGGCGGCCGAAGATATTCCGCGGCATGGTGGAGGCTGCAGCGGGAGTGCAGAGCAGCAGGAGATGTTCCTGGGATGCAAATAGGCGCACAGCAGGTATGCCACACAAGTGGGCAAGCACACAGGAGGGGTAACCCGCTCGTCGCCAGTTTGTTTTGTTGCCACAAGGCCCATGTAGTTTAGGCCTCGCGGTGCTATCTCAATAATGACCATGACACCGTGATTCTGTGAGCTTGGCCACACCGGAAGAACCCTAAGGTCACTTCCCGGCCGCATTTATTTCCAGTGACCGTGACCAGGGCTTTAAGTGGGCCGGATCTCACCGGTGCTGAGCACCGGCAGTTTTTTAAAGGGGGCCTCGAAACGGGTCTCTATCAGACTCTGTTTTGTGCCCTGGCACAGCCAGTCCATTTTTTTCCGGACTGCAGTGACAGCAGGCACATTGATGTGCCCGTGCTCACACTGCTCACTTCTCACTAGTGGAGAAGTTACGGCATGACATCATGCCAGGTGAGCGTTGTAGGGGAAGGGAAATCCTTTAAAGAGAGTCATTTTCTCTCTAGATTTCCCTTTTCTTTTTGAAACTCAGGAGCAGCAACTTTGTCGTGGTGTCACCAGGGCTTTAAGTGCAAGCTTTTTCAATATTATATACAACAAGCCATAGTTGCTGCTTATTTATCTTATGCAACTAACAACCACTGACAAAGCCAATAGTCCTGACTTGTTGTAGGTATGATG
The DNA here is from genome assembly GCA_963921515.1 of Calotriton arnoldi. NCBI lineage: Eukaryota > Metazoa > Chordata > Amphibia > Caudata > Salamandridae > Calotriton > Calotriton arnoldi. Next base: position 759,768 of record CAWUFW010009052.1, on the reverse strand, counting down.
TTACTTGTTGTATCATATATCTGGATGCAATGACTGAAACAGCAAAATACAAGTCCGGCGGCAGCACACTATGCTAAGCACAGATTTTTAGCTTATGTGTTTTTAAGCCACGCCCTTAATTACACTGGCCACGCCCCTTTGCGAGACCCCCCAGTTTTGTCATCCCACTTAAATCCCTAACCGTGACATCATGGCTGTGACCATCTGACCCACTTTAGTGGGGTCTGCTGCTTAAACACCCCTAAGTGGCCTCACAATCCAGGGTGGTAGATCCCCACAACATAACAATCACGACCTATCAATTATTAAAGGAAACAAACATTGCGCTGTTTTATTTTTTCTTTACTTTTCTTCGACTGTTTGGCCTTTTTCCTTAATGTTTTCTACTTAGGAAACTAATAGGAGGAGCTGGGTGCTGTCACAAAAAATTATGTGGAGAGGGAGAGCAAGAGTAGTCCAAAGGAGTGATGCATGGCTCAGGAGCCATTTTTTTCTGAAGCTGTGGTGAGTCACCGCTCCTGCTGCTCTCCCTATTTTGGGTAGAGGGTTCTAATAGCATTATTGCCCTTACTTACAGGGTAATAACAGCTGCTAATTACCTTCCTTCAGTATGGGCACTCACCTAAGCCTAGGGCAATAATTGCATGGCAGGTAATTTACAGTTGTTACTGCCCACAGATGCAATCACACTTAAGTAAAGTTCAATTATGAAAGTGTCTTTTTTAGGTCTCGGCCTGCACCAGCGCTTGCGCTGGTCTGGCCGAGAGTTTTAGTAAGTGGGTTTTGGAAGTGCAAACACTGGCTTTCGGCTGGCGACCAGCTTGAGTTCACGATGGCGTGCACGCGCAGCTGGCATCTGGGTTTCCTATCTCTTCCTCATTTCCTCGTCATGGCTCATTAACTCTCTGGACTCTGATGTTTCAATCGCAGCAGCAGCTCACATTACCAACTGAGGGCCCTGGACTACAGTCACATGAAAAACAACAGCGATTAGCATTGAAATGCAAGCTTTTTTTTGTCTAGTTAGAAATATTGCTTCGGTGGGTTGATTTCACCTTATATCGCTATTTGTTTTATATTGGGAGTCACAGCCTAATTACCAGTATTTTTGTCTCTCACTTTTTAAAAAATATTTATTCACGCAAAGCACAAAGCTATATTTAAGGTTACTTTTTCCGCGTCACTTCTTCACTCTATTTAAACTCCACACCCCCACTCTTATTGTCTCTCTCCTTCTTTCTCTCTCCCCTCTCTAATTCTCTCTCTACTTAATTAACTCTCCCCTCTCTATCTTTTTTAGCCTTTCATTCTCTCACCCCTTTATCTGTTTCTCTTTCAAACTCCTTCATTCACTCTCTCTCCCCTTCTTTCTCTCTCTCTATCCCGCTCCACTCTTTATTCTATGTACACCCTTTCTCTCTCTCTTCTCTCTCACCACCTCTCTAATTGGGCATTATATCTTCACTCTATCTCTCACTCGGCAACACCACAGCATCACTCAGCGAAACCACAGCATCAATCAGAGACAGCACAGCATCAATCAGAGCCAGCACAGCATCAATCAGAACCAGCACAGCATCACTCAGCACCAACACAACATCTCTCAACGCCATCACAGCATCACTCAACGCCATCACAGCATCACTCAGTGCAACCACAGCATCACTCAGTGCAACCACAGTATCACTCAGTGCAACCACAGCATCACTCAGCACAACCACAGCATTACTCAGCACAACCACAGCATCACTTAGCGCCACAACAGCATCACTCAGCGCCACCACAACATCACTCCGCGCCACCACAGCATCACTCAGCACCACCATAGCTTTACTCAGCGACACCACATCATCACTCAGGGCCAACACTGCATCACTCAGCACAACCACAGCATTACTCAGCACAACCACAGCATCACTTAGCGCCACAACAGCATCACTCAGCGCCACCACAACATCACTATGCGCCACCACAGCATCACTCAGCACCACCATACCTTTACTCAGCGACACCACATCATCACTCAGCACCACCACAGGATGACTCAGCACCACCACAGGATGACTCAGCACCACCACAGGATGACTCAGCGCCACCACAGCATCACTCAGCGCCACAGCATCACTCAGCGTCACAACAGCATCGCTCAGCGTCACAACAGCATCGCTCAGCGTCACCACAGCATCGCTCAGCGCCACCACAGCATCGCTCAGCGCCACCAGAGCATCGCTCAGCGCCACCAGAGCATCGCTCAGCGCCACCAGAGCATCGCTCAGCGCCACCAGAGCATCGCTCAGCACCACCAGAGCATCGCTCAGCGCCACCAGAGCATCGCTCAGCGCCACCAGAGCATCGCTCAGCACCGCCACTGCATCGCTCAGCACCGCCACAGCATCGCTCACCATCGCCACAGCATCGCTCACCACCGCCGCAGCATCTCTCAGGGCCGCCACAGCATCACTCAGCGCCGCCACAGCATCACTCAGCGCCGCCACAGCATCACTCAGCATCACTCAGCGCCGCCACAGCATCACTCACCACTGCCACAGCATCGCTCACCACCGCCACAGCATCACTCAGCATCACCACAGCATCACTCAGCGCAACCACAGCATCAATCAGAGCCAGCACAGCATCATTCAGAGCCAGCACAGCATCACTCAGCACCAACACAGCATCGCTCAGTGCCACCACAGCATCGCTCAGTGCCACCACAGCATCACTCAGCGCCACCACAGCATCACTCAGCGCCACCACAGCATCGCTCAGCGCCACCACAGCATCGCTCAGCGCCACCACAGCATCGCTCAGCGCCACCACAGCATCGCTCAGCGTCACCACAGCATCGCTCAGCGCCACCACAGCATCGCTCAGCACCGCCACTGCATCGCTCAGCACCGCCACTGCATCGCTCAGCACCGCCACAGCATCGCTCACCGCCACCACAGCATCACTCAGCGCCGCCACAGCATCACTCAGCGCCAAGACAATATCACTCAGCGACACCACCACAGCATCACTCAGCACCACAGCAGTATCACTCAGCAACACCGGAGTATCATTCAGCATCACCTCAGCATCGTCTCCGCAACAGTCACCACCACCACCACTACCACCTCAGCATCACTCAGCACCACCTCAGCCTGCTCTCGGAATCTGGCATCTGTTGATTCTCCCCTAGCGTCTGGCCGCTGCTAGTGTTATAATACAGGTACTAGTTCCCAACCTTCACCCTCCGATTGTTTATGCCCCCTCAAAAAAAAAGCTTTAACAAACAACCATTGCAATAGGCAGAAACAAGTTGCCAGCATTGCAAGAACAAAAGAAAACTGAGGAAATTTTTTATTGTAAATACTTTTTTTAATATGGTCGTTCAGTTTTACATAATGCCTTCTTGGTCATATATAAAGTAACAAAAATGCTTCTGACACTTTTTTATTATAACTTTTCAGGATGCCGCAAAGCAGCCACACTTCTCTACAGCACAGCTTGAAGACATTGGCAAAGTCAATAGCTCTGGCTAAACACTTATAAGGCCCCAAAAGCGAGACCTATTGGCTATGCCAATGCTTGTTGGAATTGTCATGTCTCTCTGCACTTTAATTTGAAATGGGTGGCGAATTACACTCACCCTTAAAACAATCTGGGGATGGAGGTTTCATATGATATTTTTACACCTGCATGCGCGTCACTGTTGATAAGTGCTTCAGGTGCAAATAGTAAAAAATGTAACCATAAATTACGTGTAAAATTATGATTATTCCATAGTATTAAACCAACCTGAGATATGGCCTTGAATAGCTGAAGAACGCTTCACAAAGAAAGGAAACTGGTAATTTTGAAATGCTCGAGATTTATCACCTAATTGAAAATATTAGACTTCTTTCATTTTATATTTCAATGAACATCGCATTAATCATCAAATGTGCATCTTAGCAGTATTGTTCTGAATTCTTTAGACAGTCACAAAGAATAGAACGACGGCAACAAACAAGATAGCGAAGGTGTGAGAGATGTACACAAATCTCAGCGCTCTTTGAAGGGGAACCCTTTCAGAAATAGCTGCCATTGTCTGGGGCCTAATGTTTCTGGCTCCTTTAATTTCGGGATGTTAAGTAGTTTGTATTGAATGATTTCAGTTTTTTCCCCTGATGTTTAAATGTCATGAGTTGCACTAACACAAATTCTACGCTCTAAATGGAATGTATGCAACAAAAGCAAATGTCAAGGCACTACACATACTGCTGGACAGAAAACATCCTTCACCTTTTGTAACGGAAAATAAAGAATGCAATGCTATGTTCCTTAACGGAATGAATCAGAAAACAAGACTACATTAGGTCTAAAATGAACGCAATATTAAAGCTACTGCGTGACCAGAGTAGACGAATAGTACCGTTTATTGCAACCCTAAAGGTGAAAGTCGCCTCTCTTATGCATTCAACTTCAACTGCTCTTCACACTTTTCAGCTATGAAGTGATGAAGTATGTGATGACAGGGTGCTGACATCACAACCTTCTAATTCCAACACTACACATATCTTACCTCTTATAAATATAAAATAAAGAAAATGAACATTGCAGACAAAGAACCATATCTCAAATCAGTCGACAATAGTATTCACTTATACAAAATAATACTGAATAATTATAGAAAAAAATATCCAATTCTGTTAACTATACTATTAATATATACAGATGATTATTGAATAATGACTCTAATTGCACAAGAAACCTTGACTTTTTTTGGTTTAATAATTCCTGGTCCATGATTGCTCCTTTTAACATAACCCTCAGTGGGAACTGCATCAGTAGAATTTCTACTAGAAGCAACACTCCAATCTTCTGCAACCCCATCAAGCGGGTATGTCACATCCCCATCAACTCTTCCATCTTCATCCTCGAGCCAATCAAACGTCCTTGCATCAAAAACATTGTCACTCTTACACTTTACCATTCTGCGTACATGTAAAATCTTCCATCACTAAGATAAGCTGAATTACAAAAAACGTCTTTGACCTTCATAGGGTCAGAAAACCTACACTCTCCTTACCTCACTACACTGTTCTTCTTGATGCAAACCCAATCTCCCAGAAAGAGTTCAACTTCACGTATACAATGCCCTTTACCCTAATTCTTCTTGTAACCCAACTGAGGGGCATATTCTCAAGGACCCATCGCCGAGTTAGCGGCACTTTATCGCAGCCAAAGTGGTGATAAATTCATCGCACCATTCACAAGCTGGTGCTAACAGCCCATATCACCAGTTTACCTGCGATAGCAGTCGCAAAAAACATCGCCACGGATGACACCGGCAACGAACGCTAATGAGATGCAGAGTAGGCGTTCCTGTGCAAAAAGCAGCGGAAACACCACTTCACAACATTCCCAACGACCAGCCAGATCGGCGATAAGAGCACAAAACAGGCGATAAGGTGCGTTAGCAGCAGGGATTTAACACCTGCTCCTACCTGGTGTTAAGTCGGACGACAACCTGCACCATAAAAGGGAGCCCAGTCCACAGCCACACCAGAAGACCAACAGATGCCATGGAGCTACTGATCATGCAGCTCGGAGCCCCAAGAGGGCCACAACACCCACCGCCACCCCCCCAGGACCCACCCTCCGGAATACCACACCGGCAGTGGGGTATGTGATGTGCTAGGCCCCTTTGATTGGCAGGGTCACATGTCCTATGACGCCTGTGCAGGATGGGTTTGTTGTGGGTCTGAACGAGCCATCAGGGAGTGGCTGTGGCATGCTGACGACTGGACCAGTGATCAGCAGATCACTACAGGGACGACCTGGTACATTTAGCGTTGTCACCCCCCCCCCTGTATGCGTAAGCGGAGCGTATGGCAGGCCAGCGTAGGGGTGGGAACAATGAACCCGGGGCTCTGGGCGTGCACCAGTTCTGGGCTGGACATGGAAGTTACTGATGCGTGTGTCCCTGTTGTAGTGATTACGCCACCCGGCCCGCAATCGGCACTGTTGCACCCTGTCACACAAGTTCCACGACATGAGCAACATGGACGTTAGGGGGAATCTCCCACCCCACATCCAACCATACGCACATACGTGAATGATCAAAGGCATGACACATCTGTGCGATTCGGAATGTTTATTTCACATCCAGTGGAGTTTTGCAGCTGGAGCAGTACAGGGCCATGCAAACCCCACTTCATATTATTTGCCCGTGGAGGGCCAGCCAGAGTCCCACAGGGAATGACAAGTACATTGGAAGAGGAAGAGTTCAGTCCGCAGTCTGATCGCTGTGTCATTGGTAACCAAACGGAATATGGCAGTCCATGTCGAGGCCAAGGTGAGTGTCGTAGAGTGTATCGGGGGACAGTGGAAGGTGATGATGCAAAGGGCAGAACCAAGCAGAAACAGGCCATATGGCGGAGATGAATGCTACTGCCTCCTCCTTACCAGTAAGGTTGGTTCACCCGCATCTTCGTCCTCTGATGTCACATGTGCCTCACACGTGGGTGGTGGTGGATTGCCTGCTGCACTGTGAGGCACTGAGACAACAGGGGGCGAAGATGTGGATGTAGAAGCTGCAGCAGCACCCATCTGAGCAAGGCCTTGGGGCAGCAATGGCATGACGATGTGCTGCAGGGCATTGAAGGCCCCAGCCACATCCCGCTGGTGTGCAGCCATGGCAGCCATCCTGTCCGCCGTCATCCGCACCATGGTCTCCATGAGCCCCCGCATCTGTCCCAACTCCCGGCAGACCTCGCTGGAGCCACCCTGACTGGACAGTTGTTCTTGTCTCAGTATCATGACTCCAGCGATGTCAGCCATGGATCGCTGGAGAGCATGGAGCGGACTGTGGGTGTCCATTAGGGACTGAAAGTGGTCCCTGATGGGAATTAGACACCCATGCATGGCATCCAGTCTGGCTGCCATGCGGTCGAACCCCACCCGCACCTGATCAGCCACCTTCTCCTGGCATTCCAACACATGGCGTTGGAAGGCCATGTGTTGGTCTTGGGGGTCCTGGGAGTCAGCCGTGGTGGTAGGTGCTTCCTGCTGTGTGGTCTGTGCTGGGGGTGGGGTTTCCTCGATGCAGCTGGGCTGCCCTGATCCTGGGCGTGGGGTCCTGAGGGCGTCCATGAGCTGTTGGAGGGCGTCAGGGTCGATGGTGGTGTGGTCCTCTTCGTCATCAGTGAAGAGAGGTTGGGTCTGCTCTGCAGGAGGTGTTGGTTCTCCCTCTGCAATGTGAAGGGTAGATGCAGTTTTACGTTGTGTACACATGTATGTTGACAGATTGTACACATTTACATACAGATTGCATGACAATGTACATTGTGACTGTTTGGGAGAAGCTGCCTATTTGATGCGGGACAGTGGACATTCCGACATCATCACGGATGTGTGTTTGTACTCTTACATTTTCATCCCATGTTTCCCTGCTATGCCAGATGTGATTGGCCAGTTTCTACACACAAGCGGCACCACTTGGGTGCACTGTTCTGTTGTGAACGTGTTGCAGTTCATACCACATTGTTTTCAATGTTGGTGTAGTCTGCATATCATGTGTGTGTGCCGCATTTTGGGTGAGTCGCCCCTGCAGCTCTGATGTGGCTGGCCGTTATCCCTTTCAGGCAGTGTGCCTTGACTTCTGTGCTTCTACAGTGCTGAGATGTTGCATACTTGGGTAATTTGGGCTCTTGGTGGGGGTTGGGGCTGTGGGGCATGGTTTGTCCGCAGGTGTGTTGTTGAGGTCAGGGGTTGTTTGTGCAGGTGGATGTGTCGGAGTGTGACCTGCTCCTTTACGGATGTGGTCCACACTCAGCCACCTCAGTGTCGTGGCGTACAACATGTCATGGTATGTTGACTGCAGCCATGCTATTCATCATGCAGTGTCACTTGCATTGACAGTGTGGCTCACTGACACGCCGCTTTGCTGGGTTCGACACATGTGCATGGGTTTGTTGTGAGATTAGTGATGTGTGGGGAGGGCCCCCTGTGTGCACGTTGTGGATGGGGGCCCACTTGCTGTTTCTATGTGTGCCGCAGTATGCCAAGGAGATCAGGGGCATGACCCAGATTCATTGTGGGTGTGCAGTGTGCTATTCTTGATTGTGCATGTGTGCCATTGTGCCCATCTCCCCCTGTCCCCGCAGTCCCTGGTGGTTACTCACCCTGTTGCTGTTGTGTCCGGTCATGTTGAGCAGTGTCCGGTCCCCCAACTCCTGCCACCGTCTCCCCACTGATGACTGTGGACACCATTTCCTCCATCTCATCCAGCTCCTCCTGTGGCGCTGGACTCCCACCTCCAGTCTGCATTGCTGCCTTCTGGTTGTTGGCGAGTTTCTGCTTGGTTTTGCGCTTGACATCATTCCAGAGCCTCTTGAGCTCTTCCATTGTCATCCTCAGCAATCCGACTGCATTCACCTTGTCCAGGATGGATTGCCATATTGTATTTTTGGTTGCCAATGACACAGTAGAGGTGATGAACAATTATTGATGGTGTTCTACCACCTCCGTGATCAGGATCCTGTTTTCCTGCGGACTGAACTTCGTCTTCCTCTTCTTCTTGTCCTTGCCCTTCCCTGTCCCCGGGGTCCCAGGCTGGACCTCCGTGGGGCTTGTGGGGTTCTGGCCGTCCTCTGTGCCTGCTCCGGCTGCCTCCATTGTGACTCGCTGTGGTTCGGTTTTAGTTTTTTTTCTTCTTTTATGGTGGTTTTCCCGCCTGACGTGTGTGATTTGCAGGCCTGGCGCTGCTTTTCGCTGATTGTCTTATCGCGATTGGGCCCATCGCACCTTTTTTCACGTTCAGCGTTGGATTTTTATCGCTGTCCCGGTGAGTTCATCGCGGTCATGTTCCGCGTTATCAAGACACTATCGCATGTTACCGCCGTGTTGGGAATGCCACGTTAACACAGGGTTATTTTCCCGCGATGGACGTCGATATGTGAACTTGCGTTAACCTATTTTAGCGATGTTTATCGCACATTCTTGTGAATATGCCCCTGAGTTTTACTTAGGATATTCTGCACAAATTTAGGAGACCACTTAATTTGTCTGGTTCTAGGCATCCAAGCTACATTGTCCTTAGGCAATGGCGTTCTACCCTTCGTAAGAGCCAATGGGCTAAGCCCACTAAGATTACTAGGTGTTACTCTATACATCCACAGCATTTTTAATACTTTCCTTTCCAAGTTGAAATATATATTTCTTTGGCAACTGAATATCTTCTTGAATAACTTTGTTAAATCTTTTCACACAACCATTTCCTTGAGGATAGTAATTTGAAGTAGTTCTAAGCAATATACCATTTCTCAAGAAAAATGCCTGTACAAAAGTGGACACAAACTGAAGGCCATTGTCACTAATAATTTCCTTAGGCAACACTTCTCTTAAGAAAATTGTATTCATGAATTTGTCAATAACATAGGCATCAATATGTTTCACACACTCAACCTCCGCTCATTTAGAAAATACATCAACCTTAACAATAATAAATGTACTATTTCTCCCTTCTTCAAAAATAGGACACATAGGGCCTCATTACGATGTCAGACTGTTGCGGTTTGGAACCGCCCAACCTTAGGTCAGCAGTTCCGACCACAGCAGCTTGTGCAGTGGACGGAAAAGGCCCGCAGCACAAGCTTTCATTGAAAAATGGATGTTTGAAACTTCCCTGCAACATGTGGCAGACACAATGCGGTGCCTGCCACACGGTGCAGGGATGTTTAGGGGGCACCAAACCCCATAGCAGAGGACCAGAGGGTACGGGGGCCCTGCTAGGGGCCCTCAAAGTCACTTTCCGACAGCCTTTCCATGTCGGAAAGGCAAACATGGAAAGGCTGTTGGAAACCGTCATCGTAATCCCGACGGCGGAGCCGAGGCTGGCTGAGCTGTCATTCAAGGGATTACAATTTCGCTCCTCTTCCGACGAGCTCTGTGAGCCCGTGGGAAGAGGAGCAGAATCCCCCAGCGGATTTCCCTCCGACCGCCGTCATCATAATATGGCGGTCGGAGGAAAATCCTGGATGTCAGGCGGAAGGCTCCAACAGACTGTCGGATGGCTTTCCACCCGACATCCAAATCAGGCCCATAATGTCAGTTCCAACCTTTTCCCAGGGTTTACTGGGACATCTCATAAGACATAATGGCAGACAAAGCGTCACTTTAGATGTATCAGAATTCTCACAAGAAGTACAATTACAGATTTTCTAACTTAACATCTATGCCAGGGCCACCAAGAAAAGTCTTTAACTCTTCTTTTTATTTTCACAATACCTAGGTGGCCTTCATGGCAAATGGCAATAATCCTCTTGTCTACATTTTTAGGGGACACTACTCTAAAACCCCTCAATAAAACACCTCCATCAGCCACACCCTGTTCATTCATCACTTCCCAATACTTCGCTATATCTGTCATAACTGCTCCGTCCCTGCCGCAGTCAGCAGCAGGGGTGGAGCTCTGCCCACATAAATATCCCCATCCGGACGGGAGGAGCGCTTCGTGTTCCAGCTCTTGCGAGCATTTCCTTCCCGTCCGGGTTCATGACAGCACTTCCGGTTCACGGCGGCAGTGTCCGTCTCTCCGACGCCCGGCTCCTCGCGTCAGGCACTCCTTCTCGGCGCTCTACTGTGCTCAGCATTCCTCGGTGAGGCCTCTCCTGTGAAACCAAATAGAGAAAACAAAGAATCATTACAAAGGCGGTAACACGCTTGCGCTTGTGTGTATGAAAGACGCCTGCGAATGATTTAGCAAAGCATATACTTATCTGAAGGAATCTTTGTGGCGTACATGGGCATCTACATTTCTTTGGTGGCATATTTCTTGATTGTATGAAATCATTGCAGTCTGCATCACGAACTCCTGAAGTAAAGGAGACACATTATGTTCAGCCCTTCCTGGCTTTATGAATCCCCAGCAGTCAGCATCACGAACTCCTGAATATTAAGGAGACAAGTTTGGTTTAGCCTGCCGTTTTTTGCATATTTTTTGTTACCTTATCTCTAGCTGATCATTGAGTCAGCCTTTGTTATTTTTGGGCTAAGTGCTAATTTTTATAGGGTACCTACACTGGTAAGCACTAATTATTATAAAGCCATTACATAACAGAATAGTGTACCCTCAGTGATATTCTCTCTCTGTTCTTTATTTCTTTATTATACAGAATTGTTTGTTGATTCCTGAATACACTTTTTGTGGACACTAGTGGAAGAGGGGAACAAATCGTGTAGACAACCTTGATGTATAAATATTGGTTAGCTAATGTTATGTTTTCCATTATTCATTAGAGTAGTCTATTGACGATACTTTGTTTACAGGATCACTGAAGTCTCCAGTGACGTATCCTTGTTGCCCAGGTCATGCCGAGGGACCCTCTTCAGCTTTCTCCTCCCCTTGTTTCCCCTCTTCCCCCTATACACTGGTCCTGCTTTGACTCCGTTGGGCGGATTATGTGGTAGTGGGAAGTTGGGACCTATTCTTCAGTCTCCTGTCTCTCATTCCCATGGAAACTTCAGGTGAGCCTTAATAATATCTTTGTCCACTCTCTTCTCAGGCCACCCTTCTTAACATAACATGTGTATTTGTAAAGAGCACATTCACCCAAGGGTATCTTGGCCCTGGATAAAAGATGTTTATTGTTACCCAACTCAATGGTACCCAATACACCACCAAGCTCAAACCAATTAATTGTCTTCTTTCAAATTCTCACTCCATTCCTGTCTTGTGATACAATGTACTGGATCATCCGGTATACTGGCAACTTGGTAAATATCCCTACTATTCTCCAAAACGTCTTTTGAGTGTGGGACATTCTGGTGAAAAAATCAGCTACATAGTTTTTTGCCCCTAGGACATACTCTACTACTTAATTATAGTCCAAAAGTCATAAGGACATTTGTGCAACACGTGGTGTGGCATTAATCATATGTTTTGATCAAAGGTTTATGATCACTTCTCAAAATAACACTAATTCCCCAGACATACTGTCTATATGGTTCCAAACCCCACATGTAGCACAGCTTGTGTTGCTCCTCACCAATTCTGTAAAGATGACGCTCAGCAAAAGTAGACGAGCAGTACCATCTGTTGCAACCCTAAAGGTGACAGCCGCCGTTCTCATGCATTCAATTCCAACTGCTGTTCTTACAGTTACACTATGGTATGAAGAAGTATGTGATGTCAAGGTGCCTACATCACAACCTTCTAATTCCAACACTACAGTAGGGGTCCAATGCACTCAAAAACAAATAAACAACAGTGTTATCAGTTCTCTGAATTTGCAGAGTTAATGCATTACCTGCCTACTTCATTAATATTAATGTGATAGGCATCGACTATATACAGTAGTGAATGCTGAGATAGAGGCCTGCATGGGACAGCAGAGCTCTCTCTCCTCATTCAAATTCGCACTGTGCCAGCATGGCGACCCTTGCCCATTAAGGAAACATAAAGCACTATGCCCCAAAACATATCATTTTGTGAATGATTCATCAGGGAGAGCATGCAGCAGCACTTGGGATCTGTGTCTGCCCATTTTGATATTTGCAGCTTGCACATACAAAGCACACATTGCCAACAAACGTGATAGCTAACACCTTAACCCCTTAGCTGCTGAGGCTACCAACCTCCAGGGATGAGCCTTTTTTAGGTATGCCTTTAAGACAGCCCTGCAGTCTTGCGAGCAGCGACGGTGCCTCCAGGAGGACGGAGGAGCATCACCCTTCCGCTGTGAGTGCAGGAAACATGAAAAATAAAATGGTAATAAAACAAATTTCATCATCATAAACTTTAGTTGGATCACTTGGATTTTAAAAGTACTCCACACGAATAATACGCATAAATAAATATACATATACATATGTTAGGCACAAAGTTAAAGTATGCAACAAAATATATTTAGAAAGGGCCATCCCAAGGTATAAAAATTGAATCATGATACATAAAATACATTTCTGAATAATTGTGCCTGGGCCAAAACCCTTACCGTGGAATTAGTCCTAATCATCAGTTGGGTAACACACCCAACCAAGGCCCATGAAGGGCCCCAGGAAGATAACATGTAAAAAATAATTTTTTCCAGGGTGAATTGGCCTGCTCATTCTTGCCTAAAAACAAATAATTATATGGGCCATTTCAGCACTAATAATTTTTACTATTACAATTTCGATTAAAGTGACGTGCAGTTTTAGCTAGTGGTATTCTACCACGCACACTTGTCAATAACGATATATATAAGCCCATGATGAGCGTTAGCCACATGCTGTTTGACCCATCAAGATAAAAACCCCGTATAGCTCTAGCTTTGTTAACTTGATGAACTGGGAGGGGGGTGGGGGGAGGGGCACAAAATGTTTTACCATTCCCAAATGTTTTCTCTGTGTTGTGGCCACAAGCAGAGCAATAAAAAAAAAATGCTGGATTTGTCTGGGTATGAAATAATCGTACCATCCCATCAGCCTAAGCTAATATGGCATAGAGCAATACAAAGACTATGGAGGTAAACTAATACATTTGCCATTTCCACATAATTTGTTCCCTTTTCTTGGGATGCTCTTTGAACGCTTAATCCATAGAGCCATCGAGTAAATAACCATACCAAAGACCACTACTCAACTTGTACTACGTATTCTGCTAAAATAAATTCAGCAAATTTTAATTAACTACATCTGGTACTGGGGTGGCTTTGTGAGACGAGCCAGTCTTGCTTCTTACTGGTAAAAGGGGAGCCAATCGCGTGCTTGAGGGGCAGAGTCAGTTAGAGCTCCGACCCCGTAAATGTTTGGCACACTGTTCTCGAGCATCGGACGCACTCAGCGGGTGCGCTGCTGGGGCGCAGAAGGTGCGCCTAAGGCAAGCCCGTCTGCACCCGTCCATGGTCGGGGCCAGAAATTCTGCTCCTTTTCAGGTAATTCGATATACACCAGACCAATTGAAAAGACTTAGACCCCCTCCCTCTGTTAGATGTTCACCGCCTGATGGTAGGGCGAACTTCTCCATTTGCAATGGTTGTAATTTTGCCTTCCAAACAGACAAGAGAAACACCAGACTAACAAATGGCATTGGGAATTATGATGCTGATAAAGCATATCCTCTTGTCAGTTGTAGGAATTAATTCAACTTTTATAGTATAACTGTCGCTTGTTCTCCAAACCTCAGCAACATCTGTTCACGCAACATCTGTTCACCTTCCTGTGTGAACAAAATCCTGATGCCATGTTTCTAACAGAGACTTGGCTACAGGAGAGCCCACTTCCTGATATGATCGCTGCTCTTCCCCCTAACTATTCTATTGTTAGGAAGGATAGACCAAGTAGGATGGGTGGAGGGCTTGCTATTGTGTTTAAAAATATTTATAAATGCAACATGAATGATCTTTCTCTTCCTGCCTGTGAAGCTTTGCTTTTTTCAATTGCTCTCTCCCCTAACTTTACATTGTCTGGTGCTTTGATTTACTGCCCTCCAAACTATGCGGGAAATTAGTGCATAACCATTCCATACTTACTGGCCCCACACATCCTGAAATCCGGTAATTTTACACTGCTCGGGGATTTGAATATTCATTTCGATGACCCAGAGCGCAGCTTTGGTACTACCTTTATTGAGGACTTAAGAATTTTGAATTTAGCCTTAAACAATTCAGTTCATACCCATGAGACTGGTCACCTTCTAGACCCAATATTCTCAAATATTGATAATCTGACCACAGATCCCCCTACTCCTTTGATTTGGTCAGGCCATTTAGGCATACCTTTTACTATTCAAACCCTGACTAACCCTGTGAATGTGCTGAATAAAACAGCTATTACAACTAGGGTTTGGTCTAAACTGGATGTTTCGATATTAAACTCTCAGCTTCTGCACACAAAACCTGTTTTAATAGAGAAGATTGATCACGATCTGAAACAGATTGACAGCTGGGTCGTTAAATCCCTGGATGCCATTCTGCCTCTCTCTTCACTCCATCTAGTCAGATCTATCCCGGGGGCTCCATGGTTTAGTGAATCAATTTGAACAGAGAAAAAGCACTGCAAGAGACTTAAGAAACTTTGGAGAAAGTCCTATTCTGAAGATGCCAAAAAGAAGTATAAATGAGCAAATAAAAAATATCACAAACTATGTAGGACAGCACGAGCTTCATTCTATTCGGATAAAATTGCATTGGCAGATAACTGCCTCAACACTCTTTTCAAGGTGGTTAGAGAACTTGCAGACCCTTGTAATGTGCCTCCTTCTCCCTCGCTTTCCAAAAGTCAATGCAAGGAGCTTGCCCAATTCTTCATTAAAAAAGTGGCTGACATCTATCTTCAACTGTCCAAGGACATCGAGAGCAACTCCTTATTTGGTGTTTCTGACATTTATAATGAGCCAATTAACCAGCCTCAACAAGAACTTTGTAACAGTGCAAATAGTTTTGATTCAACACCCACTATGTCATCCTGGACCACCCTTGACCTCTTCACCTTTCTTACTATTCTGCTATTCATCGTCAGGCTCCCCATTGGATCCTTTACCACCATCTAAACTTTGCCTCCTGGATCTGATATTATTACTTATGATTGTGGTTCTCCTGAGCACTTCATTACGTGAGGGCCTTGTCCCTCAGAGTGGGAAGCATGCTATGGTGCTTTCACTCCTAAAAAAACCTAATCTGAACGCTTCAATCTGGTCGAACTTCAGACCAATCTTTCGGCTACCAGTGCTCTCCAAAAGTTTAGAGAAACATGTTAATGCTCATCTTACATCCTACATAGAGGCCCAAGAGTTTTTTCATCCTTCTCAGTCGGGGTTCAGAGCAAGACACAGTATGGAATCCGCACTCCTTACAGTCACCAAACATCTTAGATGACTCCTGGATGGTGGAACAGCTGCGCTTATTTTATTAGACCTTAGCACAGCTTTTGATACTGTGTCTCACTCCATCTTGCTTGAACGCCTATCTTCTATGTGCTTGGAAGGAAAGGTCCTTGCCTGGCTAACTTCATTTCTCAAGGACCCTACATTTCAAGTCTGTTCAGCCAGTGTCAGATCTGAAACATGCAGAAAGCGCCGCTTCCCCGCAGTTACATTAGAATGCTGAGGTTAGAAGTGTCAGCAGGAAACAGACCAGCGGCGCCAGTGTGGCACAAGCCAGACATAGCCCTCCTCCTTTATTCTTGTTTCCCCTCAGCGGAGACTTTTGTTTACGATCACTTGCTAACACTCCCATCCCCCCTAAGCCTGTCTTTTCTACTGCCAGACCTTTACCACACTGTTATAAAAGGGGCTTAATTTTAGCCAGAGTATGGCTAAACGCGCATAATAAAATCCTCTAAAAACATTACACAACACGTAATTGTTATGAAGGAAAAACAAATACTAAACATGTTAGGCTGTTAATTAAAACGAAATAACACATTTAAACAAAAATACATATGTTCTGCTTCGCTCTACCTAGTAGTACTTATAAGGTCCCAAAAGCAAAACCTATTGCCATATACAATATGACCTTATAAGTGTTTAGTTATCCAGCACAATATCCTTATTGCAACAACATCAACTGTTGCATAGCTAAACACTTATAAGGTCCCAAAGGCGAGACCTATTGGCTATGCCAATGCTTGTTTTAACCTTGGGGCATATGTACAAGGGGATTGCGTCACCGGAACGTCACTTTTACCGACTTTCCGGTGTGCCAATGCCCTGCTCCATATTTACAAAGTGGCATTAAGCCACTTTTTGTGGCTTAAGACCGCTTTGTGAATACGGTGTCCTTTCACGCAGGTATCTGCGTGAGAGGGGGGTGCAATGCGTGTTGCTGTGGGCATTCCACCGCAGCACCCTTTCCTTTTTGACACTGCCGCAGATTTACACAGATATGTAAATCTGAGGCAGTGCAAAACCTAACGCCATGCAAAAGCAGCTGTTAGATTGGTGCAATGAGGAGAAATACTTTTATTTCTCCTTGTTTTACTTTTTCTATGTGTGATGCATTCTGCAGCACACACAGAAAGAGCAAAACACCATTAATGATTGTTTTTGTGCATGAAAGTGTCCCTTTGTGCACAAAAGAATCATTAAATAATGGCGATTTGCTACGTCTATGTGTGCTACAGAATGCAGCACACATAGACGTAGCAAATTGCCATTATTGATTGTTTATGCACAGGAAGGGACACCTTCCTGCACATAAACAATCACCCCCGAAACAAAGGCACCCTTGCACTATGGTGCAAGGGTGTCTGTGTTGGCTCTAGGCAGATATTTTTAGTGCCAGCACTAGGGAAAACACAGGGGTGCGCCGTATTCTTGCATATATGCTTCCTAGTTTCCTCAGTGATAGATCTCAGATTGCCAGGCATCTAATTCCACATGCATGCTGCTCTGACCGTGAAAAAGGATGCCCCACTCTGTTGTTTTCTAAAATTGGGTACTGTTAGCAAGCCAGCGTTACTGGAACACATTGACCTCCCCGGTCTATTCTCCTTGATCCTCTCATTCAAGTAAGCGGGATCATTATTGTGGAGGGCTTGGTGGTTCAGTTTCAGCGGTTTGAACATGATGCGCTTGTGGACCGGTAACCAATGTAGTTTTTTCCCTGAAACAGAGATACTGAAGAGTGTTTGGGTAACTTATAGAGTAGGCGGACAGCCATGTTCTGGACCACTTACAGAATGCAAGAGTGCTTCACACTTCAGCCTAGATAACAGGTTTGGAAATGTGCATCTTTGTAATAAAGGTACTCTTACCACATGTGTAATTTCTATTCAGGGTTTTGACAGTGAAAGTAATAACTTACCTTTCAATGGCCAGGCGTGGTTCTGTGTTCATCATCTTGCATCTTAGAAGCAGGGGTTGCACCACGACCCCACCTTTTAGCAAAGCTCTTGGAAGTGTCTTTCTCACTCATGCTATTTTCCCAGCTTCTCTTTCAGAATGCACGCTCGTGGTACTCTGAAGCTGTTGTCCAATCCATTTTTCCCTCCCATCCAAGTATCTCTACCCTATCAACTGCAAGGCAGCACCCATCCCCAGTGTCATCCGATTCACTGACCAATGGGTTTTATGAATCAGTAACAGAAGTTGGACCGTTTTTTTGTTTTAAAATGATAAAACGTCAATTTTCCCCTTTACTAATAAGTTAACAACGGTCTGGGAAGGTACTGCAGCTTGTTTAATTATTCACTTTTGTGTTACCCTAGCGTCCACTTCAAATCCCAAACCCCACCCCCTGGCTGCAACTTGGAGAACCACAGCTCAGAGCAGGATCCAGGCTTCGGCTCCACATGAATGTCAATTCACCAAAATACCAGGGGTAGCGGAAGTTGCATCACACGCCCTTTGACCTTCAATTTCACTCATATACGGATGCCTACACATATACACACACATTCACACTTACACACACTCTCTCTCTCTCTCAAGTAAACACACACTCTCCCACAAGCAAGCACAATATACATACATTTTAAATATTTTTTTTACATACCTCAGCTGCCAGGGAAGATCATATTCCAGCTTATTGTACTTCATTTTTTTTATTATACTAATAGTGAATAATGAAACATTATCCACTATTATTGTAATAAAAATGGATAGAAAACAAAGAGAATGGAGAGCCAACTTACGTCCATAAGGACGAGCTGCCACGGTGTTCATCGCACTGATTTTGCCCCCTCCGAGGCCAGGGGTCACAAAGGCAGTGCCAGGGGATACAAGAGGCAAGCCAGGGGTCACACCTACAACTCCTGGCATCCCCTAAATGACCTACATGGGGCTCCAAAAGACATTTCCAGCACTACTTATTTTGCTGGTTGTAGTACGTACTGGAAAGTATTTTGTACAATATTTTCTGTTTACATAATACTGGCAGCTTCCAGACACATATCTATTAACAGTACAGAAGGTTTGGTGTCACCGGGATTCACGACTGTGTGGGACCCTCTGCACCTCGATTAGAGATAGTTTTATTACCCAAGAGTGGGCAAGCGTACCCATTTTCCATAGTAACATCTTGGCCCATGGAACCCTTGCTATACCACTGCTTGTTTCCCCCTTTATTTTATTTGCATCAATTACATTCAAACTTCCTTTGAGATACAAAGGATTTTCTTTAAGAGAAGGAAATTAAATTGATCTTGCTTATATTTTGAAATGTACTGTTTTTCTCAAATACATTTCATTGCAGTTGGGAGATCCTGCTTAGATGCGAGAAAATACATAGCAATCTGTAAACTCCTACATCCTACACTCCTACATCGCCGGCAAGACCTGGAACGACCTCCCCCTCCACCTCTGAACGACACCCTCACTGTCGGACTTCAGAAAGCGACTCAAGACCCAGCTTTTTGACGCAGATGCAGCAACCTCAGCGCCCAGATAACCCTAGGGGTGGTAGCTTTGCACTATATATATATACTGACTGATTGATTGATTGATAAACAACATGGCTGAGGAGAAGCACAGTGGCTTTTAACCCCTTCGGTGCTCATGACGAGCTCAGCTCGTCATGCTGCGCGGTAGCGCTGTGCGCATGACGAGCTCGTCACGACCCCACCCGCGATCGGAATGTCCAGCATACGAGCGGAATTCCGATCGCGGTCAAGGGGTTAAGAGGATTAACTAATTTTATATTTTTAATGCCTACAAACATATTTATAACCATTACTAAAGATGTTTTTAATCAAGCCCCACACCTTGGTTTTTATAGCGCTTTATAGTATGTGCCACTGCATTTCTGAGTGGCAATGCTCTGCTGCTCTTATGGAATAGAATTGTTTTTAAATAAAAAACTGCTTGTGCATACTTGATAACCATATAATACATATTAGCCTGCTATCCCTATATAAATGCCTCTGTCTAATTCCCTTATTACAGTCGAGTTGTGATGTTGCTATCTACTCATAAAATACGTGCTCAACTATAATAACTTATTACAATTGGGCTGTAATATCATAGAGACAGCAGCCATGTCATAAGGCAGGTAACAGAGCATCATTACAGCTGACTTCTTTAACAATGAGAAAGAAAACTGGCTTTTCATTCTTCTATTCCGTTTTTCTAAAAGAAACAATCATCAGCAGAAAGGACATTTCGGAACACTTTTTTTCATGCTACAGGTAAAAACAGAAACCAATGGGGGAAATGTATCAGTAGTTTGCACCAAGTTTGCATCACAAAAATGGTGCACACCCAGTGCAACATGTGGGTTGAGACTCACTTTCCAACAAATATTCACATTTGCATTGGAAAGTTCCCTAAAGTAACGCAAAGTAGCACTGTTTGCTACTTTGGGTCAAGGAAACATTCTAGTGGTGGCTCATGGGTGTTCTCATGCAATCCCACATGGGTGACTGCTACACATACTCTGTATTTATTCTGATTTGTGTTGGAAAGTTGCCAAGAGTAGCACTATTCTCACTTTGCCTCAAGGAAACATTCCATGGGTGCACATTGGCGGTCCCATTGTGGGTTTTGATACAAATCCCAATCTACTAATCTCGGTAGACAGGGATTTGTACCAAAAACATAAACCTCTTCAGGGCAGGTGTAAGGTTTGAGATACAGTTTCTTTTTTTAACTTTTCAAACCTTGCATGTGTGCCGCATGCACACATTAAAGTGGTAAAACTATTAAAGCATAGTTTTTGTATTGGAAGGGTCCCCTTTCAGTACAAAACCTATGCTTAACGGAATGTACACAGTGTGTGTTGACGCATGGCAGACAAAAGTGCGCCAATGCTGGAGAGAAATAAACATTGCCATATCTTTGTAGATATGGTGCTGTGTTTGTATTTAACATTGATGCAGTGCAGCAACTCAATTTGTACATCTGCCCCAGAGCTACAGTTTTTAAAATCTGATTTACACTAAATCGATTGTAATATTTTTGGAGCAATTTACTAACTTTTTTTGATGTTTTATTTTCACAATACATTCTCTGCTTTTATTCCTCATGTCTACAACCACACTTTCTCTTTATTATGAAAGAGTAAGACACAAAAGATTTCAACAGTTTGTGGAAAGGTTGATGGTAGCCATGTATTATAAGGCATGACATGGCCTCTGTCATCGATTAAAACGCTATTGCATATCACCTCGGATATCCGTGACCTTATAACGGAACTTGGCTATGGCCTCATTCCTCTTTTGTGGTCATGGAGCACATTGGTGAATTGCAATATCCTTGTATGGCAAGGGATACTTAATTCATGCCTTCTTTTGTGGCTCAGTACTGCTGTGCTACATTGAGGCTCATTACTATGCTGATTAATGTCAAGAGTCTGTTTGCTTAGGTGCTAGAAGACATCTAAGCATAGGTATCTATAAATGCTGTGTTTGCATATGTGCATGGATGTGAGATCGATGTCAATGTGTGCCTAGATGTTGTGTGTCTATGTGCATGTCTACATGAACCATATGAACATCAAACTGATTGGCGTTACCAATGCTTGTTAGGTTTGGTGTTAGCCAAGACCTTTTGAATTCACAACAATTATACTTATAATATACTTACTTAAAGGGCCTGCCAGCCACCTCTGTTCATCCATTGGTCTGCTGTTGTGCAGTTCACATTTTGTTTCCGCCCACTTCAGCATACAGCACGGGGCAATGGGTCAGCATACTTAAGCCACTGTTTAAACTTCACTTTGAGTGACTGCATTTTACTCTTTCACAAGTAGCAAGTCCAGACACAAGGTAGTTCCCTTCAGTGCCAGTGTTTTTACTTTATAATTTATTCAGTGTTGTCTTTTTGTTTACAGCTTGATGTAATAACAGGACACTTTTGATGCGGGCACAGTCCAGATTCATAAGACGCCATCTCGTGCTAATGCTGTTTTAAATTTCTTTCAGAGTGGTCTTGTTTATCTGACTGCTGCTATTTCACATCAGCTCTGAATATAATCTAATCAGTGTACCCTATCAATATTGCCAAACGTTCTTTCTTTCTTTCCTCGTTTCTTTTTCTTTCTTTCATCCTTTCTTTCTTCCTTTCCTGTGTTTTTTTAGATTAATGAGGGCCCAGCAGCTTCTTGAACAAAAATATTTTACAAAAATCCTGATAAAACAAAACAAGAATTGCCAAGAGGCTGACAGACAATGCCAGTCCTTCTGGCTTTGCCAAAACTTTTTTTATTCTGAGTATAATATATTAACCTGTGTCTTGCTGAAATTATTAGAATGTTAGTTAATTTATCATATTGCATGTGCTTGTGTGGTTTTTGCATTACCTTTGTATGATGAAAGGCAGATTGGACCTTTTTAAATGCTTAAATTGAGAACGTTAAGTTCAGGTGTCCAAGCCCACTGCCGGTGCTGACTGAATGTCGGGGTTGCAGAATATCGAGATTGTCGCACACCAAAGCTGCCTGGTGTCAATTTCACCTCACGTCTCTTTTTTCCTCTATCCAGCACCTTTTGTTTCTTTATCACACTTTGTGATTTCAGGTTCCTTTCCATCCCGGCTTTCTCAGCTCACTTCTGCGATTGATTCTCTTCTTTGTGAGTGACTGCATTTCAATTATGCAGATGTGCGCATCTACCTAAAATGTTGTCCCTGCCAAGACTGCTAAGACTGGTGGCCAATTTTGTTTTGTCCTATGTTATTTTAAATTTAGTTTTGGAAAAAGTCACATTTTACCTTCCTTTTTAGCAAACATGTGCATGTCACATTTAGACAGCCACATTCTTACTTTTTATTACTCTAAAATTTTAGAAGAAAGCATATGCTTTTTTCTAATGTAGCAAAATGCTGAGGTTTTTAGGGAAAATGGCAAGAAGGTACTGTGCCAGTAAGGGTATGCATTGTTTTCTAAAAATGAGATCCACAAAAGGTTTGCTGTACTAAGATCACCAACTTCCCAGTTTGGGTAGACACGCATATGAAATTCATGGGTGAACACAGAAACTATACAATTCTGAAAAGTCGACAAACTTCTGAATTCAGCCAGGGGTCATTTTTGTAGGTCACTAATGATTCTCTCAAAAATCATAAAATGCCATTACATCTGACACCTTTTGTTTGCAGAGATAGATACTGTTTGTTTCTTGTCATAAACAAGTGACACCCACTGCCTTTTCATTTTATAATGACATTATAGCAATTCATATGGTAAAATCTAATTAATAAAAAATGGGTATGGAGGAAACCTATGAATTATTGAAATGTGCCCAAGATACTGAGATAAGGTATAGTGGTTATTTGTACAGCTCTTAATTTGGTGATACCCATGCTATCATGTAATTTAGAAGTAATTTTGCAAAATGTGTTTTTTCATTCACACTGGCTTAAATTTGGAATCCAAACATGTAGGGAAATTTAATTCCATGACGGAGAAGGCCAAAAAACAGAAAGTGGAGACTTCAAGGAGAAGATTTACTTAGGATTCAATCAACACAGTGCAGCAAGGCACTGGCCTTCAGTTTTTTCCCTTCTTGCTGAATTATTTTCTGGAGCATTTCTAGACTTCCTGTTTCAATCTGGCGCTGCCTCTTTGAATAACAGGCCCTTTCTCTGAACCAAGAAGACACTGCAAGCATTGCCCAGAAGATCTTCGCTTCAGAGGTTGCAACGTCATCATCTCCCAGTAATGGATCAGGTGCAAGTAGTGTCCCAAATTCAAGATCTTCTGGAAGCAGTTAACTACCTAAAACTGCATGTTAAAAACCTGACCACAGAGAATGCTTCTCTTCATCAGTCACTGGCCATATTCCAGCAAGCCCCTCTAGATCCTTCTTTGGCTGACTAGGTGGAGATGAAATTTGAAGGCAGTCCAGTGAGTTAAATACCTTCTTAGACACCTGTAGATTCATTTCACATTTAAACCTCACATCTATGCTTCTAGAGGTGGTTTATATTAGGTAACATTATTTTAAATGGGCTGGCTTGGGCTGTGCCATTAGCATCTCAGGTCAGCTCCCTCTTGGATGACTTTTCAGCCCTTCTTGTGAAATTTAAAAAAATGTTTGACCACCAAGACCACATATTCTCTGCCCAAGAAGACATTCTGGAGATCTACCAATGTTCATTGGATCTTCACTCCTACATCTCAAAATTCAAGGGTCTGGGAAGAGAAATTTATTGGACCTAATCTACCCTCTTTTGGAAAGGGTTAAAGGATGATGAATTGGAGATGAACTAGCAAGAGTTCCTCAGCCACCTTCCCTCCAAGATCTCATCTAGTTAACCATTGAAATTGATAGTGGTCATCAGGAAAGATGTATAAAGTAGCAAAGATGGTCCACATTCAAGTCAACCTATAAACCCCCGTTTATGGCCAGACCTAAATCTTCAGAATCTCAAGATGGGCCCATGCAAGTGGGTTTTTCTGAAGGTCCCAAAGCTGTGGAAGAAATGGCAAGAAGATGAAAGCTCGGACTGTGTACTTATGGCAGTCAGAATGGTCATCGTCTGAATTCCTCCCCTGTGTGCTCTACTCGCAATTCAGAGAAGCTGAGAAACTAAATAGCTCTCCCCTAGTGCAGGGAATAGAGACAAGTAATAATCAAACATCCCTGCCTATAACCCTGAACTCCTCCAATTTCATTCTCCTACAAGAAGAGTTTTTGCTCCAGTAGAAACCTCTTTTTGTACCAGTTCTTATTGATTCTGGACCTTCAAATGTGTATATGGATATTTAGTGGGCCTCACTCCACCACATTCCAGTCTCTAAGAAAGAAGTAACAGTGGCTGTAGAAGCTGTTGATGGGATTCTCGTAGAGCCTGGCTTAGTATTTGAGGAAACTCAACCCTTACTTTTCAGAATAGCAGCTCACTATGAAACCGTCATTTTTTATTTAATTTCTCCTCCACTGTACCCTCTCATTTTGCATATCCATTGGCCAGCTAGACACAATTCGTATAGTAGTTGGTCACCTAAGATCTTGTTTTTGGGCTCCGAGTTTTTTGTCTTCCACTGTATTGCTAATACATTTTCTCTAAACCTTCTACAGTTTCTGTGGATATTTCTGCTAAGTCTGTTGCTCAGCTTTCTGAAGCTCCTGACACTTATTATGAGTTACTTGATGTATTTAAAGAATCAACAACCAAAGAACTACCACCTTATCACCCTTTGGAATGTGCCATTGACATTCTGCAGACACCATTGTTCCTTATGGGCACAATTTTTCCCTTGTTTACCATGAAATGACAAGCCCTGGAGGAATATCTTGATACTAACTTGGCTAATGTCTGATTACCCCATCCAAACCCCCTGCCAGAGCTTCCTTGATTTGTCCTACCAAAGAAAGAACCTCTGAACTTTGTCCATGTATAGATTGCAGAGGCTTGAATTTGGTACTATCAAGGATTGTTACTCCTTGCCTCTTTTATCCAATCTTTTGGAATATGTTCAAGGGGCTAAGCTCTTCACCAAACTAGACCTAAGAAGAGCTTACCACTTGATCCAGATTCAATATGGTGATGAGTGGAAAACAACATTCAGACCACCTTTTTGGCACTTTAAGTACAACATGCCATTTGGGCCGTGTAATGACCCTGCTGTTTTCCAACTGTTCATGAATGCTATCTTCTCTGATCTAACCCTTCAATCTATGGTTGTCTAACTAGACAATATACTGATTTTCTTTAACGACCTGACTGAACATCCTCCTCATGTTAAACAAGTTCTGCAAATGTTAAGAGAAGCACACTGTTTGCTAAAGCTGAAAAATGTTTGTTTGAAAAAGACTCTGTAGAGTATCTTGAATACATTACTTTGTCAGAAGAAATTGCCATGGACACATGAAATTTATGACCCATTCTTGATTGGCTCACTCCTTCATCCATAAAGGAAACACAAAGATTTCTTGCTCTGGCAAACAATTATCGAAAATTCATCACAAACTTTTCTAAAATAGTTTTGCCAATTATGGATCTACTAAAAAAAAACAAGACCTTTCACTGGACTAATGATGTCACATTAGCTTTTGAAAGCTGAGTTCATCTGAACTCCCATCCTGATGTTTCGAGAATATTGTAGAGACCGATGCCTCAGATTTAGCAGCAGGAGTAGTTTTAATTCAATCAGACCATGCTGATGAAGCACTATAGTGAACTGTCTTTTTTATTGAGGGGGGTGAAAACCCTTCTCAAGCAACAACCACACTCCCTGTCAAGGTGAATCACAAAAGTCACAGAATTAGCATGTGCTTAACCCTCTGGTAGCTTGACACAAAAGCAGTCAGACTTAACCTAGAGGCACTGTGTTAAGTATTTATGCAGCACACCAACAGTAATAAAGTGAAAATACATCACAAGAAAAACCCCACACCAATTTAGAAAAGTGGAGAAAGAATTAATAAATAATTTGGCACCAGACTGACAAAAATCCAATTAGTAGAACCAGAGATATACATTTTTAAAGTTTTTCCTTGAAACTAGCTCTTAAAAGATCAAAGCGCAATTCGCAGGCATCTAGTCGTGCGAGATCGGGCAAAATCAAAAGTTATGGCCGACTGCGATGAGACGCGGTTCGGTTACACAGAGTGGATTGGACCTGGTCTCGGCTTATCTTCAGACTTGGATGAAATTTTTAAAAAATGATGCTGAGAAGGTAAAGTTCAGAGGGGCAAGGCAGTCGGTGGGGTGCGAAGAAGAGGCTTCCTCAGCGGGAGCTGCTGGATGCACTTGCGGTGAAGATTTCTACGTTCGGACTTTGTTGATTTTTTGGAAGTCGAAAATCTCCAGAGGGACGGAGCTGCAGACTGTAGCCAACAAGGGCTCCACAAGGCCATTTACCCCTTTTGAGAGGAGTCCCTGAACAGAATATGCCGCTGCAGAGAAGAATATAGCTGGTGCTACAGTAACGTTTGGTCATCCTACGATGCACCGTGGAAGGATAGGCGAACAGATAGGTCCTGGTCTCCTGTCAGTGTTCAAGCCACTTTTTGGTGGAAAACGTTCTAATTCCCAAGTTTTATGTGTTGGTTGTTTGGGCACCTTTAGCACTACTTCCAAGGGTCCAGGACTGATTGGGCATCATTTGGAGGGCAGGACTCACTTCAGGCAGGATAATATGTGGGTTTAAGGTTGTTGGAGATTGTTTTGTCCCTGTAGCCTTAGAGCAGGAGGCTAGCAATCTAGCCCCCATTGGAGTCACTCTTGGTACAAGCAGCAAGGCAGGCCTTAAGCAGCAAGGCAGGCCTTAAACAGCAGGGCAGTCCTCTGAGCATACAAGGCAGGATTCAAGCCGCAGGGCAGTCCTCTTGTAGCAGCAGGGCAGTCCTCTGAAGTACAAAACCAGCCTTAAGCAGTAGGTGAGTCCTCTGAAATACAAGGCAGTCCTTCTAAGTGGCCTCCACAGGTCCAAGAGTGAACTAAAGCGTTGGTCTGAGGGTCCATTATTTATACCTGTTGCCGGCCTTTGAAGTGGGAGAAACTTCTAGACCTTCCTACATCTGGTTCTGGAAATTTCCTAACCCCCCTGCCCAGGCTCCAAGAGGTCTAATGTGACAAAAGGCAGGTTTCCAGTTCTTTGTGAGTGTGCTGGAGGCAGCCCTTTGAAATGTAAGTGGGGCAGGGAACAGCTCCGCCCCTCCCATCCAGGCAGGACAGCCCATCCTGCCAACACCTATTCCCCCTTTGTCTCACTCTCTGGGAATAATACACAAAGGCCAGCATGTGACCCAGGAGATAGGCTGAAGGCACCAAATTGTTAGGACAAGAAAATGCCAACCTTTTAAAAGTATACAAAAAAGTGATATATGGAATGCTTGAATTAATCTCAGTCACTGGCAATCACTTGGGCCACATCCCAGTCCATAGTTATTTTGCACACCAGGCCACCTCAGTTTGGACCCAAACATATGCAAATCAGTCTAGACCCTGCTCTATTGGGAGCAGTCCAGCCTGAACTGCCAGGCCCTCCCTGAATCGAAACACATGCAACCCAGGATTGGTTTCGTTCTTGTTACAGGCTCATCAGCTGGGTATAGCTTGGTTCCAGTGACACAGTGTGGACGGGACCCACACCTGGGCATGCCCATTCCTCTTAGGGTGAGGCACAAAAGTATACAAGAAAGTGATGGATGGAATGCTTGAATTAATCTCAGGCACTGGTAATAACTCATGGTCGCATCCCAGTCAATCGTTATTTTGCACACCATGCCACCTCAGTTTGGAACCAGCCATATGCAAATCAGTCTTGACTTTGCTCCAGTGGGAGCAGTCCTGCCTGAACTGGCAGGCCAGGTCCTCCCTGATCCAGAACACAAGCAGCACAGGACTGATTCTGACCTTGTTGTGGGCTCATCAGCTGGGTATAGCTTGGTTCCAGGGACTCAGTGTGCATGGGACCCATGCCTGGACATTCCTGTCCCACTTAGGGCACCACACAAAAGTATACAAAAGACGTGATGGATACCAAGACATGTAAAACTTAAAAATAAATGTCCACCTTTTTAAATACATTGCATCCTGCCCTGTGGGCTGTTTAGAGCCTATCTTAGGGGTGACATATAAATATTAAAAAGGAAGGTTTAGGCTTGGCAAAAGGTTTATTTTGCCAAGTCAAACTGGCAGTGTAAAACTGCACACAGGCTGCAATGGCAGGCCTGGGGCATATTTTACAGGGCTACTTAAGTGGGTGGCACAATAAGTGCTGCAGGCCCACTAGTAGCATTTAATTTACAGGCCTTGAGTACATGGAGTACCAGGGATATGTAAGTAAACTAAATGTGCCAATTGGGCACAGACCAATTTTACCATATTTAAAGAAGTGAGCACAAGCACTTTAGTGCTGGTTAGCAATCGAAAAGTGCACAGAGTCCTAAGGCCAACAAAAATACATTTCAGAAAACAGGAGGGGAGAAGGCAAAAAGATTGGGGGAAGATCTAAGGTCTAACATGTGTCCCCAGCTGAAAGTGGGCAGAACTATCCACGCTCATGGGAGTTCTAATCACTAAGGTAGAAGAACCTGGATAGACCATCAGCACTTGAGTGATCAGATCCAGGGCGGTGTTCCACAATAAAGTCCAATCCCTGGACCACTTCAACAGTTTCAGATTCTCACCCTTCATCTGCACGAGCCATCTGAGGGGCCTGTGGTCTGTCTAAACTCGGAAGTGAGTCCCAAATATGTATAGTCCTAGCTTCTTAAGTGCCCAGACCACACCAATGACTTCTCACTTAATAGCACTCCACCTCTATTCCCTGGGGTGTAACCGCCTACTTATGAAGGCTACAGGTTGGTCTAGGCCATCGTCATTTAACTGTGATAGTACAGCACCAATGCCATGCTCTGAAGCATCTGTCTGCACAATACACTCGTTGGAAAAGTCATGGACTTTAAGTACTGGTGCTGTAGACATGGCCTCCTCGAGGGTATCAAAAGCTTTCTGGCAGACCTCTGTCCAGATCACCTTCTTGGGCTGCTTCTTGGAAGTCAGCTCAGTCAAAAGGGCAACAATGGTGCCATATCCCTTGTCAAACTTATTATAGTAACCAGTGAGGCACAGGAAGGAGCTCACTTCAGTCTGAGTTTTTTTTTTAACAACAAAATGTTATTGCCAACAGCCGTAGCAAGCCTGGTATCACCAGGTTTTCCAGTAGCTCAATATACATAGGAGCAATAATAATGTACACTTTTGGGTTTTGATAAAACACGATTGAAAATCTGATAATGTCAAACATATTACCCTAACAATAAACAGTAGTGCCATACACCCAGTATAAAATCTAATACATGCAGTTCTCAGCCACCCAGATCGGATAGCCATATGTTTACAACCACGTTTATCCCGCATCATCTGTCGTTTTATCCAATTCTAATCTGTTGATGTAGCTGGAATGGGCTCCAGATATAGTCCCCGATATTCTGCCCACCTCTTCCAGATCTTGGGGTGTTTCAGGGGGCACCCTCTTGCCTTAAACACCGGTAATTCCATCCCCATGCAAAAATCGAGTCCTTTCTTCCATACCCCAACTAGTGGTGGGGATGTGTCTTTCCATGCCTTTGCTATGTCACGTTTTGCCAGTGTAAGGCCTAGGAGTAGTAAGTGACGCTTGTATATGTTGCCCCCGATACCATCAGTAATGTGGAGTATGGCCAATCGTGGTGAATACGGGATGACCCACCCCAAAACCTCTGACATACATGCAATTACACCCCGCCAGAACTTTGAGAGTGCCAAACATTGCCACACAGTATGTAGGAGAGTACCATCTGTGGCTCTACAAAGCAAGCAGAGAGGGGAGTCGATTAGCCCAGCACGCCAGAGCCTGTATCTAGTGTAGTAAATCCTATGAAGGTACTTAAATTGTATGAGTCGTAAGCGTGCCGCACTGGCCGCGCCGCGTGGGGACTCTAGTGCCTCGGCCCAGTCTTCATCATCTAGGGGGCCCAGATCTTCCTGCCAGGCCTCTCGTGTTTTGTTGTGTGTAGTGGGGCTGTTAGTCACGAGTGTTCGATATATCTTAGTGATTTTATGCTGCCCGAGTTCCCCCATAAACACTTTAGCCTCGATAGGATTAAAGTCAGGTATGGCTTCCTGATGTGTGAGGTATGGGGAGAAGGCATGGTGGAATTGCAGGTACTTATAAAATTGTGAGCGGGCATATCATATTCTTGTTGTAGTTTCTGGAAAGACTTTAAGGTCTGGCCATGGAGAACATCACCCACTGTAGATATACCAATAACCTCCCAGAAGCCAGACAACTCTGATAGCTGAGGCAGAAGCAATCAAAAAACGGGGGGAGGTAGAGGTTAAGGTTAGGTTCACCCTCCTCACTGAATGCAGTTCCACACCATCCAGAATACCGGAATTAGAAACCTAACCATAGGAAGAACAGGGATTCCACTGAACATGTGTGAAAAAAAACCCTCTTTCCAGAAAGAAAAATTCTTTTCTAGAGTCCCCTCACCCACCAGGGTTACCCCTAGGTGGCATGCTTCATCATTGGGGTCCTCTCAATCCGCTGCGGATTGAGGCGTGCTGCGACTTGCGAACTACGTAGGAGCACTTCGTTTTTGGAAAATATGTGTGGTGCAGTGATGTGGAGTGGGAAAAATAGATTAAAAATACCTAGCTAGTGAGCTAATATTTTATTCCTGCTCCTGGAGACCGCATCTTGATGCGGTCTCCAGGGGTGCCATCAGGTCATTTTCCGAGAGGAGTGCTTTGATGAACGTGTGACTACAAGCCCCTCTACCCCTGCAGATCATGAGGCATATTTCTGCCTAAACAAAAATACAGCGTGTCAGTGTACAACCGTATGTATTAAGTATCAGGTGAACACACATTAGGTGTGCACCCCATTATTTCCTACTCACAGGATTCTTTAGGAGTGGTACGCACAGGGCTGGCCCTCGTGTGGTCCTGAAGAAGAGCTTTAGGGGAAAGCTTGAAACATGTCAAACAGTTAGGTCTTTCCCTTGTATTAACCCCTGATTTTAAAACATACTGACTAGGAGCAGGAATAAAATATTAGCTCACTAGCTAGGTATTTTCTAATCTATTTTTCCCACTCCACATCACTGCACCACACATATTTTCCAAAAACTAAGTGCTCCTATGCAGTCTTGGACCCGACATGACAGGTCGTGTTAGGAAGAACAAAACACCATCTGCATATAATGCTATGCGATCTGAGACGTCTGTGGACCATTCAAACCGCAGATTTGTGCGTCTATCCGCACCCAGGCTGCGAGCGGCTCCATGGCCAGTGCAAACAGGTAGGGAGGAAGGGGACAACCCTGGCGAGTACCCCGCCCGATCGAAAAGGCCTGTGATGTCGAGTCTGCAACGCGAACGGAGGCAGTGATATCGGTATATAGAAGATGAATGTACTTAAGGAAGCGAGGGCCAAAATTTAGTCGGCTCAGGAGTGCAAAAAGGTAGGTCCAGCTAAGGGAGTCAAAACGCCCTGTCGATGTCAGCCAGGAGGAGCGCCGCCGGTTTGTCAAGGCGATTTACTGTCGCAATAGCGTTGTGTACACAACAGATATTATGTTGTGTAGCACGGTCTGACAGAAAGCCGCTTGGCCGGGATGAACTAGATCTGTAATATATGGTACAATGCAATTGGTGATGACCTTAGCAAGGAGCTTGGCCTCCACATTAAGAAGCAATATTGGGCGATATGAGGCGTGGTGCTCAGGGGGTCGACCAGGCTTTAAAAACACAACTATCTCTGCATGGCACCAATCTCGTGGAAGGCAATGGTTATCTAAAGCAGCGTTAAGTGCTGCTAGATATGGGGTCGTCAGTAGGGACTGGTATTTTTTGTGAAACTCGCATGGGAAGCCATTAGGGCCTTGGGCCTTGCCCAGGCGCATTTTGGAGAGTGCCGTCTGGAGTTCCTCAGCCGTTATTGGAGTATGCAGTTCCTCTCTCACCGAGTCGGCCAGGGCTCATGGAGGCATATCATCTATAGTAGATGACGAGAGAGTCCCTTTAGGAGCATATAAATCTGCATAATAACCTGCAAAGCTTGCCGTGATTTGTGATGGATCGGTGAGTATCTCCCCTGCAGGACTTCGAATACTCGGGATAGCTTAGGGACAATGTGCCCGCTGACAAGGGAGATGTAGTAGTGCACTGGATTTGTTCCCCCACTGATAAATCCTGCTGCGATTGGCCAACCATGTCATTCTAGCCTCATCCATCAATTCACTGGCATATACTTTTTGCGCATGGAGTAATTGTCAGTGCGCAGTGTCTCCGTTCCCCCTTCTACTCCTGCGCTCCAGATCTATACGCTGGGCTTCTGTCTGTGTCAGCTTCTCGCGGCGCTGCCTATGCTGTGCCGTGCAGTATGCGATATCTACCCCACGTAGTGTTGGTTTCATAGCCTCCCACAGGGTCTCGGGTGACTCTACTGTCCCTGCATTCTGGGAAAAGTAATCTGAGATGGCAGCATGCATATGTGTTCTGTATTGCTCGTCTTGTAGATGCCATGGCGACAATCGCCAATGGAAGAGGGGGAGCGTCGAGAGTCTAGCCGCAGATCTACCTGTACAGGGAGTGATCAGAGAGGCCTCTCGGCAGGATTTCTGCCATCTTGAGTCTATGGATGTGGGTTGCAGACATGAAGACATAGTCTATGCTGGAGAACGACCCATGTACACTAGAGAAATACGTGAATTCTTGGTCGGTTGGGTGGAGTCTCCTCCAGGTATCTACCCAATCCGTCCCCTGCATTAAGGACTGCAACTTCGACTCCCGCGTGTCCGCTGGCCTCCCCGTGCTGCGCCATCTATCCGTATGAGGGCACACAATGTGGTTCCAGTCACCCCTGACTATTGCCAGACCCGGCGGGATTTCTGCCCACAATGTCATCAGGCGTTCTATTAGATTCCATGCTAATGGCGGGGGGGGCATATATACTACCCAGAATGATCAGCTCGCCATATAATGCACCTGCAACCAAGATGTATCTACCCTGAGGATCAGACCATGTCTTGTCATGAATGAAGGGGACTCTGCGGTGAATCATAACTGCCACCCCCCGAGAGCCTCTAGTAAATTCGAAATGCAAAATCTGGGCATACCCACATCGTGCCAAGCATGGCGTCTTATTGCCCAACAAATGAGTTTCCTGTAAAAGCGAGAAGTCAGCTTCGTAACATTTAGCCTGGCGTAGTACGGCCCACCTTTTGATCTTATCTAAGAGGCCACGGATATTCCAGCTGACAATGTGAAGTCGCCTATCATAAGTCTTAGTCATACCTTGTGGCATGATTAGTGGTGATGTATGTGTGAGTAGGAGATAATGCATGGATGGCATGATTAAATGAGATGTTGCATGTATGATACGAAGATATGGCACTAACAACAAACAGTAACTTTCCCGAACCCCACCCCCCATCCCTCCCACCCCAATAACTCATGAACATTGAAGCATCTGTTGCGGCACGGTGGGTGTCCCAACCCCAACGGGGGTCAGGAGCTACCCCCTGCCAATGGATCCCCATAGAACTTCCCTTGTACATACAAGTATCTTCAAAGTCAAGGGAATCTGCCAGTAAAAGTAGTCCAAGTAACGGTGCCACCGGTTGTTATGAACAATGTATCTTGCCACGGATATTGATTAGGATGCTGTCTTTCCGGGTGTATCCTCTGCCGAGCATATACGGGACTTGCTACGAGTCTTGGAGCGTCTCTTGGAGCGTGACCTACAACGTTCTTTATCATTAGCCTTAGGGATCTTGTGGCTGGGGCCCCCAGACGATGAGTCTGAATCTATTCTAGGTGGAGTATGTGCCTTAAGTTTAACAATTTCATCTGTCCAGTTGAGCACCTCCTCTGGTGATTCAAAGAAGTGTGTCCGTGATTTGTGGGACACCCGCAATCTGGCCGGAAACAACAGGGAGTACTGGATTTTTAAATTCCGCAATTGAGCTTTGGCCTCCACAAAAGATTGTCGGCGTTTTTGAACTAGCCTCTTATAGTCCGGAAATATAATTATAGGATAAGAGGTGTAATTAAGTGTCTCTTTAAGCCTGGTTTGTTGTAAGATAACATCCCTGTCTTTATAATTTAGAAATCTGGCAATGATGGGCCTGGGACGAGCAACGGGTGCGGCCTCTGCAGCAGGGCCCGATGCGCACGCTTGATTATGAAGCAGGAGGACAATACACCAGAGGGAAGCCAATCAGTCAGCCATTTGACAAGAAAGCCCTCCATATTGTCACCCTCGCAGCCTTCAGGGAACCCCACAAAGCGGAGGTTATTTCTGCGTGCCCGCCCCTCTGCATCTTCAACACGTGTTGTCAGACCCTTCGTGAGTATCTCCAAGGTGGACACCTTCTTTTGAAGAGTGGTCACTGTATCTTCCACCGTCGAGATTCTGGTTTCCGATTCGGTTATTCGTTGCACTGCATTGCGAAGATCCTGTCTGAGTAGCATGACATCTGAGCCAACCGCTCCGATCCTGGCCTCTAACATGTCTCTGGACTGCGTTATGGCTGCTAGAATAGCAGTATTGTCAGGCATGAATGTCATTAGATCCCCTGAATTTAGTGCCTGGGCAACAGCGCCTGTGTATTTATCCATGGTGCTTTGCCTTGCCGTTGCGCTGGGGAGTTTATCTTTAGTCATGTTGTGAGTGCTGGCAAGGGAGCAATCCCTATGTGTCCATCTAGCCACAGATCAATGCGGCAGGGCCAGACCGAGGTAGCGGCGCATTTATATGCAGTATTTGGGACAAAGCCACCACCCTCTCCGTTCACCTGGGACCAGCTCGAGCAGATTGAGTGATAGGGCTCGATTAAATAGGTAGGTAGATTTCTGTGGCGGGCCTTCAATGTTGAGCCACCCCGGGCACAGACAATGAGGGGGTCCCCGTAGGAAGTAGTAGTGATGCTGATGTTACAGACCTGCCCCCTATAGTGCCTTCAATGTCGAGCCACCCCGGGCACAGACAATGAGGGGGGCCTGTAGGACATAATAGTGATGCTGATGTTACAGGCCTTCACAGCTGAGGGCGTTCCGCTCCTCACATATCCACCTCTGCACCCCTGGCCGTATACTTGGAGCGCTATGTTCCTGGGGACGTTGAGTATCATCAAGGCTGCACCTTTCCCCAACGGACAACCCCCAAAACAGTCAGATGGCACACCGTAAGGGGGGGCCGGGGGCTGATCTCCTATGCCAAAACTGTCTCCAAAGAGCAGCAGCGGGGGGCGCTTGCTGGTACCCCAACTGCCCTAATCCTGCCACGGCCCACCGCCTGTCCCTGTAGCATGGTCTTGCTGGCCGGGAGTCTCACTACAGGCAGAACCCCATCAGGAATGGTCGCAGCCTGGAAGTCATTTCGGCCGCCCGCACCGATGCAGGCAGCCCGGTATGGCCGCCGATGTTAGGGCGAAGGGCGGCATCTCCCGTAATGGTGCCTGCGTCGCTGCACTTACCGCCTGCTGCCCGGATGAAGCAGCATACCCTATTTGTCAGCGGAGGGGCCCCGGACACGGTCTCCCGGTCAGGGCTCCCCTCTCACTGTTTTCAGCAGTGCAGACTGAAGGCAACCGCACCGCGGCCCGATATAGCCGCCGGATCCTGAAAGCCAGCCGCCTGCGTCTCTGGTGCGACGACCCGCGCGTCACATCCACCGGCTGCTTCACCTCATGGACACCGCACAGCAGCGCCACCACTCCACCAGTACGCAGAGTCGTCCTCACAGCAGTACGTCACACATCCAGGCGCACCCTCTCCGTAGAGGCCGGGGATCTCTAGGCCTTGGCAACGCCTCCGCTCTGGGCCGCTTCGCCCACCCCGAAGGCGACTCCAAAATAATTTTTGGTGGCCGCGGATTAAGGATAATACCTGCACAGGGCAGAGGTATAGATTTAAGAGTCCGTAGCAGCAGGATTAATGACAAATTTCTGTTGGGTTACGGGAACTCCTTTATAGCGCGTCCACTATGTTGGACCGCCTGGCCATGCCCCCCTTCAGTCTGAGTTTTAGGGGTCCCCAGGTGAGGATAGTCTCAATATTAGCTTGGAGGGGCTGCACCCTGCCTCTGCCCTCCAGTCACACCACCTATCCCTGCCCTATTTGGCCCTTGCTGGCCTTATTATTCAGGCCTGCCTGTTGCATAGCCTGAAGTACCTCCTGCAGGTGAAATAAGCTATCCTCCCAGCTGGAGCAGAAAACTAGGCCTGGGCGGAGTTCGTGGAGTTCCGCTACGTGGAACTCTGCAAAGTGACCAAAAACTCCACCACGCTACGTGGAGTTCCACAAACGGTGGAGTTTGTTAGGTCGTGCGTATTCGTGTTGATTTTTAGTCCGGGGTGTTTACCCCGCACTGGAAAATAAGTAACCCCGGGCAGGTAACTACACTTCGCCAGCGGAGTTTTCGGATTTCTGCCTACTCTGCGCTCCGTTGCGAACGCTGGGTTTAGGCAAAACTCCACTCCGTGGCAGAGCGGAGTTAGCCAGCCCCTCCACCCTCCCAAATTAATAAAAAATTTAAAAAGAAGGCACTTACTTGCGTGGCTGCCTCCTCCTCTGCCTGGCCGCTCTCCTTCCTGCTCCTCGCCACCCTTCTTCTATGAAAAAACCCTATGTTGTACGTCTTGCGCAAGACGTACAACGTAGGGTTTTTTCATAGAAGGACGGTAGACCCAAAATCATGCCTTTAAGGGTCTTATTGAACCTTTCACAAGTCCATCGGTCAGAGGGTGATAGGGTAGAGGGAACTTGTAAGTCACCCCACACAGGCATGAAGTTTGTGCCCCTGTCAGATACTGCTTCTTTGGAGAGCCCCACTCAGGTAAAAATTCCCACCAAGGCCATAGCCAGTGCAGGTGCAGTTACAGTCCTCAGAAGTATGGCCTCTGGGTATTTAGTGGCAGGGTCCATCAAAACCAGGATAAAACTGTTGTCTAAGGCAGTTGTAGGGTCCACATGGCCAACCATGTTGATGCTCTTCCTTTTAAAGGGGTTGCTGATGACAGAAAAGGAAACCAGGGGTGCCTTGAGCTTTTTCCCATACTACCCTCTGGCCTGGCAGGTGGGACATGACCTGCAGAATGGATCTGAGACTGTCTTCATCCGGGGACAATAATAGTGAGTGACAATTCTGGCAAAGGTCTTATCCTGCCCTAGATGCCCTACCAGCCCCATTAAAAAGGCACTGTAGCACTCAGGGACCACCGACATATGGGGATGCCCCAGGCTCAGGAGCCTTAGGCTCACTATATAGGAGGTCATTTTCCCAATAGATAAGGTGATCTACAGAGGTGTCACCAGTTGCCTGGGCCCCAGCTTGCCACCACAAGCCCTCAAAAGTTGTGCACTCCTTTAAGCTCAGCAGAACTCCACCCTAGCAAGTCAACCCTCAACTTCCCATCCAGCCAGCTCAGGCAGATCTCCCAGTGCTGCAATGTCCTCCCTATAGGCTCCTGCGGGAAAATGTACTGGATGAAAGCACTGTTCCACACCACGTAGAAGGAGTTATTCCAAAGATCTTTATTGGTAACACAACCTGGCGTCGGTCCTCCTCAAGGTACAGGCAGCAACTGCTGACCCTGGAACTTCCTCAACCTCACAATCTAACATAGAATGTCACACAAGGAACATATGCAAATGAATGTAAAGTCAGGATGATGCAATCACATCATAACACATCTCCTTCCCTTCATTGTGAGCAAACTAAAGAAATGAAAGAGAAATATGAAAGAGTAGAAAAATCACAGCAATGGCTAAACAAAGAGAAAGGTAAATAATAATAACATCCTGAAAATAAAGGATAAGAATTCTAAGCTGTAACAAAATCTCTAAGATAAGACGGTGGTCTCCGAATTCTAGAGACACCCACAGAAGTAGGTACATTACCCATGGGTATGGTACTTCCTTCAGAGAAATCCAAATCAAGACAGGAACTGTGCGCACCACTAACATCCTCTTCCTTCATCAACACAACACCCGAACACCCTTCGTCCTCCTCCCTTATACTGACTCCGCCTTTCTGATAAAGTGCCACATTTCTGTAATTCCACCTCTCACTATTGACCAAAATGTAAAAAAACATTCCCACCTTGTCAACACGGAAAGGA
Source organism: Calotriton arnoldi (assembly GCA_963921515.1). NCBI lineage: Eukaryota > Metazoa > Chordata > Amphibia > Caudata > Salamandridae > Calotriton > Calotriton arnoldi. The sequence goes on along the minus strand of CAWUFW010009052.1, from coordinate 721,317 downwards.
CCTCTGAAATTAGACAGTCCCCTTGCAACTCTTCTTGACCTTTCTTTGACCCAATCTCCACTAACTATCCTTCTTTCCCTTCTTCCACCAGAGTTGTTCACTTCTTGACTCTCACACTTCAGTCCATCCTTCAACCATGCAGGTACCAACTTAGTTCCTGGCATTCGCCCACGCATTTCTTGAAAAGGAATTCTACCTGTAACACTATGTGAAGTGGTGTGATAAGCCCACACCATATTGGTAGCCATTCTTTTTACATCGCAGCGATTGGTAATAGCCAGTTGTATGGTACCCTTAACCAATCTATTAACTCTTTCTGCCATACCATTTCCCTGTGGATTGTATAAAGAGGTGCAAGAGTGTTGCACACCAGACATTTTGAGAAACGTTGTCATATCATGTGAGGTCAGCTGAGTACCATTGTCAGTTATAAGAACTGAAGGGACACCTTCATCCTCAAAAACCTCCTCCAAAGCTGAGATGGTACTTCTAGTAGTCACATCCTTCATGAACCTCACAATTATACATCTGGAATAAACATCCACAATGACCATTGCAAACCTTAACCCCTCCGATAAGTCTGCCATAGGTCCAATGAAGTCCAAACATATGGTGTGCAGGGCTTTCCAGGATCTTCAATGTGCCCTGCTTCACTTCTGCATCCTACCCTCAACCTTTTGTCACTCTCCTTGCAAATACAACAGGACTCAACCCATCTTCTGACTTGCTCATCAAGGCCAGGCCACCAAAATTCTTCTTTAATCCTATTACTAGTCAAACCTTGTCCCAAATGGCCTTCATGAGCTAAGTTAAATAACCTGTGTCGCAATCCAACTGGAGGAACAAACCGATCTCCTCCAGGGCCGGACTGGCAACCGAAACCGGCCCTGGCAAACTGCTCGGCCGGCCCCCCCTGGGGTGAGGCGGGTGCAGCCGAGCAGTTTGTGAGCACCGGTTTCGGCCGATTTTGTTACAGGGGGCCGATATTGCCGACCCCCGGTAACAAAAACGGCCCCCCAGGGTCCCAAAACCGGGCCCCACCCTAGCGGCCTACCGGGGAAACGCCCGGTGCCCGCTACGGCCAGTCCGGCCCTGATCTCCTCTCATTATGATAGTCCGACCACACAATGCCAATTCATCCAAGATTTTAGAGTAAGGACGCACTGACAGTGACAACATATTCTCCCTTGACGCACCCCGCTGAATCAAATTGCCAACTTCTCTGAGAACACCATCCACTCTCATCTCTTCCTCCCATTCCGCAGAAGTAAATGCTCCCAATCCACATTGTACTGCATCCTGCACCGAAGCTACAGCACCTTCCGCCTCCGACTCCCTTACTGCCACACCATCAACACTTTCCCAATCCAATAGCAGTCTAGACAGACAGTCCGCTTGTACATTCTTCCATCCTTGCACAAATTCTACCACATACGAATACTCTTGAAGTCTCGCTGCTAGTCTGGCCAGCCTAGCAGAACCTTTCCCTGCTCCACCAGATGAGAGTATAATAGTGGCTTGTGGTCGGTGCGCATGGTAAAAGTAAATCCCCACAGATATACACGAAAATATTCAGCACCACAGGTGGCTGCTAATGCCTCCCTTTATATAACTGAGTAATTCCCCTCAGCGTGCATAAGGGTGCGTGATGCAAATGCAACAGGTTTTTTTTTCTTAGCATGTAATTGTCTTGTCAAAACATATGTTCTGCTCCTTCCCCTACACAAACTTTTCTCCTTTACGCAAAAGTTTCCTCATGCTTTCAGTCTTATCAGCAAATCTATCTACAAATTTGGAATAGTATTCAATGATCCCTAGAAATTATCTCAGTTGATCTTTGTCCACTGGAGCAGGAGCCAACCTTATGGAATCACTAACGAGCATTTGGGATTGACCCCACCCCACCATTAGATATGGTGTTGCCTAGGTACTCTATTTGCTCGCTCAAAAAAGTACACTTCTCCTTGTTGAGTGTTAGGCCAAATTGCCCAAATTTCCTCAAAACTATCATCAATGTTACATTGTGCTGTTCCACCGTCTCTCCCATGATCAAAATATCATCTTGGAAGTATACGACATCTTTCACTCCCTCCAAGACTTTTGTCATCATCCTCTGAGACACTCGCAGCCGACGCTAAATCGAACGGCATACGAGTGAAGTGATAAGCACCTTCAGAAGTGATAAATGCTGTCAAAGTCTTTGAGTCTTTGTGTAATCTGATCTGATGGTAAGCACTCCTCAGATCTAATTTGGAGAAGTACTTACCTCCCCTTACCAAGACCAACAGCTCATTGATGTTAGCGCTTTTTTATTTATCGCCGGCTATCGCTGGAATTTATCGCCCGGTCAGCGCGTTATTAACAACGCGTTTCTCCAGGGCGATAAAATTCCAGCGATAGCAGAGTTGTAGGAGGGGATATCGCCGGAAATCCAGCGAAAAGTCCACAGGAATGGCGAAAACGTTGTTGATAGGCCAAGGTGCACTCAGCCTGACGATCCACCTGCCATTGGATAATGCAGGTAAGTCAGGTTTTCAGCAGACGTTAGTTTTCGGCGTAAACCACTGTTAGCGCAGATTTTAAAATTGCTAACCGTGTTGTGGGCCGCCTTGTAAATATCGCGATGTGCACATAGCGATAATTTACATGGTATTCCGTGAGGGGTACGCCCAGTGATGCCCACTTTGCATCTCATTAGAGATGTAGAGCGAGGCGTCGGGAAAACGGCTGCTAACATGCGCTAATGCGTGTTAGCACCGCCTTGTGAATAGGGCGAAAATATTATCTCCGCTTTTTTTGCTTTTAAAGCCAAAAAAGCGGAGATAAGGCCCTTGATAATATGCCCCTTAGACATTTGACAGCAGCAGAGTTTGTCTATAATATCTCTATTCATTCTTCGAATGAATTTTCCACCTTTTTTGCTTTAACAGGAGCCCACCCTCTAATCTTTCCCAATCCAGGAGAAACTGAAGATTCTGTACCTACAGTTCAAAGGTTGTTAGAGAAATTAAAAAGGTTTGAAAGAAAGTACTTCAAAATGTATTAAATTCTAAGTCCAGGCAAAAATATCAGACCAACTAGCACATGCGATTTGCTCCTACCTACAAGGTAGGAGACAGAGTGTAGCTATCTTCCATCAATCCACTTCGTTCAATCTATTGGTCTAAATATTTGAAAATTATAAATCCTGTAACAGTAAGATTAAAACTTCCTTCTTCTTGGAGAGTTCACCCCTCCTTTCATGTTTCTTATTTGAAGCCCTATCTCAGCCGTAATGGCCGTTCTGCAAAAGTAAGACCACAGCCCACACTTGTTGAGGGACACCCTGAATATGAAGTCCAAGAAATGTGTGATTCCCAGTGTTATAGAGGAAAACTTCAGTACCTTATTCATTGCAAAGGTTATATTCCTTTTGACTGTTCTTGGGAACCAGCAGATCAGGTTCATGCTCCCTGTTTGATTAAAGAATTCTACTTTAAAAAACTCCCCATAAACCTGGAGCTCCTTAGAAAAGGCAGAGTGTAAGGAGTTTCTGCAGAGGCAGCTATCTTCATTCTCAGATGCTGCATGCCTCTTCTCCTCATATGTTTGGGCCGTGCTGACTCTTCCTGCTGTGAGGATGCAACAGCGTCCTCGCTGGCGGCCATGTTGAGGTCAGCACCTACACCTGGGGAAACAGTAGTAAAGGTGGGGGGAGCATAAATTCTTATGACCTTACCTGATATTTTGAATACAAATACAAAAAAAGACATATTAAGGATTATTTAGGGGAAAAAGCCATGTTACATTTTTCTTACTTCTTCCCAATCCAAGATGTCATGTCCTGTTATCTGCTATATAAGGGCTCCAGTTTTAGGTCCAGTTGTGTCACAATTGTTTATGTACTATTGCTCGCTCATTGGACCTTGTGGACCCTGTGTTCGCTCCAGTTCATGTGCTCTACGCTCTGCCTTGCCTCTCTGTTTGGCTTGGTCAGTCAAAAGGGTTTTTCTGGCCTCCAGTTTTTTCCCTTCTTGCTGAATTATTTTTTGAAGCACTGCTAGACTTCCTGTTCCAATCTGGCATCGGGCACTGCCTCTGAGGATAAGAGGCCCTTTTTTTGAACCAACAAGACACTTCAAGCGTTGCCCAGAAGATCCACAATTGACATCGTGGCCCGAATGCTTTTTGAAGAGAAAATCTTTTTTGGTATTTGTGTGGATGAAATGTTCACTTCCACACTACTACAGATTGGACATGAACATTTCAAACACCACATTAAAGAAGTTAAAGAAGACAACATCACAATGCATCCACAATCTGACTACCTTTCCTATCACCTATTGATAGCTTACCGTTGACCCTGTACAGGGCTGCACTGCCTTTTGGCAATGTCCATGCTATAAAAAATACCACATCCATCCATACATACGTACATACATACATACATACATACATACATACTACTGACATCATACCTAACGCGCACATTGGCATGTGCGACAACAGTCACAAATCAGAGCAGGTGAAGGAGGTAGAGCAGCCTTGCACAAGTTGGCCGCATATAATAGCGAGGAAGCAAAGGTGGTACTAGTGCACCAAGACCCATAAGTACGAAACTTCCATTTTGCATTTCCTAAATAGCGAATACTAAGAAATCGCTAATTAGGGAATGCATATTGGAATGTATGAAAATGTGATTTCCTAATAACGATTCCTATGGGGTCACAGTCACTATTAGGAAATCGTAAATTTGGAAATGCAAAGCTATTCGTACCTATGGGTCTAATGTCCATAGGTACAATTGGTTTTGCATTTCCAAATTTGTGATTTCCTAATAGGAAATCACAAATTTGTAAATGCAAAACCAATCATACCTATGGGGGTAAGGCCCACTTAAATCTAAATAAGAAGAAAGTGGTGACCATGTACAATGCCCTCGGGGCGAGTGCGCGCTCTATGGCACTGCAAAAACTGCATTTTGGGTGCCTTTTTTAATTTGCACTTGGTTACCATCAGATTGGATTTGATGGTAATAGCAATTCCTAAATGCCCATTTTGCATTAGGAAATGCTTTGTACATGTGGGTAGGAAATTGCAAATAGGAAATCCCTATTTGTGCATTCCTATTTTGGTAATCTGGAAATGCGATTTCTACAGGGTAAATTTCTCAATTTGCAAGCACGTTTCTACCTTTTGTACATAAGGAAAGGCTATTTAGCATTTCTTAATGGCCCTAAATAGCGATTTAGTCAGTTAAAAAATGATAAATAACTTCGTACATATGGGCCCAAGCCCCTTAAGACAACATTTAATTTTTACCAGCAAATCCAGTCATTAAACAAACTGTCTTAAAATCACAACTCATTTGAGACTCTCCCTGGCTGCTGACAGTCTCAGACAACATATCATCCAACTATTGAAACTGGAGGATTATTGGGCCAGATACAATTGGGAAGTCGATGGCTTTGTGATGTCAAATTAGCCAAAATATGTGCTGCTTCGCATAAGCAGAATTCGATAAAAATTGGCTTTAGGACTCTGAGCACTTTACCACTGCTAACCAGTGCTAAAGTGCATGTGCTCTCTCCCCTAAACATAGTTTGATTGATTTAGCCACAATTGGCACATTTAATCTACTGATAAGTCCCTAGTAAACTGCACTTCATGTGCCCAGGGCCTGGAAATTACACCAAGTGGACTCCAATTGCTTTTAAATCGCTTTAAAACTTTCTGTGACTCCCGTGGCCTAGAGGTCAACACCACATTTTTATAAAGCATTTTCATTGGCCTCTTAAATTGCTTTGTATGAAATGTATTATATTGTACTTTTATGGTCTATGACCAAAATAAAGTTTTGAAAGAAAGAAAGAAATGCTACTAGTGGCATTGAGGCCCTGCTTGTGCTACCCACTCAAATAGCCCTTAAACATGATGGAGGCCTGACATTGCAGAGCCTGTGTGTGCAGTTTTACTGACATTTCAACTTGGCATTTAAAATCCCTTGCCAAGCCTTAAACTCCCCTTTTATTACACATAAGCCAACCGTAATGTAGATCCCAGACAGCCCATAGGGCAGGGTGCGGTGTAAGTAAAAGGTAGGATATGTGCTTTTAAGTTTTGCATGTTCTGTTGTGAAAACCCCTAAATTTGTTTTTTTTGAGTATGCAAGGTCTACTCCTCTCTTATGATAACATTGGGAATTCCTTATTACACTTTTAAGCTGTAATTCCTGATTGAGAAGGACTAGCTCTGTCATGTTTTATATAATTGGAATGGTAATAATAAATCCTCTTTGCTGGTAAAGCTGGATATAACATTACTATTTGAGAAATGACAGTTTTATAAAGTTGGCTTTTCTCTGCTCTTAAAAGCTCTGTCTGCCTGCAGCCTGTCTCCAATACAGATCTGGGGTGGGTGACAGCTTGACTTTGTGCATTCCTTCTAGTTAGTCACACACAAAGGAAGGTTAGGAGTGTCTGGGTGTGTATCTGCCTCCTGAGGACTCTTCCTGGACTGGATGGAAGGGAGGAGCTGACACTTACACCTGAATAGGCAGTGTCCTGTCTCCACACAAAGGGCTCATTACCCCCCTGTAGTGAGTCTGGAGCCAGGGCTAGGAAGAAAGGACCTCTGTGCACTTCAAAGGCCCTTATTTGAAGTCACCCCTACTTCTGGGTATAAGTACTGGGTCTCTGACCCCACCAAATCAGACACTTCTGGACCTCTAAAGAAACTCTGCCAGGAAGAAAGACTGCTATGCTGCTACAATGACTGCCACTCTGCTGGACTGCTGCTCTAGAAGAACTGATTTCTGCTCTGCTGCCCTGCTGCCTGCTACCATCTGCCCCTGCTGAGGAAGAACGGGACTATGCTTGAACTAAGAGTGATCTTCAAGGGTTTGTTGGCATGCCTCCTGTTCTGGGATATCAAAGTCTCACCACCTGTTCCTGTGCCTGGTTCATTGGAACCTGTGTGTGCAGTTTACACTGCCATGTCAACTTGGCATTGGAAACCCCTTGCCAATCCTTAAACTCCCCTTTTATTACATATAAGTCACCCCTATAAGGTAGGTGCTATGTAATCAAAAGGTAGGACATGTACGTTTACGTTTTACATGTCCTGGTAGTAAAAAACTCCCAAATTCATTTTTCCCTACTGTGAGACCTACCCCTCACGTAGGCTAACATTGAGGATTCCTTATTACACTTAATATACTGGAATGCCTGATTGAGAAGGACTAGATGTCATGTTTTATACCTATGGATTTGTAATGATAAATCCTCTTTAATTGTAAAGTCGAATTTATCATTAAAACTTTGAAAAAGCCAATTTTAGAAAGTTGGTATTCTCCTGCTCTTAGCACTTTTGTGCCTGTAGCCCGTATCTGATCGGTCTAGGGTGGGTGACAGCTGGACTTTGTGTATTCCCTCTAGACAGCAAGATATGAATGAAATTAGGTGTGACATGATGGATCTCCCTGGGAGGATGAGAGGGAGAAGCTGGGCACAGCATCACACTTACACCTGCATAGGCTGTGTCCTGTCCACACACAAAGGGCTGCATACCCCCCTGTAGTGAGTCTGGAGCCAGGGGAGGAAGGGAGGACATATGTGCACTTCACAGCCCTCTTTTGAAGTCACCCCCATTCCAAAGGCACAACTGGGTATAAGTACTGGATCCCTTGCACTACCAACTCAGTACACTTCTGGACCTGAAACCACTCTGCCAGCAAGAAGAACTGCTGTGCTAAAGGACTGTCACTATGCTAAACTGCTGCTCTGGAAGACTGCTGCCTTGCTGTCCTGCCCTGCTGCCTGCTACTCTCTCTGACTCAGTAAAGACTGGACCTACATCGCTTAAACTCAGAGTGGCTCCAGGGGCTGACTATTCTCCTGATTTGAACACTCAGGGATATAAGTCTTCCACCCTGGCCCATTGGAAGCAGACCCAGGTGCTTCGCTCCAGTGAAACCGATGCATCCTCTGCTGCAAGAGCAGAATCAATGCATCGTCGCTGTTGCAGGGACAGAACCAGTGCATCACACTCCGATCCATTTCTAAGCCACCACTGCAGAGAGATGATCGATGCATAACCACCACTGTATGGAGAAACCCAGCACATCGGCTTTGGAACCATCGCATCTCGGAACCAGGGCATCATCTTCAGAACTGGTGCATCAACATTGGTGTGTGGAGAAAATTGCTGCATCACCTCTACTGCAGGATCTACACCAATGCTTTGCTTGGCTGCACTCTGCATTTTCACTGTTGCGACAAGGATCAAGTGACTTTTGTTCAGTGGGCCCTGCGGGGTTCCTGTATCCTGCCTGCACTCCATCACGGTCGGCCTGAACTTTTGACTTTGTCCCAGTCCAGCGCAACCAGATATCCAAAAAAAACGACGCTTATTGCTTCTAAGCACTATTTTCACATTTAATCTTTAAAAATTCATGTCTCAACTTCTAATTATTGCATGGTTATCATTTTGGTCTTCTTTCATTTATAAATTTAAGTTATATTTTTCTGACCTGGTGAGGAGTCTTTTTGTGGTGTTTTCACTGTGTTACTGTTTGAAGTGTTGCACAACTACTTTACACTTTGTCTCTTAAGTTAGGCCTGACTGCTCTGTGCCAAGCTACCAGAGGGTGAGCGCTGGATAATTTAGGGTGTGTTGTGACTTACCCTGACTAGGATTGTGTTTCCTGCTTGGACAGGGTGCATACCTCTGCCAACCAGAAACCCAGGGCGTCATTTATGGGATTTTGGCATAGACAGCACAGCAAGTCATCTGGCTGCGAAGATATACTCCAAAGTGAAAGGGCAGGAATGCACTGTACTTATACAATACAGTGCATTCCTGTCCCTTCTCCATTCCTGTCCCTTCTCCCTGCACTGGCACCGTTTCGGCAGCCTAGCGCCAATGTAGGCACCCTTGCCCCATGGTGCAAGAGTGCCTCTGTTGCATGCAGGTTTGTGTTTGTGCAGAAAGGGGCACCTTCCTGCACAAAAGCAATACTAAGAGGCGTTATCCTCTTTCTGTGTGTGCTGCAGAACACAGCACACAAAGAAAGAGGAAAAAATGAGGAGAAATAAACATATTTCCCCTCGTTACACCTCACCTCTGCAGGTGTAAGGATTAGGTGCTTCCCAGGTGCTTCCCAGGTTTAGATGACTTTGTAAATCTGGGACAGCATCAAATTCCATGAGTGTTGCATGGGAAAACCCACTGCAGTGCACATGGAGCGCTGCATTGATTCACTCATGATTTAGGAGGCCACTCAAAGCCAAGCAGGGTTGCTTTGCGTGGCTTCATAAATCTGATTGAGAGCCCTGCGTCACGCATGTACCACTTTCCGTAGTCTCTAAAAAAGAGAGAGGGGTCCAACACACCAAAGGGACAGGACACCACTCAGACACTAGGTCTAAAATAAACTCCCTTTGGGTTATATATTCAACATTTACATCACACTCTCATACCACAGACAACATATAATTATCACCAGATACCAAAACTCCCAATTTATTAGCAAAATATTTATTAGGTTGGTTAAAAAAAGGACGCCTTTATGTTTTCCATTAATACAAATCTTCGATTAAAATACATTAAAAAAACATCACTACTATAAGATTAAAATCACATATGTAACACAAATGGCTCAATATTTATATAAAAACATAATCATATTACAGTCCATTAATGTATCATCTCATAATTTTTCACAAGTATTGCACATAAGCCTATGAGCTTTTTTTAAAAAAAACACTTTATCCACAAGTAGACCAAAAAGCGACGCGTTTCGGAGGCATATACAGGTCCAACCTCCTTCTTCAGGCTTGCTACTAATCTGTTCCAACAGTGTTATCTACATGAAAACATATATAAAAAACAATTCAATATTACAATGTTGATGCATACCTGATTAAAACCAACCCAAAAGACAATCAATTTTAATAGCCACATTCTAAAATTTTCGAGTCATATATAGCAATACTCTATTAAGTTACTGGCACTGTAAAACTGGTGATAATAAACACAAAAACACAAAACACTCATGCATACATACACAGGCGTATTGTCAATACTATGTCTGTTTGACTTCTAAATATACTTAACCAGGCTTTATACTATAAGCCTGAATATCCATAAATTATCAGGATATATGAAAAAAAAAAACTCTTCTACAAAAGGTCTTTTAAAACAACCCTCTTGAATATATATGCGGGGATAACAAGGAATTTCCCTCTTTCTATATTTGTTACCTTATTAAATATGATATAAGGATGGATATCAACTGAATTATCCCCAGTTGAAACAATAAAAAGAATCAAAAAACCTCCTCAACCTCATATTATCGATAATAACACTATGTACCCACCAAGATGTATACCGGTCAGTGTTCCATAGTCGGAAATCTCCTTTTCTGATACACAAAGGGGTGTAAACACCACCCGCAATTCTAGTGATGTAAAAAAGGGGACACGTCTCCACTCTTTTTAGACACTCTGAAATATAAAACCCAGTATACCTGTCATAATTAAACTAAACGGCTGCCTTGTATTTAAGTCTTTTTAAATCAAAATGAAATGAAACCCTTTATTCATTTTAGACCTACCATAATCATCCTGGCACACAGACCTTTATTTAGTTGTTTGCTGAATTATGTTTATTTAATTGTCTTTCCAATTGATGTTGTTCAATTGTCCTATAAAAAATTAAAATATCGAATCAGAAAATCCACACCATCTAACATAGCGATAATGCGCCACCTAATAAATATAACCGTGACTGTGCTGCCACTAAACATGTGGGAAAGACATTCACAGTCAAATTTACCTTAATGAATACAACCATAAACTTGAACTGGAAATCGACATGTACTTCTCTTCATTAGCTGTAATTCTGTTTGTACGTCACTCGAATCACCTAAAAATAAAAATGTATGTAACTCCAATTAAGCAACGACTATGATAGCCAATATAGGTAGACCAAACTCATCCCCCAAGTGCTTGCTTCATCCCACTACGGTCTCTATTATATAAAAACTACCTACCAAAATCGCCAGGCGTCAATCTGTAGCACATAAACTCACCATCTGTAAATCTCATACCTTAAAAACCACACACGTTCCCTGCATCAAAAGAACGCTATTCATCTAAAAATACTGGGTTATCAAAGCATCAAAACCCTCATGCTGTACTTAACCGTCCACATACGAATCGGTATATTTAAAAGCCAACGCAATTTCTTAACCTAATGTAAGAAGCGCTGCTCCTATGGAAATGCCGGGTTTTCAAAAATCTGTCAATACCTAAACAACAACTTATTGCCATAAACCCACCCCTCTAAATGGACTCTAACCAATAATCCATAGATGCTCACGTAATGAACAATTCAAACTACTTGCAGAGACCGTAACTGCACTTACCGGGATTGAATAATATCCTGGGCATACTCCAGACGCAACCTCACTCCCTGCTATGGCGCCGACTTTTATACGCCCTGCCTAATTAGCAAAATGCTCGCGCCAAAAAACGCCCGTATATTAAACATCAAAAACGGACTATCCAAATCGTTCCATGTCCACCATCTTGGAATGGATAAAAGCACACGAAAACCGCATAGACTCCACTTAATAGCTACACACTTAAATCTGTTACCAACACAAAAGTGGGACCAAAGGTTGTCTGCCTGCTGTTATATTAAATAAAAAGATTGCCAATCATAATAGACATAATTATTTCCACACCAGTCAGACCCTTCAAAATCATGCCGATAATAGTACTCTTCTGCTCAAACACAGAAAACACGGTAAACACCTAACCTGTACTTCATGAGTTCCACATCAATGTCAATCTTCGACATCGAGGTAGGACTGGACGGTATCTCCCCACTAACATATTCAATCCCTGAGATCACAATCATCATTCTCCTCATAATCATTACAATGATAAAACACTTCAAGAGACATTATTCCTAATAATAATGCTCAACTGCTGCAAAAACAACAAAGGATTGAAACCAATTGAAATTCCCTAAATATATATAAAAATATCATGCAATTTTTTATTATTATTCAAATAAAACAATGCCTGTCACCTCAAATCTTCTAGGGTCAATGTTAACTCGAAATCAGTCCACTAAAAAAATCAGTCCACTATGGAATGGAAACTATCAGTATCAGCATATCTCATAACCCCAATCATCTAATCAATTTATCCCATTCCTCTCTTGAGTTCAAGCCTTGTCGTACAGTATTTAAAATGGATATATACCACTGTTCCCTTGCTTTACGTTTGTCTTCCATGTTACCACCTCTTCTATTCATGGTCACTCTTTCCAAAATAAACCACATAAACTCTGTTTCTCTATGTCCATGCTGTAAAAAATATGCAACTAGGGGAGCATTCAGCTTTCTAGTCTTAATTGCTGATTTATGTTCAGCCAATCTGATCCTAAGTTCACGGCCTGTCTCCCCAACATAAGCTAGACCACATGGACAACGCAAAAAATAAATCATATTTAATAAGGTAACAAATATAGAAAGAGGGAAATTCCTTGTTATCCCCGCATATATATTCAAGAGGGTTGTTTTAAAAGACCTTTTGTAGAAGAGTTTTTGTTTTTTTTCATATATCCTGATAATTTATGGATATTCAGGCTTATAGTATAAAGCCTGGTTAAGTATATTTAGAAGTCAAACAGACATAGTATTGACAATACGCCTGTGTATGTATGCATGAGTGTTTTTGTGTTTATTATCACCAGTTTTACAGTGCCAGTAACTTAATAGAGTATTGCTATATATGACTCGAAAATTTTAGAATGTGGCTATTAAAATTGATTGTCTTTTGGGTTGGTTTTAATCAGGTATGCATCAACATTGTAATATTGAATTGTTTTTTATATATGTTTTCATGTAGATAACACTGTTGGAACAGATTAGTAGCAAGCCTGAAGAAGGAGGTTGGACCTGTGTATGCCTCCGAAACGCGTCGCTTTTTGGTCTACTTGTGGATAAAGTGTTTATTTTTAAAAAAAGCTCATAGGCTTATGTGCAATATTTGTGAAAAATTATGAGATGATACATTAATGGACTGTAATATGATTATGTTTTTATATAAATATTGAGCCATTTGTGTTACATATGTGATTTTAATCTTATAGTAGTGATGTTTTTTTAATGTATTTTAATCGAAGATTTGTATTAATGGAAAACATAAAGGCGTCCTTTTTTAACCAACCTAATAAATATTTTGCTAATAAATTGGGAGTTTTGGTATCTGGTGATAATTATATGTTGTCTGTGGTATGAGAGTGTGATGTAAATGTTGAATATATAACCCAAAGGGAGTTTATTTTAGACCACTTTCCGTAGTGCAAAATTGACGCAGGTCTCCCATAAAAAAGCCCCCAACTTCTAACACACTATCGCACCCACTATATCAGTAAGCACAAGTTGAGCAATGCAGTCAAAAGATCATTACACTGCAGTCATTTGAGGGGTGTCCTATCTGTTGAGCATCTGAGCACTATCAGTGAGCCAGAAAACTGTCCCTTCATGTGAAACCCAGCTACTCTTTCAAATGCCCCATCACATCTCCAAACCAAGTCTGTTGGTGGAGTCAGACACTGTGTTTTCGTATATGGAATCTAAACTACCCCTATCATTGGGCACACACCTCTTGCACTGTCCAGTGGTAAAAGACTAAGAAAATCAACAAGGTAAAATGACAACGTCCTAGAATTAGAGGCAAGAGACCATGTGGGATATGCTGATAGAACATGCGTGATATGAAGGTCCTTTAATCCTCAACACATGAAACTACTTTGTTGTGCTTAGCAATGCTTGATGTTTATTATTTGTAGAACCTTTTGGGTTGCCTTGGTAGCCCTTGAGCGTGTGGTTCCATGGTTGGCAGTTGGAAGGCTCTCCTCTGGTGTGAGAGCAGCGGTGGCTCCGTGAACCCGAAATAAACACTTGGAAGTATTTAATTACCGTCTCCTGTCCTTTATCTCGAGAGAATACAACATTATTTTGGCGACGACCGGGTGAGCCACTGCAACGTTCAGTGACCTTCTTCTACTTTCGTCCTGTGAAGAGGCACAGCTGACTCAGCAGTTCAAACGGAGAGTTCATGGGACCAAAGACAGTCCAAAAGTGTTTGAAGTTTGCTGATTTCCGGAATAGTCTTTCCTCTGCCGTCTTCCCCCTCAAATCGTTGTGAGGTTTAATCCACGGAAAGGGGTGAGGTGAGCCTTCGCAGAGGTGAGTCTGCGTTTGCTGTGTCTGCTGCAACTTCAGTAACCTACGCGCATGTCTGCAATCGGTGTGTAGTCCACACGAGTGCCTGCGCAGCCGCGTGGTGAAGGTTTCCGTCAGCTACAAGTTTGCCTGCGTTGGTCAGATAACATCATGCTTCCCTGCGCATCCGCCTGTGAAGCTTTGGCAGCTGCGCAGTCTGTTTCACAAGCAGATCTGTGTGAAGGCAATCGGAGTACTTTATTCGTCTTTACTGCTTGGTGTAGACAGCGTGGATTTACAGTTACGGTGAGCCTTGTGGAGGTTTAATGTCTTGGACTTTGCAACGGTGACAGGCACACCTGGAAGGAGTTTGGCGTGCCACAAGCTGAATTCAGTGACACGCACACTTACATATTATTTGCACGATTAGAGTGACATCTGCTTTTTGTAAAAGATTTGCGTGCCATATTTGAAAGACGGTGACACACACACCTATCTCTTTTCTGAACAGTGACATTTCTGTATGCCTCTAGGTTTGCGAATTATATCGTAGTTATTTACAGCTCGTCATTTGCGGTGATGCGCACACCTTATTTTTTTTATCTTTGGTGACTATGTTCTTACACTGTTTGTGCTAGTTTTCATCGGAAGGTACAGTTTCCTGGAGATATGCAATCTGTCAACGCTCCACCGCCGTTCTTGGAGCAGCCGTTAGTCCTCCTGTTCAATGGAGACAGTGATTTGACGCTTTCGAAACCTATTTGGGGGCTATTGGGGCATCATGTTACAGAGCTGAAAGGAAGAAGTGTCTTCTTCTTCATTCTTTGGGTTTTGAGGCCAGAGAAGTTTACAAGCATCTTCCTGATTTGGTTTTAGGGGAGGGTGAAGTTGTTGACGAATACCAAGAAGCAGGGAAAAAGTTAGTCACCAAATTTGATGTGCAGCCTAGTCTAGTAGTGTTAAGACATACATTTTTTAAGCGTGCACAGTCACAAGGTGAGAATGTGCATACTTATATTAGTGCGCTAAGGAAGCTATGTGCAGAATGCCAATTTGGGGATTTTCATGACCAATTGGTCAGGGACCAGTTCATCGCTCATTGTTGGGACAAGCAAATCCAACAGAAATTGCTCACCATGGGTAATCCAGGTCTTGAAGATGTCATAAAAGTGGCAAAAAGTGTTGAAGTGGCACAATTGTCAAAGTGCTCAATGTAAACTCCTCTCCAAAGGAGTATGTTAGCGCAGTTACTTCTGCTAATTCTTCTACAAATGTTTTACGCAAAGATAATAAGGTCAATGAGAAGGTTTTCTTTAAAAGAACTAATATTTGCTACAGGTGTGGTTATGCACCACATGGGAGAGACAACAGGACTTGTCCTGCTAGGAATGTGAGTTGTCGCAAGTGTGGCAGAGTCGGACACTTTGCAAAAGTTTGTCAGTCAAATGTGAGTAAGCCAGCCAAGGTCAATTGTGTTTTGGACGAAGATTCCTTGTGTGAATGTGAACTTGTACAAGATTTACAAGATATGATAGTTGTGGTCACAGATGATGATATAATTTCTGGTGATCCAGCTAATTGTGTGGACTCTTATGTTGATGTGCTTGTTGGAGGCATATGTCTCAATTTACTTGTGGACTCCGGTGCACGCATTTCAATGATCACTTACGATTTGTTCAAAAAATCTTGGGGTGATAGACCACTTTTTCCACTTGACAGGGCACCCGTTTCCTATGAGAGGAGAAGAATTGAGTTGGAGGGATTCATTGAAGATGTGCTTGAGTTCAGGGGGCGTAGAATTCAGGGCAAAATTTATGTTGCAGTTCGTGGTCTTACCATTCTTGGATGGTACCACCAGGGACTTTTTGGAATGGTTTTAAGACCTGGTGCCAGTGAACAAGTTCTGGTCATCAAAGACAACCCTGGTTCTATGTCTTTAGAACATGAGTTTCCACAAGTATTTTCAAACACTCTTGGTAAGATAGTTGGTTTTAAGCTCAAAATTAAGGTTAAGAAAGAGGCAATCCCTGTGAAGCACAAGGTTAGATCTGTACCGTTTAGAAGGAGTTGGACAGGTTACATAGTTGTGGGGTTATTGAACCCATAGAATCAAGTTTTTGGTTAAGTCCTTTGGTGGTCGCTCGCAAACAGAATGGCGATATACGCTTGTGCATTGACTTGAGAAGCTTGAATAAGGAAATTTGGGTCGATTCACACTCTATCCCCAAGATTGGTGATCTGTTAGAGGAACTAAGGGGTGCAGAGTGGTTTTCTA
Organism: Calotriton arnoldi; assembly: GCA_963921515.1. Taxonomy (NCBI): domain Eukaryota; kingdom Metazoa; phylum Chordata; class Amphibia; order Caudata; family Salamandridae; genus Calotriton; species Calotriton arnoldi. The sequence goes on along the minus strand of CAWUFW010009052.1, from coordinate 704,818 downwards.
AGATCGATCTTGCGTCTGCGTACCATCAGGTTGTATTGGATGATGAATCTTGTCACTACACGGCTTTCAATTCACCGTTTGGTTCTTTTCAGTTCTGTAGAATGCCGTTTGGGCTTGCCTCAGCGGCTTCGGTTTTTCAACGCATAATGCAGATGATTCTCAACGAGGTGAAAGTAGTAGTCATTTTTCAAGACGATGTTCTCATTTTTACAAAACATCTGGAGGAACACGAGAGTAAGTTGAAGACTGTACTTCGAATTTTTGATGAAAAAGGTGTTGTTTTCAAAAAAGAAAAGTGTGAGTTTTGGAAGAGAGAAATAGAGTTTTTAGGGCACTTGGTCTCTTCTAAGGGTGTTAGTCCTAGGCCTGGTCTGGTGAAGGCAGTCGTTGAGTGTCCGAGTCCCAAAAACAAAGATGAACTATGTTCCTTTTTGGGGCTGTGTGAGTTCTACTCACGTTTCATACCTGATTATGCAAGTAAGATGAAGGCTCTTTCTAGTATGTTAAGAGCAAATGTTCCTTTTGAGTGGAATGAGAATTGTCAAGAGACTTTTGCTATGGTCAAGTCAGAGATGATTAGTGCCAAAACCCTCTGTGCCTATGACCCGGGTGTGCCTTGCACTATTACAGTTGATGCCAGTAACTATGGTTTGGGTGCTGTTTTGACTCAACATCTGGGGGTGAATGAAGTTACCATTAGTTATGAGTCTAGAGTGTTGCGCGATCCAGAATTAAATTACTCGGTAATAGAAAAGGAGTTGTTGGCATGTTATTGGGCATGTGAGAAGTTCAGGACTTATGTTTGGGGCAGGAAATTTGTTATTCAAACTGACCATAAGCCACTTGTTTACATCTTGGGAGGTGACAGACTTAAGTATGCTACTCCACGCATTGCACGCCTCACCACTAAGTTGCTTCAATATGATTTTTTGGTCAAACATATTCCAGGTAAAAAAAATGTCAGGGCAGATCTTTTGTCCAGACTGCCTATTAGTGATGATGATGTACTTGATGTGGAAGAGGACAAGGAAGATTGTTTTATTGCTGTTGTTGATGCTTTGTAAGATAAGGAAGATAAAGCATGTAGTGAGAGTGAGTGGAACAAAGCTATGGGTGAGGAATCTGTACTGGATAAAGTCAAAGAATTTATCGTGAATGGTTGGCCCAGAGAGAGGAGTGTATCTCCTGAAATTCAACCCTTTTGTAAAATTGCTGAGGAGTTGTCCATTGAAGATGGAATTATTATGAGAGATGGAAGGTGTGTTCCCCCATTTGGTGTACGTGCACAACTGGTTGATTGTGCCCATAATGGACATTTGGGTGCCACAATGACGAAGAGGTGGGTAAGATTGCACTATTGGTGGCCCTCAATGGATAAAGAAGTTGAGTCCATAGTTAAGGATTGCGTTTTTTGTTCTGGAGCTGAGAAGGGGTACAAGGTTGTCACTCCCCCTCTACTTCCCATCTCATTCCCGGAAAAGCCATTGCTTAAGGTGGGAATTGATTTGGTGGGACCTTTTAATTTTTTTCCTCATCATCTACGTTTTGCATTTGTTTTGATGGATTTTCACAGTAAATGGGCAGAAGTTCGTTTTTGTGCTTCTCCCACAGCAAGTAGTGCCATTACTTTCTTGAAAGAGATTTTTATGAGGGAAGGTTTCCCTGAAGCTTTAGTGTCCGACAACGGAGTACAGTTTGTGAACCAAGAGATGGATGTGTTTTTGTGTGAATCTGGAGTTAAGCATTTGAAAAGCTCAGTTGGACACCCACAAACGAATGGTTTGGTGGAACAGATGAATAGGGTGGTTGTCGAATGCATCAAATGGGAAAAACACAATGGATATGACCTGGAGGGGGCTGTTAGGTCCATGTTGTGGGTTTACCGCACTACGCCGCACTCCCTTACTAAGATTGCACCATTTGTATCACTCAGAGGCCGTGTTCCTACGTCCACTTTATACCCTGCTTGGCTTCTTAGGACTGTTCGTGACAAAGTGTCATGCTGGGTGGACCAAGGAGCTTTGGAGTCCAGGGTTGAAGCTGCACAAGAGAAAATGAAGATAAGATATGATGACAAGTATTCTGTGAAACCTGTTGTTTTGTTCCCTGGTGACATGGTTCGCATTAAGAATGCCAATTATGTTAAAAATGGAGGTGCGGTATATGGTGATCCTTTGTGTGTTGAGAAAGTGTGCGGTGGTGCTGTTATGGTACGTGGTGGCCATTTGTGGAATGCCAGTAAGGTGGTGAAGGTGTCTGGTGCATCTAACCAAGCTAATAGTTCCTCAAATCAAGTCAGTCATGAGGATGACATAGCCCTGAGTTCCTCCGGTGTACAAGGGGTTGGTTTGGTACCACGGAGGTCGAGTCGTGTACCCTGGAAACTAAGATAAGTTGTTTACAATGTTAAATTTTATTCCATGCTTTGTTTCCTGTTTTTTTTCTCTTTTGTATTTTTTTTATTATTTTCTTCCTTTTCTTTTCATTCCTGGGTTTTACTTTCTGGGAAGTTGGGGATGTACTTTGATGTATTTTTATTATTATCCTAGTTTAGTCTATCTTGCGTTTAAAAAAAAAAAAAGAGGTAATATGTTGTGCTTAGCAATGCTTGATGTTTATTATTTGTAGAACCTTTTGGGTTGCCTTGGTAGGCCTTGAGCGTGGGGTTCCATGGTTGGCAGTTGGAAGGCTCTCCTCTGGTGTGAGAGCAGCGGTGGCTCTGTGAACCCAAAATAAACACTTGGAAGTGTTTAATTACCGTCTCCTGTCCTTTATCTCGAGAGGGTACAACATACTTGCTACACAAAAACAATGTCACTGATACCTGTGACTTAATCACATTTCTGTTTGTTCACTCTGTTAAACAGTTGTAATAGTTGATGATGTGTAGGATCATCTGATCATATTCTACATAGTATTAAGTCGTAGCGTTCAAAAATGATTTACAGGTCTTCAAAAACGCCAACCTTTGACTGCCTAGGTCAGTATTCCATTGTAAGTCTTGGTTTTCATGTCCCTCACAACTGTAAACATATGGCGTGCTGAAATCATGGAGAGCAGCTGACAACCTCTGGGTTGTCAAGAAGATGAAGAATGAGGATTGTGGGATCCTGCCATAGTCTGTTCTGTGTGTGCTTTGGTTGTCTGGATTAGTCCACAGGAGACAACATGCACAGAAGACATCTGCAGCTCCAGTATATATTTCTCACTGTGACTGTGTTTTCAGAGAACTTGCCTGTTGTCCTGCAGTGCTACACACAAAACAATCGCAGCCATGTGCATGCATGTATATATGTACACAATAGATACATGACCATATGAATAAAGTGCACACAAAGCAAGCATGATGATTTACGACTGCATTGATGATTTAATGTCCAACATGAATTAAGAGACATAAAAAACTTCCAAATAATGACAGAACTTTATCATAAAAAGAGCCATTCAAGTAAAGGGTGTTCACGTTTTTGGAAAGTTAGCGATCTGCATGCCTAACGAAGTTTGCAACATTTTATCGATTTACTTTCACCCACGGGAAATGTTTCTGAACATCGCAAGACACGTTTGATTGCTTAGCAAGGTAACTCTTAATTTAAATGAACAAGGTGATGCTGGGATGTTTATTCAGACTTCTAACCAAATTTACGTTTTACTAAGCTTTATGTGCCTTATTGTATAACAGAGGACGAGAGACATCCATGACCCAGCTCGCAATACAGGATAAGCTTATTTTGGTAATCTGGCTTTCTATGAGGATGCAGTTGGGTATGCAAATGTGTTTGGATGATTGAATGTAATGCAATTGGTGCATTACAGTGTTGTTGTGTCATTGGATAGAGCACCCTAGACGACTGATTCCACTATGTACCCTCCACACCATTAAGATTTGCCAGTGATAGAGGTTCTGCACATGAACTCAAGAAAAACAGAAATGATTTTCAAAAAGCAAGGCTGGTTAAAAGAGATTAAGACCATAGATAACAGACAAAGATGAACTTCACCCATTACAAGTTAGTAAGGTTATACTCACTTCCATCAATTTAGTGAATGGATGGCAAAACCCATCCTTGCGAGATCTATTGGCTTGGTCAGTTTTTTTAGCCATGTTGTACAGCACCCCATCTGCTGTCGAGCATGAAAGTATAAAAAAAAAGTGCTGTGACGTAGCCAATGGTGAGCACGCCATAGCGCTTAGTTTTCTTTCAACCACTCTGCACAGCAGCCACGCAACTGTACAACATTGTTTAATGTTTTCTTTGCCATGTTGTACAGCTGCGCATCTGCTGGGTAGTAAAGATTAAAGAAAAGGGCTATAAAAATGACCTCCATTGACCACGTCATAGCACTTTGTTTTTACTTTTAGCTGTGCTACTGGACAACATGTCAAAAATTGGCAAAACTTAGGTGAGACCTTTTAGCTTTGCCAATGCTTTTTTTTAATTTTTTTTAAAGGAAACAGTGCTTTTTAATCCAGCCGGATTTACTAAGCCAATAATGCCAAGGCCATGCTTGTTTCCAGTCCAGGGAGGACCTGGCCTGGCAGTTCGGGCTGGACTGTTCCCATTGGGCACAGGGTCAATACTGATTTACATATGGCTGGGTTCAAACTGGAATGGCATGGTGAGCAAAAAAACGATGGATTTAGGCCCAGATTTCTGTACTGGGGTGAATGTATGACATTGTTCTACATTCTGTCCATCAATTGTTGTTTTTGCATTTGTCACCCCGAGTGGGACGGGTATGCCCAGACGTGGGTCCCGTGCTCTCCATGCCACTGGAATCAAGCTATCCTGGCTGAAGAGGGTGAAACCCCAAAACCGGTCCTAGGATGCTTGTTTCCAGTCCAGAGAGGACCTGGCCTGGCAGTTCGGGCTGGACTGTTCCCATTGGGCACAGGGTCAAGACTGATTTGCATATGGCTGGGTTCAAACTGGAATGGCATGGTGAGCAAAAAACGATGGATTTAGGCCCAGATCTGTGTACTGGGGTGAATGTATGACATTGTTCTACATTCTGTCCATCAATTGTTGTTTTTGCATTTGTCACCCTGAGTGGGACGGGTATGCCCAGACGTGGGTCCCGTGCTCTCCATGCCACTGAAATCAAGTTATCCTGGCTGAAGAGGGGTGAAACCCCGAAACCGGTCCTAGGATGCTTGTTTCCAGTCCAGGGAGGACCTGGCCTGGTAGTTCGGGCTGGACTGTTCCCATTGGGCACAGGGTCAAGACTGATTTGCATATGGCTGGGATCAAACTGGAATGGCATGGTGAGCAAAAAAACGATGGATTTAGGCCCAGATCTCTGTACTGGGGTGAATGTATAACATTGTTCTACATTCTGTCCATCAATTGTTGTTTTTGCAAAGGCCATGGTGTCATGCTAAAGAAAGGCTAGAGAGGCCGCTGCACTGACCGGAAAAAGGGTCCTTTAAGCCAAGGTTCTGGCTTCTCAGTTCACTCTTGAAAACATTTTTAATAGACTCCGATACACCCCTACATTCAACCTTAAATAAAGGAAAACTATATTAAAAAAATGTTGGCCTCATTTACAAGAAACTGACGCATCGCTGCGTTAAAACAGCGATGCGTCAGTTTTCTTGCATCTGCGGGAGAAACCCTTGCGCCACCATGGATGAGCCATATTTACAATACTGGAATCCAAACAGTGGTTCAAGTAAAACTACTCAAAAATCAAAAAAAGAGAATCAAAAGGCAAAGATACAACAGAAGCATAAACAGAATATATCATTGAAAACCAAAAGAATTAAAATGGTACCCCAAAAGTAAAGATTTTTTTTTTTTTTTTAGGAGCACACAATACCCATGTACAGAAAGTGTGTTTCAAGTAAAAATTTATTTTTTTAATATAAATGTAAGGGAACAATAATAATGGCGCTCATAGAGTTACACAAACAATACCAACAAATACAAACAATATCATGTGTAATCAGACAGGTAGTGGCTGAGGAAAACATTATATATACACAAAGGAACAGTTCAAAAACCAAACAAAAAACACATAGCAAAAGGGATATGTCCTCATTAATTAGAGCCACATCTTTGCATCGACAGTGTTTCAACCCATTAGGACTTGGAGGGCCATCATCAGGACAAACAAATGTGCGAGCGTCCAATAGGCTCCAATAAAATGTCTAGAATACAATATGTACATGGGTATCAGAGCAGAATAATTACATATAAAAACAATAATTTTGCCATAAACCAGAAAAGGATTAGAGGCTGGAAAAAATATATCGAACAGACCCCACAACCAACAACCGAAAATCAGTGCTAAAACCACAAAGAGAGAGAAATACGTGAAAAGTTTTTTGGGGAAAAATCAAAAAAAGGAGAAGAAAAAGTTATACCAATTAGCAACCCAAGAGAAAGGGAGAACAAAGAAAAGAAAGAAAGAATATTGAGCACCTGTATCATAAGGACACAGCCATCTGCATTGGAAGATAAAAGAAGCTCAACTAACGAGTGTAAAACATAGAGAGCGGACTGCTGCTCTATTAAAATGTATCGGAAACGCGAAAAGAGAGGGCGGCCATCTTGAGCAATTCAAAAAAGGAATACGAAGAAAGGATAAAGGTGGGGGTATTGTGTGCCCCTAAAAAAAAAATCCAAGCATTGGCATAGCCAATAGGTCTCGCCTTTGGGGCCTTATAAGTGTTTAGCCAGAGCTATTGACTTTGCCAATGTCTTCAAGCTGTGCTGTAGAGAAGTGTGGCTGCTGTGCGGCATGCTGAAAAGTTATAATAAAAAAGTGTCAGAAGCATTTTTGTTACTTTATATATGACCAAGAAGGCATTATGTAAAACTGAACGACCATATTAAAAAAAGTATTTACAATAAAAAATTTCCTCAGTTTTCTTTTGTTCTTGCAATGCTGGCAACTTGTTTCTGCCTATTGCAATGGTTGTTTGTTAAAGCTTTTTTTTTGAGGGGCATAAACAATCGGAGGGTGAAGGTTGGGAACTAGTACCTGTATTATAACACTAGCAGCGGCCAGACGCTAGGGGAGAATCAACAGATGCCAGATTCCGAGAGCAGGCTGAGGTGGTGCTGAGTGATGCTGAGGTGGTAGTGGTGGTGGTGGTGACTGTTGCGGAGACGATGCGGAGGTGATGCTGAATGATACTCAGGTGTTGCTGAGTGATACTGCTGTGGTGCTGAGTGATGCTGTGGTGGTGCTGAGTGATATTGTCTTGGCGCTGAGTGATGCTGTGGTGGTGCTGAGTGATATTGTCTTGGCGCTGAGTGATGCTGTGGCGGCGCTGAGTGATGCTGTGGTGGCGCTGAGTGATGCTGTGGCGGTGGTGTGCGATGCAGTGGCGGTGCTGAGCGATGCTGTGGCGGTGCTGAGCGATGCTGTGGCGGTGCTGAGCGATGCTGTGGCGGCGCTGAGCGTTGCTGTGGTGGCGCTGAGCGATGCTGTGGTGGCGCTGAGTGATGCTGTGGTAGCGCTGAGTGATGCTGTGGTGGCGCTGAGTGATGCTGTGGTAGCGCTGAGTGATGCTGTGGTGGCGCTGAGCGATGCTGTGGTGGCGCTGAGCGATGCTGTGGTGGTGCTGAGCGATGCTGTGGTGGTGCTGAGCGATGCTGTGGTGGTGCTGAGTCATCCTGTGGTGGTGCTGAGTCATCCTGTGTGGTGCTGAGTGATGCAGTGTTGGCCCTGAGTGATGATGTGGTGTCGCTGAGTAAAGCTATAATGGTGCTGAGTGATGCTGTGGTGGCGCGGAGTGATGTTGTGGTGGCGCTGAGTGATGCTGTTGTGGCGCTAAGTGATGCTGTGGTTGTGCTGAGTAATGCTGTGGTTGTGCTGAGTGATGCTGTGGTTGCACTGAGTGATGCTGTGGTTGCACTGAGTGATGCTGTGATGGCGTTGAGTGATGCTGTGATGGCGTTGGGAGATGTTGTGTTGGTGCTGAGTGATGCTGTGCTGGCTCTGATTGATGCTGTGCTGGCTCTGATTGATGCTGTGGTTGCGCTGAGTGATGCTGTTGTGTTGCCGAGTGAGAGATAGAGTGAAGATATAATGCCCAATTAGAGAGGGTGGTGAGAGAGAAAGAGAGAGAAAGGGTGTACATAGAATAAAGAGTGGAGCGGGATAGAGAGAGAGAAAGAAGGGGAGAGAGAGAGTGAATGAAGGAGTTTGAAAGAGAAACAGATAAAGGGGAGAGAGAGAATGAAAGGCTAAAAAGATAGAGAGGGGAGAGTTAATTAAGTAGAGAGAGAATTAGAGAGGGGAGAGAGAGAGAGAAGGAAGAGACAATAAGAGTGGGGGTGTGGAGTTTAAATAGAGTGAAGAAGTGACGCGGAAAAGTAACCTTAAATATAGCTTTGTGCTTTGCGCGAATAAATATTTTTAAAAAAAACAGTGAGAGACAAAAATACTGCTAATTAGGCTGTGACTCCCAATATAAAACAAATAGCGATATAAGGTGAAATCAACCCACCGAAGCAATATTTCTAACTAGACAAAAAAAGCTTGCATTTCAATGCTAATCGCTGTTGTTTTTCATGTGACTGTAGTCCAGGGCCCTCAGTTGGTAATGTGAGCTGCTGCTGCGATTGAAACATCAGAGTCCAGAGAGTTAATGAGCCATGACGAGGAAATGAGGAAGAGATAGGAAACTCAGATGCCATCTGCGCGTGCACGCCATCGTGAACTCAAGCTGGTCGCCAGCCGAAAGCCAGTGTTTGCACTTCCAAAACCCACTTACTAAAACTCTCGGCCAGACCAGCGCAAGCGCTGGTGCAGGCCGAGACCTAAAAATATATATATATATATATATATATTTTCTTTTGGGGTACCATTTTAAAAACATGGGTATTGTGTGCCCCTAAGAAAAAAAAGAAAAATCTTTTCTTTTGGGGTACCATTTTAATTCTTTTGGTTTTCAATTATATATTCTGTTTATGCTTCTGTTGTATCTTTGCCTTTTGATTCTCTTTTTTTGATTTTTGAGTAGTTTTACTTGAACCACTGTTTGCATTCCAGTATGGTTCAGGTTCTAGGGTTGCCCCTGTTCTTCGTAATCATATTTACAATACAGCACACCATGGCGCAGGGTTTTTTAGCGCATTGCTAGAGTTGGCATGAAAACCGACACAACTCCAACAGTGCGTCAAAGTACAGAGGTGATGCGTCAGTTTTCAGTGATGCATCGTCTACTGTATGGGGACCAATATAATAGAGCATGAAAAAGGTGGAAAACTCGTCTTGCACTCTATTGCATTGGTCCTGTATGTCACGCATTCAAGTGGGCAGAGTGTACTTATGTGTACCACTATGCCCACTTGTATGCTTGACATAAGACAGTAATGTCGCAAAATCTGACATTTAGGGGTCGATTCCGATTCGGGCCGGAAAAAGCATCGACCGACTCGGATCCGGAAATAATACCGACCGACACGCACTCGTGGCGCCCGACACGCCAAGTACGATGCAAGGCGTGAAAATCCGACCGACACGTACCGAAACCAAGTCGACCGACCGAGCCGCACGGAAAACAGCAATCCGGCCGGAAAAACACGCGAATCCAACCGACCGACACGCACCCGGAACAAATCCGACCGAAACGTACACGCGAACTCCAAACCGCAAAGTACGATGCAAGGCGCGGAACTCACGAGCGAGTCGGACGGAGGCCAAGCCGTACGACCAACACGCATACAAAACCGAGCCGAAGCAACACAAAACACCGCGACCGACGCGTACGCAGCATAGAAAACTGCACAAACACAGCGTGAACGAAACGGAGAACACCGTACGAGACAAATGCAGGGTCCGACTCGGTCACAAGAACGTTTCCAACATACACAAACAGCACAAAGGAAAAATCATCCAAAAAAGGCCAAACAAGCAATTACCAAGCCAATAAATACTGGGGGGGGTGGGGACAGAGAACAAAGACACACCCACAACTCCACCTATATAAAGGACACAAATCACAACCATGAGCCTTTGCAAATGCCATTCCACTGCCAGCACCCAAGAGAAAGCAACCACACACCCACAGCTCATCCCTCACACAAGCCACACACCATCAGCACACCAACAAATACCTACCTCACATACACCCAGCAAAACACACACTCACACACCCTCACCTGCACACCAACACACACATCACTCACCATCACCACCCATCACCATGCCCCCCAAGAAGAATCCCAAGTTCCTAGATAGTGAATTGGAAGTCATGGTAGACGAGATCCTCAGGGTAGAGCCACAGCTGTTTGGCACACGGGTCCAACAGACCCCATCTCCCAGAAATCCAAGATGTGGGAGAGGATCATCAACAGGGTGAACGCACAATCACCATGTCGGCGCACAAAGAGCGACATCCAGAACAGGTGGTATGACGTGCGCAGGGAGGGCACGGGACCTGCTGAAGAAAGACTACATCAACAGCCAATACACCGGCAGTGGCCCTCCTGCCAAGCCAATATACCTCAGGCCCTGGGAGGAGAAGGTGCGGGCCATCCTTCCGCCAGTGAGCGTATATGGACTAGAGGACATCCCAGAGCCTGGTGAGTACACAACAAATGTACACAATATACTGCCACAAAACACACACATCACTGTCAAGGGGAGAGTCAAACCATGCACTCATAGCAATTACACAGCAACCAGAACAGAATCATCCCAAAATGTGTATGTCAGTCAGATAAACACAACACATGCCATCAAAAAAGTCACATCCAACTGTGCCAACACATGTACAAACACAACTACAACTACAGCTAGGCAGTGGCACAAATAGAACTAACAAACACATCCAGACATGTAGCCACCACAACAACACCAACACACAGTGAAGACCACTCAAAGGAAGGAATTCTGTGTATGCTGGCCAAGTCAGTGTAGCCAATAGCATCATGGGAGTCGCAGTCACACATATTGCCCCCCACAACTGTCCCATCAACACCACCCTGAACCATGCTCACATCACAGGGAGTGGAGAAGGACTCACAAGATGGCTGACACTGGCTACTGCTGTGGGGAGCACAAGGCCCTGCTGGCAACTGTGCACCAACAAACAGCAGGACACCACTGACTGACATCCTGAGAGACAACTTACACTCCCTGCAATGCAAGCACGTTCCATGGTGGGATATCTGGCTAGCTGGGTGGGAAGGAGGACTTACAGCACTGACCATAGTCACAAGCACCTCCCCTCACACACACCCCAACACAAACTCCACAGAACCCACCTGGTAGAATGCAATGCCCCCCATCCTAACACAAGATCCCACAAAGAACCACCACCCTGGGTTATGTTGTGTGAAGCACAGGGACACTCTTGGGACTTTTAGCCAAACAACTGCCAGGACAACACTCCCAGCCATCCTGTCAGCACAGCCAGCCCACCCCACAGGGAAGCAGAGTCAAAAGGAAGGAAGCATGGGCATGCTGGGAAGGGGGTGGAGGCAATAGCATGATGGGAGTCGTAGTCACTGATATTGGTCACCCCCACAACTGTCCCATCAACACCACCCTGAACCATGCTCACATCACAGGAAGTGGAGAAGGACTCACAAGATGGCTGACACTGGCTACTGCTGTGGGGAGCACAAGGCCCTGCTGGCAACTGTGCACCAACAAACAGCAGGACACCACTGACTGACATCCTGAGAGACAACTTACACTCCTGCAATGCAAGCACGTTCCATGGTGGGATATCTGGCTAGCTGGGTGGGAAGGAGGACTTACAGCACTGACCATAGTCACAAGCACCTCCCCTCACACACACTCCCCAACACAAACTCCACAGAACCCACCTGGTAGAATGCAATGCCCCCCATCCTAACACAAGATCCCACAAAGAACCACCACCCTGGGTTATGTTGTGTGAAGCACAGGGACACTCTTGGGACTTTTAGCCAAACAACTGCCAGGACAACACTCCCAGCCATCCTGTCAGCACAGCCAGCCCACCCCACAGGGAAGCAGAGTCAAAAGGAAGGAAGCATGGGCATGCTGGGAAGGGGGGTGGAGGCAATAGCATGATGGGAGTCGGAGTCACTGATATTGATCACCCCCACAACTGTCCCATCAACACCACCCTGAACCATGCTCACATCACAGGAAGTGGAGAAGGACTCACAAGATGGCTGACACTGGCTACTGCTGTGGGGAGCACAAGGCCCTGCTGCCAACTGTGCACCAACAAACAGCAGGACACCACTGACTGACATCCTGAGAGACAACTTACACTCCCTGCAATGCAAGCACGTTCCATGGTGGGATATCTGGCTAGCTGGGTGGGAAGGAGGACTTGCAGCACTGACCATAGTCACAAGCACCTCCCCTCACACACACCCCAACACAAACTCCACAGAACCCACCTGGTAGAATGCAATGCCCCCCATCCTAACACAAGATCCCACAAAGAACCACCACCCTGGGTTATGTTGTGTGAAGCACAGGGACACTCTTGGGACTTCTAGCTAAACAACTGCCAGGACAACACTCCCAGCCATCCTGTCAGCACAGCCAGCTCACCCCACAGGGAAGCAGAGTCAAAAGGAAGGAAGCATGGGCATGCTGGGAAGGGGGGAGGAGGCAATAGCATGATGGGAGTCGTAGTCACAGCTCTACATCCCCCACCACATGGCCCAGCAAGCTCACACTCACGCATGCACATCCCACAGAGAGTGGAAAGGCCCATCAAAGATGTCTGACACTGTTGCTGTGTCGTGGGGAGCACAAGGGCATGCTGGGTACTGCACACCAACCAACAGCAGGACACCACTGTCAGCCATCTTGCCATTGCTCTCACACCCACACACACTGAACTCCCCACAAAAGCAAGTAAGTATGGGAATGCTGGGAAGTGGGGTGGAGGCAATAGCATGATGGGAGTCGTAGTCACAGACATAGCTCACCCCCACAACTGTCCCATCAACACCACCCTGAACCATGCTCACATCACAGGGAGTGGAGAAGGACTCACAAGATGGCTGACACTGGCTACTGCTGTGGGGAGCACAAGGCCCTGCTGCCAACTGTGCACCAACAAACAGCAGGACACCACTGACTGACAACCTGAGAGACAACTTCCACTCCCTGCAATGCAAGCACATTCCATGGTGGGATATCTGGCTAGCTGGGTGGGAAGGAGGACTTGCAGCACTGACCATAGTCACAAGCACCTCCCCTCACACACACCCAACACAAACTCCACAGAACCCACCTGGTAGAATGCAATGCCCCACATCCTAACACAAGATCCCACAAAGAACCACCACCCTGGGTTATGTTGTGTGAAGCACAGGGACACTCTTGGGACTTCTAGCCAAACAACTGCCAGGACAACACTCCCAGCCATCCTGTCAGCACAGCCAGCTCACCCCACAGGGAAGCAGAGTCAAAAGGAAGGAAGCATGGGCATGCTGGGAAGGGGGAGGAGGCAATAGCATGATGGGAGTCGTAGTCACAGCTCTACATCCCCCACCACATGGCCCAGCAAGCTCACACTAACGCATGCACATCCCACAGAGAGTGGAAAGGCCCATCAAAGATGTCTGACACTGTTGCTGTGTCGTGGGGAGCACAAGGGCATGCTGGGTACTGCACACCAACCAACAGCAGGACACCACTGTCAGCCATCTTGCCATTGCTCTCACACCCACACACACTGAACTCCCCACAAAAGCAAGTAAGTATGGGAATGCTGGGAAGTGGGGTGGAGGCAATAGCATGATGGGAGTCGTAGTCACAGACATAGCTCACCCCCACAACTGTCCCATCAACACCACCCTGAACCATGCTCACATCACAGGGAGTGGAGAAGGACTCACAAGATGGCTGACACTGGCTACTGCTGTGGGGAGCACAAGGCCCTGCTGGCAACTGTGCACCAACAAACAGCAGGACACCACTGACTGACATCCTGAGAGACAACTTCCACTCCCTGCAACGCAAGCACGTTCCATGGTGGGATAACTGACTGGCTGGGTGGGTGGGAAGGAGTGCCGGCTGTCAACCAAACACAACCAATGCAGACCATGTTCACACCCCAGAAAATACATAGAAATGCCCAAATAATGCAGGACAATGTGCCACACCAATATCAACCCCTGACTGTGACGACTTAGGACAATGCAATGTACAGGCCCGCACCCAGAGGCACAGTCACAACTGTCATGTGTGTCAACCATTGATGCCTGCAGAAACATAACATACATTGTTTGTGTCTCCCAAAAACAGGTGATGATGGGGACACAGCAGCAGACGCTGAGGAGTCCCAGTCCCAGGCTCAAGAGGATGCGGAGCTCACTGGCGTCGTACAGCCTCTGTCCTCCTCGGACGATGAAGACCAACCTGGCACATCCGGTGCAAGTCAACATGCAGCACCAGCAGGACCACCAGCTGCAGCACCAGCAGGACCACCAGCTGCACCCCTGCACCCACCCCTCCAACGACTGTCACCACAAATACCATCCCTGCCGACATGGACAGAACAAGGAGCAACACCAGCACAGGGACCCTGGACCAACCTGGGGCCATGGACACCACCACCACCACCAACACCCAAGGTGGACCAGGGTTATCTGTGCATGCCACTGCACACACTGCACATGTCAGCAGGGGTGGTGGGAGGGGTGGGAGACAGAGGTCGCTGCTTGCAGACGTTGCTGGTGTGCATGATGACCCACAACTGGTACGCATAGCTGATGCGTACCAGTCCAGCACCGGAGAGCTCAGCCAGGTAGTGGGGCTCCTCAGAGACATGAAACAGCAGCAGGCTGCCCATCATGCCCGCTTGGACTCCCACATGTCCCACGTGGAGTCACACATGTCCCGCGTGGACTCACACATGTCCCGCGTGGAGTCCAAGTGGGATGCACTGCATGAGATGACGGCGGTGCACAGGGACATTTTACAATGCCTCCGCCAGATGAACAGCAACCAGTCCACACCTCCCTGTGTGCCAACAACATCTGGTGCCGAACAAACTGCAACTGCCACAGGGAGGGAGGAGGACTCTGGCGGAGAGTCCCCTGCACCGCAGCAGCCTGTACTTGAGGGGCCCCCCAAGAAGAGGGGTCGTCCGAGGAGGGAAAAGTGAGAGGCCGATGGCCAAGCGCAACTCCCAGGAAGCCTGAACCTGTTCTGGATGTTCGCCTTTGTGCACAGACTGTTCACCCTGTTGACGGCAACACTACTCCCACACATTGCATGGGGAGTACAAGTTGGACCAATGTGTCAGACAACTGTGGCCCCGATACTGGGGATCCTGTCTACCAGGACTTTCAATTCACCTAGGAACTTCGGATTGCAAGATTTATGTACAGCACTACCCATCCTATGCACTATTAACACAAATGTATCACAATAAACACACTAATACACCATACTTGCCTCTGTCGTGATTCCAACGTGGGTGCTGTTATGGGGATGATGAACTGCAAAATTACACTGTGTATGCGAACTGCAACAGCAAGGACAACACAGGCATGTGAGTAAAGGCAACGTGACACATATGAGGGAGACACACCACCAGGGCTACACAACACATACACACCTAGGCCATCTGACTCATTGCCTACACTGATGTTGCCAGGGAAGACGGTGCAATGCACAGACACCACACCCATTCCCAGTTGTAGTCAAGTAGCCCACAGGTGCAGTAAGCAAATGGCACTCAAATGTGTGACCACAGACAACGCACATCACAAAGTGAAGCACAGGTTTATTACACAGTTGCAACATGTCGTAACCACTACAGATGCAAGGTAATCCCACCTGGCAGCGGGCACACAGTCAACAACTGTAGACGGAAGGAAGTCCATGGGTGTGGCGCACATCACCTGTAGGGACACAACAGCTACCAGCCTGGATGTGCAATCACGTCGTCGGTGGACACAGTTGACCAAACGAATCTGAAAGTACCATGTGAAGGACAGAAATGACACACAGTCAAAAGCAATGGAGTACAGGACAGAACAGCAAAACTCATGCACAATACATGTTACAAGATACCCACCCAGAACCAAGTTAGCATGTCAACACTGTTGGGGAGTACAGCCCACCTGTTAGCACACATCGCAACACACATCCAGTCAAGTAGCCCATGGACACACTCCAACAGCACCAGAGCACCACCCACACATCATGCCAACTCACATCATTGACATGACACTTCAGGATACTCACATTCAGCTAAAGAAGTTGGTGATGAGCTGTGTGCGGACATCACCATCATTGTCACTGGCATCATGGTCCAGGCCAGGATCCTCCACAGGTGGCGGATGTTGGTCATTGTCATCCTGGATGAGAGGCAACTCCTTCCGCACTGCCAGGTTGTGGAGCATGCAGCAGACGATGATAATCTTGCACACTTTCGCTGGGGCATATGGGAGGGACCCTCCGGTCTTGTCCAGGCAGCGGAAGCGGCTCTTCAGGAGACCAAATGTCCGCTCAATCACTCTCCTGGTCCGACCATGTGCCTCATTGTAACGCATCTGGGCTGGTGTCACAGGGTTCCTGAGGGGTGTCAGCAACCACGGCATGTTGGGGTATCCCGAGTCACCTACGGACAGACAAGTGCACATTAGCTGACTTGGAAAAGTGGGCGGAATACTACAGATCAGATCACACGCAATGGCACAAAGTCAGTACACACCGACAAGCCAGGCACGCTGGTTCTGCATCTGTGCCATCATCCTGGGGATGCGACTACTCCTCATCACAAAGGCATCGTGTGCTGAACCAGGGAAACGGGCACACACGTGTGTGATGGTCATGTCTGCAAGACACACCACCAGTGCATTGACCGAGTGGTAGTGCTTGCGGTTCCTGTAGGCCTGCTCGTGGGCCTGTGGTGGTACCAAAGCCACATGTGTCCCATCAATGGAGCCAATGACATGCGGCATCCTCCCCAGGGCATAAAAGTCACTCTTCACGTCAGTGAGTCGTCGCAGTCTAGGGAAATAGATGTACCGGTTCAGGAATAGCAACATTGCCGCCAAAACATCGCGGAGCACACGGCTCAACATGGTCTGTGACATCCCACCAGCAGTCGCCACAGTATGTTGGAAGGTACCGGTGGCAAAGAAGTGTAGGGCTGCCATCACCTTCACCTTGGGGGTCAGCGCTGTAGGATACGGCCGGCCAGGCTGCAAATGTGGGGACAACTGCACTGCCAAATCCTCAATCAGCTGCCTGGTGAAGCGGTACCGTCGGATGCTGTCCCGTTCCACCATCGTTGCCAGGTCTGGGAATGGTCGATGGACAGCAGGAGCCCTGCAGTGCAGAGGAGAAGTAAGCAAGATTGTCAGTCACCCCACATATGCGGCATTGAACACACTCAAGATCCCAACATACATCATTATGAGGCACAACTACATGAAGTGTGCAGTTCCGGAAGGACATGTATGGTACATACATGGCCAACATCTGTCAACACGGTCCAACAGGTGGCATCAATTAGTCCCAGGTTGGCCCATTGGATATCATGAGGCCGTGTCACAGTTCCCATCTCCTGCTGCCGTGTCACAATAACCCCCACAGTGACATGTGAGGACAGATGTGCCCCAGGCACCACAGCTCAACGACAGGTACATTCCCAGGGACCCTGTATTGCCACATGGACACTGGCATTACATGGAGTATCATGTATACACCACAGCAAAACAACCATGACCCCCACAGGTAGTGGCCCCACTTGCCACGGCAGGACAGACATGGACGTCTGTGACACACACACGCACAACATCAAAGTCCATGCACACACAACCTGGATGTGGAGACTGTCTCCCATTGTGCACATGAAATCAGAGACATTGTAAACACTACATGCACAAAGACTGTGGAGGACCATCACTATTGTGCCACTGGGACACCCTGGCTCAAACATACCATCCCACATGGGACTCACGGGGTATGTGACATGACATACACATACACCACCGTGAAATGTGACCATGGCACATGCACAGATATGAACAGTTGCACATCACAGTGGTCATGTACACGTAACACCCAGGATCCTGTCCCCATGAACACGTGCACAGCCTGGGGGTGGCTGCCCACAGGTGACACCCACAGGACAACATGTACACCAACATACACACAATAGGAAATGCAGCCTTACATGCCTTATGATAAAGTTTGGACAGGCTGTCGTGATGTAGGTGTGCCCCTCACTCCCTGGGAGCTATCTGTGGCTGGCATATGTCCATCTGAGACAGGCATGCTGACATATGCCAGTCACATGTACAGTGATGCGTTGTACTGCAATGGACCGATCGGTGCCTCCGGCCGGCCCATTGCATTCAATGTGTGCGGGTACGCGTTGTACCCCTGTACGCGTTGTACTGCAATGGACCGATCGGTGCCTCCGGCCGGCCCATTGCATTCAATGTGTGTGGGTACGCGTTGTACCCCTGTACGCGTTGTACTGCAATGGACCGATCGGTGCCTCCGGCCGGCCCATTGCATTCAATGTGCGCGGTACGCGTTGTACCCCTGTACGCGTTGTACCGCAATGGACCGATCGGTGCGCACCCATTGACAATGGGCTTGCCTGGCAACGGACGCGCTTTCGAATTTCGAACGAGTCGGTTGCTGGAAAATCAGTTGGTCACCCACAACAATGTTGCAAAATCATGTATGTCATGAAGTTGAAGATTTGAAGGATGCTGTGGGTGTGTTTTGGTGCTGCTATTCCATGGATTGGCCAGATTCAGAAGATGCAAACGACTTGGACCTATCACTTTGGACACAAGGGACAGTATCTGCCTCTCCAGCACATATATATTGCTGGCTGTAACCCTGAGAGCTCACTTGCCTGCACTACATGTTCCAGGACGACATCTGCCACTGCACTGCTGCTGTCTCTGCCCCTCTGGACCCTGCAATGGCACGTACTGTGCAGAGAGCCCCAGCCTTCAGCCTTGAAGAGAACCAGGCCCTGCTGGACAGCCTACTTCCACAGTACAGCAAGCTGTATGGGACACCAGGGGAGCAGGTGAGTGTTCTGTGCACTGCCTTTCTGAATGTGCATTTTGTCTGACTAGCAAGGCTGAAAGTCTGCACGCCACTGGCTAGCAGGCTCACTGAGTAGTTGTCACCCCCCATAGTGTGTAGTGACATGCACTGGACAGGTATGGTGCAGTGACAGTGCATTTGAACAAGGTTTTACTTCCCATGCAATGATACCATGTAGTGATGTCTGGCAAACTGTTCATGGGCAGCTTTGCACTGCCTGTGTACATCATGTGCCCCTGTGATTGAGACATGTATATACAACTGTGTCATGCACGGATATGTTGCATGTGTGGTAATGGCCTTTTCACTTTGTCATCCTGACAGGTTAATGCCCATCGGAAGCAGGAGATCTGGAAGGACATCGTCCGGGTCGTCCGGTCCGTGGGGGTCTACAAGCGCCGGATCCGCAACTGCCAGAAGAGGTGGCAGGACCTTCGGGGCTGGACCCGGAGGATTGCACGGGTCCAGCTGAAGCTGTCGCCTCCTCGCAGGAGGGGCGGAACACGGACCCTGACCCCCCACATGCTCCAGATCCTGGCGGTGGTGTTTCCAGACCTGGATGGGCAGCTGAAGGCCAGACAGCAGCAAGGAGGGGGTGAGTCAAAGACTGCACTGTGAACTCTGTATTACATGCTTTGTGCCCTCCTCTGGCCTGGTTCAACTGCCACAGTGCAGCAGTCATGTTGTCCAGGAGCCATGTCCCTCTATTGTGCACTGCCCACTGCTCATCTGATACCCAGGTGTGGCCCTTACATTCAGGGAATTGTGTCACTTGGGACTGTGTCCTTGCAGTTTGCTTCACTAAAGGTGGGGGACAGCATCTGTTTCCCTAACTCTGTTGTGGGCATCATGGGTGGGTCCATTGTTCACACAACGCCTGTGTTTGGACATGTGATCTGCGTGTTGCTTTGATATGCGGTCCACTTGCTGAGCCACCACATGTGCCTGGGGTATGTGGCACACGCCCATGCAGCGGGTGGGAACAATGTTTGGGCCCCAGGAGTGTGCAGATTACGTGTGTCACACATACATAGCCAGCTATCCACTGTCCAGGGCACATCCCTCATTCATGTGGAGCAGGACAGTCATGCCTACTCCAGGCCATGCAATGCACTCTGTACTCCCACTCCCGTGTATCAGCTGACACATTGTGCACAGTGATTTGAGCCCTCAGGTGTCTGCCTCTGTGTCAGTGTGCTGTGGATTAGTTGCCAGGACTGCTGGGGTGTTTCTTGGTAGGGGCTCAGCATGCCCCTGGAGATGTGACCATAGGAGACGATACTTGTGTGTCACATAGGTGTTTGATCAGCTGCCCGTGCAGACTGGGGTATGCGAATGTGAAGTTCAGGCAGCTGTTCCCCATTCACAGCAAATTGTGAGGGGCTCAGGTTCAGAGGGTAGTGTCACAGGTCTCCCATATGTCCAATAGGTATGACCTGGACAGATGAGGGTTAAGATGATGTGTTGTGTGGGGTATGTACATGTGCACTTGTGCAGCTCCAGGACTTGCATTCCCCATGACCTACTATTGTGACACAGTGCATAGTGTTGTTGTCTGGCTGCCAAGTCATACATCACTGAGACAGTGATGTATGACTTAGCAGTCATGCCTCTGCCATGGCATGTGTCAACTTATTGGTGGTCCTGCAGGGGAGTGACATGTGCTACATGCACACCATTGTGGCGATGGCTATCAGGACATGGGTGCATCATGGTGTCTGTCGCTGGTATGCATCACATGCATTTCCTATTTGACTCTGGGCATCCCTTTCATCCGGAAACCTGTACTGACTCAGTGGCAAGAGCTGTGATGTGTGCATGTCCACATGCCACACCGTGTCCTCTGCACTGTCCAACTACTGTGTACTTGGTGCATGTGTCCACACTGGGGTGTTGCAATCCAACAGACACCAGACAGATGGGTGCAAGGCCATGTGGGATGTGAGTGCCATGCTTGGCATCAGACTGACAATTGGCTTCTCCTGTTCAGTTAGGGCACTTTTAGCAATGTACAACTAATGATGCCAGGGCTTGCTCTGTAATGTGCTGTGCTCACAGTGGTGTGTGCGTTTGGTGCAGGTGACTGATGTCTGTCTGTTTCCCCATTGTTTGCAGATACATCCACGGCCACGGAAGGGGACAGCTCCACGGACCAGGAGGAGCCAGAGAGCCAGACTGGGTCAGCAGCCGAGGAGTGGTCGGAGGGACCCAGTGGCACGGAGGGCGAGGGGAGCCACACCGAGGAGTCCTCAGCACCATCCACCTCAGCTGAGGACCAGAGCAACTCGGAGGATGACTCCCTTGTGGAGGCGGGTGTCAGCAGCCACCACACCCCAGCTAGTGTTGCTGTCCCCGCCACCACCAGCACCACCACCGCCCTCCCATCGGCTCCCATTCCCCAGGTCCATGGAGGCTCCCATGTTCGGGAGCGTGTCTCCTTTGGGCCAGGCACCGCACCCCTGCCCCTGTGTCCCCTGCTGCCCTGAGTGAGGAGTCTGTGTACCTCCTTCGCCAGCTCCATGTAAGGCAGACAGCCATGCTGAGTGTCCTCCATGCGCACACCGCACTGTTGACTCAGCTGGTGTCGTTCATGGAGGGCATCTCATCGGGCATGTCTGACCTACAGAGGGGCAATAGGTCCATGGACTCCTCCCTGACGGCAGCAGTGTCCCTCCTCAGACAGTCCCTCACCCCTCCTGCCTCTGCTCCATCCACACTCCCCAGCACCTTACCCGTCCCAAGCACACACACACCGGCACAGGCACACACCAGCACACACACGTCCAGCACACAGACACACACGCCACAAACAAAACGCACATGCACGCACAGTCAGGGGACTGAAACCAGACTCACAGGGGATGGGGCCCTGGTACACACACATGCATCCACGGGCACTGCGCAGTCCTCAGTTGCCTCTCCCTCCAAAGCACCCTCCCTTGCCTCACCTGCAACCCCAAAGACCCAGCGCCTCTTCCTCAGTGACCTCGGCCTCTTCCCCTCCGATCCAGCTGCTCCAGCATTTAGGGTGAAGAGGAAGCCCCCCCACACGGAGCAGAGTGCCCCTCGCCCCCGGACACCCTCCCCCAGGCGCAGACAGACTGAGGCCCCCACCCGCAAGTCCCCCCGGAGTGCTAAGAGCAAGACCCCGCCGCCGCCCTGCAGCTCAAGCACCAGGTCTCCTTCCTCCATCCCTCAGGCCCCCACTCCACAGGTGCCCCCACCACACCCTGCCCCAGGTTCCCCCACCCACAGATATACCATCCCCAAGAGGCTCCGGCCTTCTCCCCTGCCACTTGCTCTCCCGGCACCACACCCCCGCTGCGCTTGTCTGTGCCACTGATGTGGTGAGGGTGTCCTCCCCTCTGTGCAGCCCACCTTGCCTGTTCCCCATTCTCCTCCCCTGGTGTTAGGCACTGCAGTGGAGTCCACTACCACCCTGTCTGACTTGGGCACTGCAGTGGCGGACCTGTCCACTCCATCTGCAGGGTCCACTGCAGTCGTGCCGGCACCCACAACATCTGAGCCATGCCCCCCAGTTGTGCCGGCACACACCATGTCAGACACCTCCACTGCAGTTGTCAGTGGCTCTCCAGCACCCACCACCCCTTCCCTGCTTCCTCCTGGTGAGCCCTGATCCTGTCCCTGCGGTGCCTGGCCTACCTCCCGGTTGCCCCTCCTAGTGGATTGTCCCTGGTTTTGTGCAGGCATGTGTAGGGTGGCATCTGCCACTGTCACCCACTTGTGACTTTGTTGATGGACTGGCCATTGGCCTTTGTTTATGTTCTACCGGACTTCTACTTTTAATGCCACATATGCTGAATAAAGCAACTTTCTGTTCTCTAGTGCTTTTGCTTCTGATGTACATGATGTTGATGATGCTAACCATGCCCTTGCTGCAGTGATGGTGATATTTGGTCTCATGATAATGAAGTGTTACTGTGCAGGAACCCATGTGGTCCAGGGGGAATGTGTCCTATCCTGTGGTGTATCCATGTCATCCATAGCAGCATCTGAGGGTGTCATGTGTTCAGTATTTGGCAATGGGATTTCCTACTTAGATTGGCTATTTCACATCTGTGGCTTCCACCCCTGCACATCTGTTGTGCCTGCCATTGTTCAATTCGTCTACTTCCCTGACCGTGTGGCCGTCTCCAGTGGACATGCAGGTTTGGGCATCAATGGGGAAGGACTCATCTGTGTTGTCAGTGCAACATTGCTATACAAGTGTGTTGGATCTGTGCTGATGATTCCGTTGGCACTTCCATGACCAGGCTGATGTGACGGGAGCCCTCATTTGGTGCAAATTGTTGATTGTGTGACCAAGTGCTCAGCTGACATGATGGGGCCCTACTGAGGCAACATATGGCACAGCTTTCCTCACACAGGAGTGGAGTCCCCTCATGGCAGTGTGTACTCCTGTGACATTGCCTGCACCCAAGGTGTGTGTTGTATGTGCATGTCTGTGTGTTCACTTCCGTTTAGCTGTGCATGCTGTGATCCCTAGTGTTGTACCTGTTTGTGATGCTAGCTGAGTTGAGCTATGTTCCCCCAAAGTCTTCTCCCTGGGTTCTCTGTGATGTGGGTGCATGGCACATTACTGGTCATCAGGGTGTCACCCATAGGTGTGCTTGCTGTCAGGGCTGAGTTTGTGTGCAGACGCAGATGGGTCACAGTCAGGTTTCCCTTGGCACTTGTTGTTTGCCCCTGTCATGTGATTTCCAGTTTGTGTTATCTTTCAGTGATTGTGACACGTTGTGTGTGTGACTGCTGGCACTCCTCAGGGTCCGGGCTGCAATGTTGGTTGTTGTCTATGTGTGTTCTTTGTGGGTGACCTTGGCTTCTTCATTGGTGTGTGACTGTGGCTGTGATCCCATTGGTTGGTGTGGTATTGCCGTCATGTCCATGTACAGCGTAGTGTGCAGTGTGTCAGACATTCAGGAGTCTTGTTGAGTGTCCATGTGTGATGTGTTTCTGCACCTTGGTTCCCACCCACCACCCTGGAATAGTCATGGGTGCATGTGCAATGTCACCAGTGCATGTGTGCTTCACTGCTGCACATTGTTGGAGGTCGAGGGGTGTGGTGTTGAGTGTGTGCAGATGAGAGTTGTTGCCCGGCTAGGCCCCTGCCTCCATGTTGGCCTTGGCTTACTGGCCATGCTGTTTGATTTGTGCTTGTGTAGGTGTGATGGTAGTTAGTTGCTCAGTACACATGCCTGTGGTTCACAGTGTGAACCACATTTAGCTTTGTCATCACAGTGGGATTGTAATGCAGCCCAGGGTCACCACATTGTGGGGGCCCTGGGGGTGGTGCTGTGGTGTGTCTGTGTCTTGCTGTGTCAGTTGCTGTCCCTACGTGCCTGTGTGACATGTGTGATTTGTGCTCCCTCTCATCTGACAATGCCTGCTTGCCCACATAGGGGATCTGGATCCATGAGTTACCTTTGTGTGGCACTGTATGCACATCTGTATGATTGGTATTCAGGTCTCCTCATGTGTTGTGTGGTTGCCTGGGGACACTGGCACCACCCCCTCACCTGTTGTGTATGATGTGCAGTGTGGGTCTGCCTGTTTGTGTTTGTGCATCTGCACCACTGCATTGGCATATCTTGGGTGTGCCATTGGCTGTATGTAGTTTGGTGGGTTTCCCCTGCTGTCCCTGGGACTCCTAGGTCATCGGTCAGCACAATGATCATGGTTTGTGTGTCCCATTGCTGCCATGGTATGGTATCTGTTCACCTCACATCTGCAGTCTCCACAGGGTATCTGCATGTGTGTGCCCATTGGTGCAAATATGTGGGTCTGCATTCTGATGGTCACTTCTGTCATTGTGTCATTGATGATTGTTGACGGTGTCAGCCCCCATGGGTGTTGTTTGTCTGCACATGGCCAAAGGTATGTCTTATTTGCACTGCAGGATTTGGCTCCCCCAATTTATGTTGCAATGGGACACATACACTACTTTGCCACTGATGTGTTTGTTGTTCTGTGACCAGGAATCATCCATGCAGTTTGGCAGTTGCACCTCTTTCTTTGTCAACACTTACCTTTTGGTCACTGTGATGATGGGGGTTTGGACCCCATTGCCACAATGTTCGAAATGTGCTTCAGCTATGGACCCCACACTTACATTTTGGTCACTGTGATGATGGGGGTTTGGACCCCATTGCCACAATGTTCGAAATGTGCTTCAGCTATGGACCCCACACTTACATTTTGGTCACTGTGATGATGGGGGTTTGGACCCCATTGCCACAATGTTCGAAATGTGCTTCAGCTATGGACCCCACACTTACATTTTGGTCACTGTGATGATGGGGGTTTGGACCCCATTGCCACAATGTTCAAAATGTGCTTCAGCTATGGACCCCACACTTACCTTTTGGTCACTGTGATGATGGGGGTTTGGACCCCATTGCCACATTGTTCAAAGTGTGCTTCAGCTATGGACCCCACACTTACATTTTGGTCACTGTGATGATGGGGGTTTGGACCCCATTGCCACAATGGTCATGGCCTGCTTAGCATTGTGGGTGCCACACACATATATGTGTGGCACATGTGCTAGGGGGTCACATTGTATGTTCAAAGTCATGTTCGGTGTTGTAGGCATTTGACACAGTCTACACACGCTTGTCAGGGTGTTGGGGGATGTCTTCTTCTTGCATTCCCTAGGTTGTGGTGTGCTGGTTGTGTCATGCATTGTCCATCCTATGAGTGGGGGTGGTAGTAGTGGTAGGCATCCAGCCCCCCTGGGTGAGGGTGGTAGTAGTGGTAGGCATCCAGCCCCCTGGCTAAGGGTGGTGGTAGGCATCCAGCCCCCCTGGGTGAGGGTGGTAGTAGTGGTAGGCATCCTGCCCCCCTGGGTAAGGGTGGTAGTAGTGGTAGGCATCCTGCCCCCTGGGCAAGGGTGGTAGTAGTGGCAGGCATCCTGCCTCCTGGGTAAGGGTGGTAGTAGTGGTAGGCATCCTGCCCCCTGGCTAAGGGTGGTGGTAGGCATCCAGCCCCCCTGGGTGAGGGTGGTAGTAGTGGTAGGCATCCTGCCCCCCTGGCTAAGGGTGGTAGTAGTGGTAGGCATCCTGCCCCCCCTGGGTAAGGGTGGTAGTAGTGGTAGGCATCCTGCCCCCCCTGGCTAAGGGTGGTGGTAGGCATCCAGCCCCCCCTGGGTGAGGGTGGTAGTAGTGGTAGGCATCCAGCCCCCCCTGGCTAAGGGTGGTAGTAGTGGTAGGCATCCTGCCCCCCCCTGGGTAAGGGTGGTAGTAGTGGTAGGCATCCTGCCCCCTGGCTAAGGGTGGTGGTAGGCATCCAGCCCCCCCTGGGTGAGGGTGGTAGTAGTGGTAGGCATCCTGGCCCCCCTGGCTAAGGGTGGTAGTAGTGGTAGGCATCCTGCGCCCCTGGGTAAGGGTGGTAGTAGTGGTAGGCATCCTGCCCCCCGGCTAAGGGTGGTGGTAGGCATCCAGCCCCCCTGGGTGAGGGTGGTAGTAGTGGTAGGCATCCAGCCCCCTGGGTGAGGGTGGTAGTAGTGGTAGGCATCCTGCCCCCCTGGGTAAGGGTGGTAGTAGTGGTAGGCATCCAGCCCCCCCTGGGTAAGGGTGGTAGTAGTGGTAGGTATCCAGCCCCCCTGGCTAAGGGTGGTAGTAGTGGTAGGCATCCAGCCCCCCTGGCTAAGGGTGGTAGTAGTGGTAGGCATCCAGCCCCCCCTGGGTAAGGGTGGTAGTAGTGGTAGGCATCCAGCCCCCCCTGGCTAAGGGTGGTAGTAGTGGTAGGCATCCTGCCCCCCTGGGTAAGGGTGGTAGTAGTGGTAGGCATCCTGCCCCCCTGGCTAAGGGTGGTAGTAGTGGTAGGCATCCTGCCCCCCTGGGTAAGGGTGGTAGTAGTGGTAGGCATCCTTCCCCCCTGGGTAAGGGTGGTAGTAGTGGTAGGCATCCTGCCCCCCTGGCTAAGGGTGGTGGTAGGCATCCAGCCCCCCCTGGCTAAGGGTGGTAGTAGTGGTAGGCATCCTGCCCACCCTGGCTAAGGGTGGTGGTAGGCATCCAGCCCCCCCTGGGTGAGGGTGGTAGTAGTGGTAGGCATCCTGCCCCCCCTGGGTAGGGGTGGTGGTGCGCATTCAGGCCCCTGTGTGCATATGTGGCATTGGTGGTGGGCATCCCGCCCCTATGGTGCTGCTGTTGCTGGTGTAAGTATATTCTGCATCCCTCTGTGTGTGTGTGATGTGTTGTGTACGTGTTGTATGTGTTTTGTGGTTGGTGTCTGGCTTACCTTCTGCGCCGTACGCGTCCGTGCCTGTTCCGGTAGTAAATGTAGAATATTGGTATGATCGGGACGAAGGGATTCATGGTTGGTTCGTGTCGTTCGTCCTTCTCGTTGCTTCGCGTCGTCCTCGTCACTTCGCCTCGTCCTCGTCGCTTCGCGTCGTCCTCGTCGCTGCCGTGTTCGTCTCGGAGCCGTGGATCATGTTGTGGCGCGAATCGGAGCTTATGTGCGCCTCTCCCGGATGCTTTGACGCGCCGTGCGTAGCGACGGGTTCGGCGCGTACGGAAAGCGCATCGTACTCATTCGGCCGGACGGAGCTGCATTTTCCCTTCCGTGCGACTCGATTCAGCGTTTCCGGATTCGCCTCGGTCGGGGAACAGGACCTGGTTTGGGTGAGTACGGCTCGGCCGGATTCTTTGCTGTTGTGTGCATCGTACTTACTCGTTCGGTGTGCTGTACGGATCGGTCGGGAAACAGGCTTTCGCATGGCTTTTTCCCCGACCGAATGGTGTTGGGTGCGCCTCCGACCGAGATCGGAATCGACCCCTTATTGTCTTACCTACCTTATGTATGCACTTACCTGTTGGGGGGACGTCATTTCCATTGTAGGAACTCACTTCAGCTGGTCAACAACCACTGCAACAGCCAATGCGTCATTCCTACGCCTGGGTTTGGCAGGCGTAGGGATTGTGACGCATTGGCAGCGCAGCGGTAGGCTATGTCAAATAAAAAGTGGTAAATAGCATTTCATCTGTTTTAAGGTAGGCGTTTCTGACAGAACGTCTACCTAGCATAAATTAAAATCCTAAGTGGTGCAGGCCATTTTCACTCAGGTGAAAACCGACTCAGCCTGTAAAAAAATGACGCATCTGCATCCATGTAAATAGGGAGCAGATGCAGCACCACCGTTGTGTCAAAAAAAGGGATGCAATGGTGGTGCAAGGCGACGCAAGGAGCTTGTAAATAAGCCCCTATGTTTCAGAATTTTTCAAGGTCTCTGCAAGACAGAGCTGGCTCTATCAGGGAAGGTTGGGGCCCTGGGCCAGGGTCCACTTTGCCCATGCCTTAAAACGTCTATGAGTGGGTTGGAAGGGGAAGAGTCTCTGCGTCGGCTCATCAAATGTTAACTTCTGTAATGTAAGTGGTGCTCCTTGGCAAATCAGGTAAAATGAATGCAATTAATGTGAACATGTTTAAGGTAACTGGCACTTACTGGGAGCAAGAAGGTGAGCGAGTGAACTGCAGAGCCCACCCCGCCTTCTGCATATCATCTATACGGGCACTAGAGTGTCTGGAAGCGGCAAAGAAGCAAAATGGAGAAGGAGTGGGTGAGGGGGGGGGGAAGGATGCGCCGCAATGACCAAAACTGCAGAACTGGAGAACCAGGTTAGAGTCTCAGCGCTGGCTCAATGTCCTGTGATCCTGGGCAAATAACTTAAAGTAGAAATAATTAAATTAATGTGAACTTGGTAATGTATTTGGTGCTTATGTAAAGCACTTCAATGCCTTCTGGAAAAGTCATGGTCATGGCTATATAATACAAGAAAAAAGCGAGCATCAGGCAGTGGGAGTAGGCGAGAAGTAGCACCTTAATCGTGTCGGGAGCAGCGCAGGGGCATAGAATTAACTTGAATTATTCTGTGCTTGGTCCCAGCTCTAAAGAAGTGACCGGAAATTACATTACGTCTTCTCTGGCCAAATAAGGTGGCTGCAAAGAAGTCTAATGGGAAGCCAACAAATGGTAAGCAGTGGGTGGGCTCCAAGCCCTTTTTCGTATGCAACAATGACTTGTACATGAGATGCATGCGCTATCGCTTGCACTCGCAGGCTCAACCCTAAAAAAGAAGTAAATGGTTGAAACTTGGGAAAAGTGGGTGCTCTGGAAAAAATCACCAGGGATGTGGAAATGGAATGAGATATGCTGAATTATTTGAAATGGAACATGATAGAGAACTATAACCACATTTAAAACATATAGAAGACAGGAGCATTAGAAGGTGGATGATGAAAGTAAAATTGGGGCATGTCCCTATAAACATTAAATCGGAAGATGAATACAACTAATATCATGGACCTGGCTGGATTTTCTCCTACCTGCCCTTTTTATAATATTGCTCCTATTACAGTTTTCCACTTGAATGTATTTTGCACATATTTTGTAAAGGCAAGCAGGAAACTACTGCGCTTAGCTTTTAAACAACTGCAGATCCAGAAGGTTGATGAACTGCTCTCATTTGTTATGAAATGTGAAAATGTGGGAGTATGTTATAAATTGAGGCAATGTTTAAATATTGTAAATGAAAGTATGGAATGGGGAAACAGCATCATACCTCCAATTTATGAACTTTAAATGTTCTATAGAAAAATGAGAAATTGAGGTTTTTAGGTTATGGACTGTCCCATTGAAATTTCGCTGCTATTATATTATTGTACTTTATTGTATTTTGCTCATTAATTTTAAGATGTGGATGGAGGGATAGTTGGTTCGATGTTGCTGCCATTAAACCATTGTACTGGATACCATACTGCATATACCCATTTAAGGTGAGGAATTAATTATTGATTTTAGAGAGACTTCTTTTAGAGCTCCAAAGCAAATGAAACTAGTATTTTGTTTAAAAAGAATAATGTACTGTTAATGGATACTGAAGTAATTAATGTTTGTTTTGCCGTTTTGGCCTAAGATCAAACAATAAAATACACTGAAACTGAAAACTGACTGCACATGCACAAACATTTCAATGGTACACAGTACCATTCAAATATAATGGACAACGAGGTTTATTCATTTATTTTCTTACGGATAGTCATAGGTGCATCGCACACCCTAGAGAGTTCTCTTGGCCATATAGGAAGGCTGTTGAACAGATCTAACGTCCTCAAGCCTATGCCAACAGTCAAGCCTAATCGAACAAAAACTTCTTGAACATCTTGAAAAACATCTTGATAAATCTCAGGTTGTCCTGTTATATTGACAGAGTGGGGTAGAATTCCACGATTGAGCTCCTGGCACCCTAATGGCTGTGCTATTCCAAAATGTAAAACATTGTCTGCGATCACAAGCAGCAGGCTAGTGGCAGAGCTGAGGGTTTTTCAAAAGTGAATATTTTGCAAATTTCCTTCAAAGAAAGTCTGCGCATTTGTTGTAAAAGTTGTCCTGTACCATGAATGAATTTAAAAAGAAACCCTTTTATTTGCGAGGAGCCAGTACAATTAGCGCAAAGCATTTAATATGTGGTTTTCAGTCACAAAAGGGTCCTGGTAGCAGAATTGTGAAAATGCTGCAACTTGAAGATAACTTTGGATGACTGAAATTGAGTGAAGTCCTCATTTAGGCCCTGTCACTCATTCAACTGGCCACCTGCCAAATATAGAGACCCTCCCAGGCAGAGAGGGACCTCTGTGCCTTGAGTGGAGGCACCGCTGCAATGGCCCCTCTGCTCTTTCCCGCCGAGCAGGCCTCATGTTTGTTCTGGCCACTCAGCAACATTTTTTGTTTTCAGAAAACAAACTGCCGAAGTGGGAGCTTGTTTTCAGAAAACAAACTAACAATGCTTCAGGCGAGTATGCTTCGTTCGCATGGGGGCAATCAAGCCATTTCTCTAGGCGGGACTGCTATGTCTTGTGAGGCAGCGATGGCTGCCCCAGCCTATAAACGGTCCAGTGATGGACGAGCGCCAGGCCAGGGGTTTATGTTGGAACTCCTTCGAGCTCCAGGCATGAGTTAAATCTTACTGCCGGTAGAAATACAAGCTAAAAGAATAAACTAAATCAAGTGTAAAAGGTTACATGCCAGCACAGTTAGCAGGAAATTATGTATAATGTAACTCAAAGCAAAAAAATTCTAACAATAAGAGAAGCACGGTGCAAGCACCCTTAAAGCTACCGGCTGAGAAGAGAGGGGATAATAAACAGACTAACCTAAAAGCCGGTAAGCTAAAAGTGAGCCCGGTGTCATGGAATAGACAGGAATAGCAGTTAAAGCACAATCTCTGGAGTGGTGGAGATATGTCTGTGCTGCTGCCGCCAATAAAAGGCTGACCACACATTGCTCTACAGTGGAATACAAGTTCTGCCCAGTTCTAGGCACAACAGGCAAGATAAGCAAGCAAGCCCATGGTTTCACATACTAAGAGATGCTCAGGTGCTCATTTGCAATGAATCCCAGGCTTTTATAATGCTGAATAAACAGAACTCATGGTTTGTGTTACTTTGCTCTACGCAACATTGGCGCAGAACTTTACCTCCAAACCACCAACTGATATCCAATTTAACATAATAAACTAAGGGGATGGTTTAGAGTTTGACGGAAAGGTTACACCTTTGCAATGGTGATGGAGTACCCTCTCTGCCAAACTGTCGGCTCACCCACCCATTTTAGGCTGTGCAGACCAACAGTATGTGGATGATGGAGCCTACTCCGGCTCCATCACGACATACTCCACCAAAGGCCTGACAGAGTAGAGCCGGTCAGAGGTAAGCAATCTAACCATCTGCCTAATTTAGAGTGGGCCGATGGGTGGCTTTTAACTGGCAGTGAGGGACAATATTAAAAAAAAAAAAATAATAACTCCCAGCCATGGGAGAAAACTCCCATGAGGTGGGTATGAGGTCTATTAGTTTTACATTTTTGAAAAACAAACTCCAGCTATGGAAATTTGGTTTTGAAAACTGTGAAGCTTTGGACATTTTTCGGCTGACCATCTTATTCTACGGAGCCATCCCTCAAACTTTCCCTACATTGACAGGGACCAGCATGATGGGAGCTCCTATCAATGCAATGAGATGTCCGTGGGGCTGATGGATATCGTTAAATTTGGTGGACAGGATGTTGATCAGGGCAACGGGGTAAAGTACTCCGTCACCTGACAGACATTACATTATCTAGCAAACTCTAGATTAGGCACTAAAAACGAGCTAAAAAGGAACCACATTATAACTCATCCCAAAACAAATTACAACAATAGGGCGAGAAGTGAGAAAACACAAACACACACACACAAACTACCTATGAAATGAATTTGGAACATCGGATGGCATGGGAAAGCATAATAATATTTAATTAGTGCAACATGTACTATAAGCTAAAATATTATTTTAAAATACAACCATGAGAAACTACTACCAAGGCTCAGCACATCCAGGTGTGCATGCCCTAATGTCAAAAATACTTGGTATGTTCTGGTACCACCATACCTGCAAGCACACAAACACACTCATAGGAGAAAAAGAGAAAATATGTAAGCACAGCTTAATTAACGCTGCTCCCCAGCCCTACATCCAGGTGGGAACAGTAGAATAATAAAACATTTTTGTGTTGTGCATAGTGAACTACCACCATTTTGTCATTTTCATAATTGTTCCCAGGTAAAACAAACAGTATAATCAGATTAATATATCTGTGAATTGTTTATGCGCCTAATAGAAATTAGAGAGGTAAAGAGCGTCACTGTTCCAAGCGTCTTAATCGATTGGCCCATTTCTTAACTCTATACCAAGAGGCAGTGAAAACAATAGATCCCAAAAAACAAGTCAACAATCTCCCAAGCTCCCTTGTGTCAGTTCATTGTGAATAATCCAAGTCTTAGTCTGTCAGTGAGCTGTGGCTCTTTTGTCTGGCATGTTCCTGGGCTTAATTCTTGTAGTTGGTTTTGGCGATTTGAGTTGACACCTTTGTGGACCTGGCTTTGCTTTGACCCAGTGAGGCCTGGTGTGACAGATTTGGTGACCGGGGTCATAACCTGCAAGGAGATGCTTTTAATGCTGTGTGGTTTTCTGCCCCTTTTCCATTTTTTGTTCTGGAATCTGTGAAATGTGGATGATGTGTCATTTGTCTTGCCACTGATTCCAAATGGTATTGTGTGAGCACCACATATATCGTAAGCAACTTTGGAATCCTTGTTCTTTCAGCTACACTCATTGCCTACTACACCCCTTGAAGGGATGTTACATCTGCATGGCTACAGGCTTTATGTATAAGAGGTGCTTTGCTACTTCAATATTTCAGGACTGAGACTACATTTTCATGGGTACGTTATGACTTTCTGGTTACTGTTATGTTATGTTATGCCATCAGTATTTGTAGAGCACAATATTACCAACGTTTCTTGCCAACGTTTCTTGCCACTATAGTGGAAAGATAAACATTGGTTACTGACTGATGTGGACATGATATTTCACCTGCGCCTAACTTGAATTTTGCAGCTCCAAATATGTTAAGTTGTTCTGACAGAGAAGGAGGATATTTCTCAGAAATAGTTTTATTTCAATAGAAGCAGGCTTTAAATTGGTTTCTGGCTAAAATGGGAAGCCAGTGGAGGCCATAGAGTATGTGGGTGATATGGACATTTGTTCTCAGAGTGAACCAGCCTAGCTTCTCGGTGTAGTAAGAATTTAAGAGCAGTGTTGGAAGTTTGGTGACACTGCAAGTATGGCGTTTCCAAAATGTAGTCCCAAATGATCAGTGAGTAAACAGATGTTTTCACATGAGGTAACATATTTTCATCAGAATGTAGAGATGAGATTTGGCAACTTTTCCTACCATGTTTATCTGAGGTATAGGTCTGGGTGCTTAATAAGGAGTTAATCAGATCTGCCTACTGATTTGGCAGATGGGGTTGGTGCAGGTGAGTAGACCTCCAGTTTTAACAAGTCTAAAATCTTGGGGTTTGATTTACTCTTAGTACATGTTGAGAGGAGAGATAATTCAGTTTTCTGCATGGGCTATAAAAACAATGGGGCAGATTTACAAGCCCCCTGCGACACTTCTGCGCTGCCGTTGAGTCACTTTTGTGATGCAGCGGCGGCGTAAACAATGCGCCCAATTTACAACGTGTCGCATCTAGGGAGATGCGTCATGTTGTAAAGCCCTACGTCACATTATACCTGCGTCAGGTATAATGTATGCAGGGTGGGCGTTCCCATGCAGGAAAGCCTCATAAAAGTGACGCAGTGAAATCTACAAGATTTCACTGCGCCACTTCTCGGAATCCACTGCGTCTAAACCTTACGCCGGCTTGAAGCAGGCGTAAGGAGTGATGCAGTACAATAAGTATAGGCCTCAACATGCATTGCTGGAGTTGCGTCATGCTTGCGACACGACTTCAGCAATGCGTGACTTTTGGGCCAACGGATGCGTCAGAATTTCTGACGCATCTGGCAATCCTTGTGGCATGGTGCGCCGTATTGTAAATACGGCGCATCCATGGTGGCGCAAGTGGATCGCAGGCTGGGGCAGGGAAACTGACGCATCTCTACAGATGCGTCAGTTTCTTGTAAATCTGCCCCAATATTCTTTACCACCCTTATTGCCAAAAAAACAGGTAAACAAAAATAAAGAAGATCTATAGTTGGCTCTAGACACCCACAAGTGGGAGGAAACACTGCCCTCCTTGCCCCTTAGACCCTCTGCATACAGAACACACCTGTGTAGAAAGGATGTCTCATGAGGAGTGGAACCTTCATTGGACTCGTGCTCCGAGACTAGTGCATTAAACATTGCTCCTGTGAACGTCAAAGAAAATGAGAACTGGATTTCACCTATACAGAGAGGTTTTCCTGATCTTTGGCCACTGCACAAGACCAGTCCTCTGAAGGATATATGCATGGGGGGCACCTCAACAGATGTAAATCACTTAGGAGACATGATATCCTTGAAGCTCTGCTGGACAAAAGACAAAAAATCAAAGAGCACACATATAAATTATGGACCTGTGATGTCACCTGGCTTCAACAAGCTAGTAGGCATGCACCATCCTGACACATCAAGTCTATCTAAGGTGTTTGTTTCTTCTCGTCTCAGTCTCAAAAGGACCAAGAGATACTCCTTGTTCCGACTTGCATGATAGGTTCTTTTTATATTTAATGAAGGCTACTGTCCTGATTGCAGAATCATTGAACAATATTTCTAGTCAATACAGTTCCCGATATATTGACTTTTAAGATGCAATTGAGGTCCTAATCCTAAAGTCATGTACCAGTAGCAATTAGCACAGCCAGTGACATTAGTGAGTGCATGACTCCCATGGGTGCCTCTGCCACTGGAAAATCTAGACTATGTCTATAGTCTGAGATTCAGGTCCTTAGAAATTTTGGTGTCCTTGAAGCTTCACAATCGGTAAAGGCCCACTGCTACATCTGTCCAAAGAAAAGGCAGGAAACAGTTCTGTCTTTAACTTGTTTCTGCATTCCAGTGACTTGGTCTCTGCCCTGACCATCATCATTTTCTTGACTCACTAAGATGAGTGACTTTCTTTATAGTGAGGTTCTTATTGCTTCTCTGGTGGGATTTTGGGGTTAAGGACACCTTTTATTTTTATGTCAGTACTGGAAACTAAACAGCTGATGCTTGATCCCACTGAGTGGTCTAGTGTTTCACCTGAGGATGGACCAGTACATAGACTTGATTCAGAGTACCTGCTTTTGTATTCCATGCCAAAACTTGAATCCCTTGTGGGATAAGTTCTCATAACTAACAAAACACCCAAAGAGTTCCAAAGATCCACAAGCCTTTAAAGGGCAGCCTGTAGGGGCGTGGCCAAGATGGCAGCGAAGTGAGACGTGCTTTGCTGCCTCTCCGCCGACCGCCGATCTAAAGCACCGACCCGCTGCCTCCCGGAGCCGTGCTAGTGAGGGTGACGGTCTTCCCCTGGGCCATAGCACTGTGGCCTGCAGCGGGGTGGTGTTCTGCGGCCCCACACATCACCGCTGGTGAGGTCCGACCTTCGACATCGGCGCCCGCGCTGCGGCAACGGCCGCGGCCTGTGGTCGGTGGCTGCTGCGCTGCCTCGGCGCCCGACCTCTTCGCTCCCATAGCCTCCCGGGGGCTGCCTGGCACGATTCACCTGGCGCAGCTACGGATCGCCTGCGGACCGACCCCTGTTCCCGGTGGACCTGGAAGCCGAGATTCCTGTGTGAGCGGCGGCTGGGCGGCCTGCTCCCTGCCGGCGACCACGCCGCATCGAGCCGCTGGTTCCCCCGGCTCGGCTGTTCTGTTCCTGCCGGTGGGCACCGGCCCCGGGGAGGGCCCTGTTGCTCTGCTTGCCGCCCGGCCCCCAACTTCAACACCTGGACCGGTGAATTTGGGACCGAGTGGTGGATGCTGTTGGCAGTGGTGCGGCCCGATCCGGCGACGGCTGCTCCGCGCGGTCTCACCGGCCCTCCCCCAGCCCGGCCGCCTTGATCTGCCTGAGGGAGCTCCTCCTGGAGCCAGCGGGCACTGCTCTCCGCCGCCGGCCCAGGGAGGCCTGCTGCGCGGCCTGCACCTTTGTGGACCCGGCTGGATGGCCCTGACCTGTCCTGGGATGGACCCTGCGTTGTGCGACCTGCGGCCTTGCCGGGGGGGACTGGGACCGCATCCACGCCTGCAACACCCGGAACTCTAGCGGTGTACCCTGCGAGATCACCGAGGCTACCCGTGAAGGTGAGGGGTATGCACGGAGGGGTAGTGTTGGTTCACATTTTCGCTGCTCGTGAGCGAGGGGGAGGCCCGACGCCAACACATTGACGATAGCTGCTGCGAGGAGACCCCTGCGCAATCCCTCGGATCGGCCCCTGAGGTGCGGCTGCCCCAACAGACCGGTCGCGGCCGGATGTGCCAGCTTTACCTGCATCAATACTCGCTGCGACTGGCGGTCCTGGTCCTGTGGGGACGGGATAGACCCTCACCTTCGACCCTCGCTGCGCGGGACTTGTGGGGCATCGCCCTGGGCCGGGGATAGACCGCCTCCAGGGGTAAGAAACCCAGGACTCCAACGCTCTCGGGTGCTTCCTTTCCTGGCCCTCGACCCTCATAGCCTTGGACCTATCCCTCGATGCGCAGTTGGACTGTGCCCCTAGGCGCCCGCCCGCTCTACGCCGCCTTGTTCCGGCGGGGCGCGGAGACGGGCCCACTCCGCTTGCTCCCGGGGGCGTTTTTTGGGACATGACCTCCACCCGGGCCAGGAGGGACAAAACACAAAAGGACGCTAAGCCCGACCTCACCGTGAAAGATCTCTTCTCCCGCGCTCAGAGGGGCCCCGCTGCAATGGCTCACTCATCTCAGGCGACCGGGTCTTCTCTCGCACGGAGTGATACTTGTGAGGAGCCGGTGACGCGAGCCTTCCTCGAGTCCTTGTTCAAGTCCCTCCGGGAGGACCTGCAAACTGTGAAACGCGAGCTCACCTCTGAGATTAAGGACATCCGTAGAGACGTTGATTGGAGAACCGGTCGCAGCACTTGAGGACAAAGGCGATGATAGAGTCACGGAAATGACTGCACTTCAGCAGGAGGTCATCCGCATTCACGAACAACAGGTGGACCTCCAGACGCACCTCGAGGACCTAGAAAACCGCTCTCGGCGGCACAACATCAGGATCCGAGGAGTTGCAACGAACGCAGAGGCGGGGGATGTCTCTGCCTTTGTGAAAGGACTGTTTAACCATGTGTTGGGGAATGCACCGGACTTTGACATCAAGATTGACAGGGCCCACCGGGTGGGGCCCCCCAGGGCCGACATGGTTGCCCTGGCTGACATCCTGGCCTGTGTCCAGAATTTTCGCACAAAGGAGGAGATCCTCCGCACAGCCAGGTCCATGCACCCGATCGCCTACCTGGACCACCACCCCACTCTTTATCAAGACCTCGCGGCGATCACATTGCAGAAACGCAGACTCTTTTGCCCTATCACGGCCCATCTCCGCCAACGAGACATTCCATACTCCTGGGGACACCCGTTTCGACTGATCTTTCGCATGGAAGGAAAGCAATACCAGCTCCGCTCCCTGGCGGAGGTTAGCAGAGTTCTTGGAGTTGCTCTTCCAGAAGAGGAGGCGGGAAGCCGTGGCTCGGGCCCGGATGCGACGGCTTCGGCATCAGGTTGGCAGAGACAGCGCCGCCGACGGCGCTCCAAGCGGCCGGACCCTATAGAAATAGCTTTACAACAGAAGGCTGCCTTTGAGTCCCTGCCTGAAGAACTGGCGAAGACTTCATCCTCATGACTTTAAGCGGGTCTGTATGTTTTGTGATCTACAGAGGCGGGAGGTGGGGAGGTGGGTTCTCTTGGCCACCTTATGGACCCCATAGACTTTTACTGTTCATCTCGGGATGACGGACTTTTGAGTTCCAGATGTTGCCTGTTTGCGACCATCCCTTTCCTTATTGGGAGTGTTCCTATCTCGGCTTCCCCTTGGGGCCGATTGAACATTGCTTCTATCCAGACCATGTTGGATCTTACTCTTGTTTGGGTTTTTTTCTTGTCTCTCCCCTGCCTCTTGATCCTTTCCTTCTCTCTTCCCTTGCGCCTCCCTCCGCTCTTCCAATGTAGCTGGTATCGGCTCACCGCGCTTGCGACACGTGCCCCGTGCCCTCCCTCCGCTGCGACTGCCATGCACTCAGTCCTGCCCTACGCTACACGCACACTTACAGCACACCCTCTTCCCACTCTAGATGCCTCCCCATAGCCTGAAGGTCCTCACGCTTAATGTGAGGGGACTTAACAATCCCATCAAGCGCTGAGCGATCCTGGCCTACCTGGAGAGTACCGGGGCTGACATCTGTTTGTTACAAGAAACGCATTTGCTGGCCAAAGATTGTCACAGGCTTCGATCTCGGGCTTTCCCGACCCAGTTTTTCTCCTCGGGACATTCAAAATCTGCCGTAGTGGCAATACTGATATCTAGGGCCTTTAAGGGGACAGTGGTGCAGAAAGAGGCCGAAATCAAGGGTAGACTCCTCTCCTATCAACTTGCAATTGGAGGCCATACATTGATCCTGGGGTCCATCTACGCCCCTAACGAGGGACAAGAGCGGTTTCTTCATGAAGCGCTCACTGAGGCTACTGCCACGCCGGTGGACAGGCTGCTCTTGGGAGGGGATCTCAATCTAGTCCTTAACAACGAGCTAGACAGGTCGGTGCAGCGCTTCGGCCAGGTAGGTGCCCTATCTCGCGCTGGACACACTC
Organism: Calotriton arnoldi; assembly: GCA_963921515.1. Classification (NCBI taxonomy): domain Eukaryota; kingdom Metazoa; phylum Chordata; class Amphibia; order Caudata; family Salamandridae; genus Calotriton; species Calotriton arnoldi. Next base: position 665,619 of record CAWUFW010009052.1, on the reverse strand, counting down.
GGCTGGGTGACCTGGGCTTGACAGACCTTTGGAGGGACCTCCACCCAAACTCTAGAGAGTACTCTTACCACTCTAGTGCTCATAAGACCTACGCTAGGTTAGACTACTTCTTGGGCACCAAGCTGGTTAGGGACATCACACTCTCCTCCGAAATCTTAGTGGCCGCCCTGTCGGATCACGCCCCGGTAGTAGTCACTTTGACTCTGCCCCCGTCCGACCTCCTGCCCGGCGGTGGCGCTTCCGGGACACCCTCTTGCACCGCACGGACATGGTTGCCCAGATTCAGCACGCACTCGATGACTATCTTTCACACAACGACAACGCTGACACCCCTGTCTCCACTAGATGGGAAGCCTTGAAGGCAGTGGTTCGGGGAGCAATCATAGCTATCTCATCGGCAGACAATGCAGTACGTAAACGCAAGCGGGAAGACCTCACCAGGAAGGTGCGCGAGTTGGAACAGATCCATCAACGGACTGGGGCACCGCGCATCTGGCGCCAGCTAAAGGCGACTAGAATGCAGTTAGCTGCCATAGATCGTGACAGAGCAGAATACGCGGCCCTTCGCCTGCGCCACTCCTTTTATGTTGGCGGCGACAAGTGCGGTCGATTGTTAGCACATAAACTACGGGAGTCCCGGATGCCCAACGGGGTACAAGAGATCACTGATCAGGCAGGCCATACATACACCGAGGACGCTGACATTGCCGGAACCTTCCGCGACTTCTACGCACAATTGTACGACGCTCAACATCTAGAGTCGACGGCCATAGAGACCTACCTGAATCAGGTTACGCTCCCTTGCCTGTCCCCAGCGCAAGCTGACCATATAGAGCGGGAGATTCGTCCGGAGGAAGTGATTTCCGCCATCTCGCGCCTCAAGGTGGCTAAATCGCCTGGCCCAGATGGCTACACGGCGGCTTTTTATAAGAAATTCTGCCCCACGCTGACTCCTCTCCTCACGCGCCTCTTTAACTCCTTCGGGCGCAGTCCTCTCTTCTATGCTTCAGGCGGATATTGTAGTTATTCACAAGCCGGGTAAGGATAAGAAGCTTTTCGCGGCATACCGACCTATCTCTCTCTTAAATATCGACCTGAAGCTCTACACAAGTATCCTCGCGATGCGCCTAGCTCCCTACCTCCCTAGGTTAATCGACCCCGACCAGGCCGGGTTTATACCCCACAGACAGACCAGCGACAATACGAAATGGGTGCTCCATCTCATCGAAAAAGCCTCCCGAATACCGGGTGACTACATGCTCCTAGCCATCGATGCTGAGAAGGCTTTCGATCACGTGCACTGGCCCTACCTAGAGCAGGTGCTGATTCGTTTTGGCCTGGGAGAGAAGATGAGGACCCGGATCCTCACCTGTTACTGTGGCCCATCGGCTGTGGTGCGAGTTAACGGACATGCATCCACCCCATTTTCCATCCACAGGGGCACTAGACAGGGGTGCCCTCTGTCGCCCCTGCTCTTTGCCCTATATATGGAGCCCCTGGCGCAACGAGTCCGTGAGCACCTTGGGATTCCGGGAATATGCTTCGGCAGTGATACCCACACCATTAGTTTGTACGCGGACGACGTCTTGGTCACCCTGTCGGAACCTCTGACGGCCCTGGGCACCTTCTTGGAGGAGCTGAACTCCTTCGGGGGGGGCGTCCGGGTTCAAAATTAATGTCACCAAATCCACGGCCCTAAACTTTTCCATGCCGCCCCGGATGCTCGCGGACCTACAGGCGCGCCATCCTATACAATGGTCAGCTGATATTGTCCCATATTTGGGGATCCAGCTAGCCCCCACCCTACAGGCGACGAGGGAGATTAACTACACCTTCTTGCTATCTCACATTCGTGCGGATTTGCGGCGTTGGAAACATTTCCCAATCTCTTGGCTGGGCCGGGTCGCTGCGGTTAAGATGACGATCCTTCCCAAACTTCTTTATTTGTTTCAAACGCTCCCACTGCAGCCTCCCACCGGCTGGCTCCAGAGGGTACAGAAGGAACTTTCTCACTTTATATGGCAAGGCCGCAAACCAAGGATGAAGCGGTTGGTCAGCTTCCTTCCTACGAATGAGGGTGGCATAGGGGTGCCTGATCTCGCGCTGTATTATAAAGCTACGCAGCTCCGACACCTGGTGGAGTGGAGCCGGGCCGAATCGGAAAAACACTGGCTCTTTCAAGACCGGGCGATAGCGGGCACATCCCTGATGAAGATCCCTTTCCTCCGGAAGGCCCAGCGCCCCCCAAATCTCTACGCTTCTCATATAACCCGCACAACTCTGTTGGTCTGGGACCAGACAAACAGGCGACACAAACTGATGACTTTCCCTTCCCCGCTCACCCCTCTTTTTGGCAATTCAGACTTCAGACCGGGGATGTGGGAGACCTCCTTCCCTCTTTGGAGAACCACTGGTTGCCGCGCGTTAGGCCCCTTCTACGATGCCGAGGGAGTTGTGTCTTTCGCGCGGCTCCAAGCGGATTACGGTCTCCCTGAATCTGAACGTCTACGCTATTTGCAGCTACGGCATTGGGCGTTACACCCCGACATTAGAACACAAGCGCACAGATATCTCACCCAGTACGAGAGATGGCTAATCACCCGAACCTCGGACAAGAAGCTAATTTCAGACTTGTATAGAATGCTCCTTTCCCGCTACACTCACACCTTTCATCCAGGCCGGGCCCGTTCTGAGAAAGACTTGGGTCATGACTTCACTAGCAAGGAGAGGGAGGGGATTTGCTATAGGGCGCGACACACTGCGACGCACATAGGCCTCACCGAAACCTTCACGAAACTCGCATATTATTGGTATTACACCCCTGAGCGCATGCACCGCATTGACAGCGCACATAGTCCGGACTGTTGGAGAGGGTGCGGGAAGATGGGTACGCTCGTCCATCTTCTATGGGAATGCGAACACCTGACACACTATTGGACTCAAGTCCTTGACGACGTTGACAATTACTTAGATACAGAGATCCCCCGGCTTCCAGAGTACGTGCTCTTGGGGGTCCCCAACCCGCTTACCTATCCGCTAAAGTCCATTAGGGGGAAACAAATGGCGCTTGCATTGGTCTCTGCCACTCAAAACATTATTACACACTGGAAATCTACACGTACTCCAACGCTCACAGGGTGGCTTCATCGCCTTTGGCACATATTGGGCATGGAGAAGATCTCGCTCACCGCGGCTGGCAAGGGCTCGGGATTCGACGACCTATGGCAGCCCTTCCTGGCTCTCCTCGCAAAAGACTTTAGAGAGTTGACATGCCCGAGATACCTACGCCTTTTGCGTTTGACACCACCAGTCGCCCCTGCGTCAGGGGCGAGTCCTGCCGAGTAGTAATCGCCTGTCTTTATGTGGGTGGAATTGGGAGACGTGGGAGGGATGGAGGGGAACACACTTCTCTATTTTCTCTCTTCTTTTCCTTCTCTTTTTCTGGGTTTCGGGAGGGAGGGGGGGTTTATCTCTTTAGTATTCTTCTTATTGTTTGATTTTGCTGATACATTTATATGCCATTCGTTCACTTTGGAGCCCTGCGTGGCCAACTCGGCCGCACTGCTATTCCGCAACCTTGCACTATATTGCACTTGTTTCACTAAAAAGATTTAAACCATAAAGGGCTGCCTGTAGATAACGTAGGCCAGTTGTACTTAACCTGAACTCCTTGGACCCTCCAGGAGTCTGCAATGCCTACTTAGTGGGTCGGGGACTGTTTAGAAAATATATATAATCAGTAGATTAATAAAGGAGATCTGCAAAAAAAAACGAATTTGAAAATAAAAAGTTTTAAAACCCTTTGTAAATGGAAAAGAATTTGAAATTGAAAGCTAAACATAAAGCTAATGATCTTATTATGTTGATTTGTGGGTGCAGCACAAATTCAGCAAATGAAATCTAGCATGGATGATCAGTGGCCTCCATTGAAGCAGCACTGGTATGTGCCAACAAAAAGAGAGCATGCATTAGGAGGAAAAAAGACAAAGTCATATTCTAGAATCTTACATACTGCTTCAGCTTTTAGAAATAATGATACATTTTGAAAAGCTCCAAACTTTCAATTAAAATTAAAATTTCAATTTTCAAATTCTTTTTGTTTGTGAAATACATAAAATAATTCATAATTTGCCTATTTATTTGATATGTACTTGTTTCGGTGTTTGTGTAATGTTATGATGTTCACATTGTAGAAATTGCATAGGCAGGGGTCTCTGGCTTCCAGTAGTGATTCAGAGGGTGTCAACAGAAGTCAAAAGGTTAAGAACTGCTGAGGTAGGCCACAGCTTCAATGTTAGTTTGTTAGGGATTGCACCAGAAGATGCATGGATCTTTTGGGTTTCTTTGTATGTATGAGTTGTACATGTCCTATCTACTTAGCTGTATTTTAAAGTCATGTTCTTCTTTGAGGTGAAAGCATTGGCAGAACATTGAATGCATTGAATATTATTTATTGTGTCACACTGTATCTGAGATTCAATTGACTACCAAACAATAGAGTAAGCTTTCCTTCCTTGCTGTCACTGCCTAGAGAGAGTCAATTGCACAAAGAAAGCTCACTGGCTATCCAATTGAAGTGCAACATCATTGTAGCCCCTGGACACCATTGCTATACAACAAGGCACAAAAAGGTTTGAGCCAAAGGTTACTGCCTACTCCAACACCCCACCAAAAGGCCGTACAAACCCTACCACAAAGAACAAACTGCTCTCATGCTCAAGATGCAGAAATCTTCACTCCACCTCTCCTTTGAAAATTTCAGCTGCGCTCAGCAAACATTGTGTCTGAAGTACACCCTCATCATCATAGCCTGAAGCATCAATCAATCAGTAGATTTGTAGAGTACTTCTTGTCACCCATAGGGGTTTTCAAATGCTGGCAGGGTCCAATTGATTAGCCAAGTCTTCAGGTACTTTCAGAACTCTGGAAGAGATGGGGAGAAACTGAGATGAAGGGGTAGCTCGTTCCATGTCTATGCTGCTAGGTAGGAGAAGGAGCAACCTCTGCATCTACTATGACGGATGCAGGGGTGAAGGTTGGAGAAAGGGAAGCTGAGCAGAGGTGTATGGTGGGCTGATGGAACTTCAGGTGGTCGTTCAACTGGGTGGGTCTGCAGATGTGTAGGGCCTTGTATGCATGGGTCAGGAGCTTGAACTGGCATCTTGTCTGTAGAGGGAGCCAGCGTAGCTCCCTGAGGTAGTGGGTGATGTGGATTAATCTAGGGAGATACAGGATGAGTCTGTCTGCGGCATTCTGTATGGTCTGCAGTTGTCAGAGGAGGTGAGCTGTGATCCCTGCATAGAGAGAGTCCAGTTGGCTTGAGATGAGGGCCTGGGTAATGGTGCATCTTGAGCTTTGGAGTAACCATTTGAATATCTTATGAAGCATGCAGAGGATGAAGAAGCAAGAGGAAGAGACAGAGTTGACCTGGGTCATCATAGTTAGCTTGTTATCCAGAATGATGTCTAGTTTCCTAGAGTGGTCAGTTGGGGTAGAAAAAGGTCTGAGTTCTGAGGGCCACCTGGATGCGTCCCATGGGGAGCTTTTGTTTCAGAAGATCAGTACCTTTGTCTTGTCCGTGTTGATCTTCAGGCACTGGTCCTTCATCCATTTGGCGACATCTGTCACGCAGTTGTGGAAGTTGGTCTTGGTGTTGCTGGTGTCTCTGGAGATCAAGAGGATGAGTTGTGTCGTCGGCATAGGATATGATGTTGAGCCCGTGGGTTTTGACAATGCTGGCCAGAGGTGTCATATAAGTGTTCAAGAGGGTGTGGATGAGCGAGGATCCTTGGGGTACTCCACAGATGATTTCCTTGGGTTCAGAGGTGAAGGGGGGATGGCAGACTTTTTGTGTTCTTCTGGTGCGAAAAGAGGCAATCTATCTGAGAGCTGCTCCTTGGATGCCTATGTTGTGCAGCCTTGTGATGAGTATGTGGTGGGAGACTGTATTGAAGTCGCCAAGAGGGCTTGGAGGTTCAGAGCTGCAGTCTATCCTCGGGCGAGTAGGGCTTGGATGTCGCCAGTAGTCGCTATGAGGGTTGTCTCGCAGTTGTGGTTGCTGCGGAATCCAGATTGGGAGGAGTCAAGTAGGAGGTTCTGTTCCAGATGTGAGGAGAGTTGTTGGTTGATGGCTTTTTCTAATACTCTAGCCGAGAATGGGAGCAGGGAGATCGGTTGATAGCTGCTTTGTTTGCTGGGGTCTGCCGATTGTTTCTTTAGTAGGGCATTGACTTCTGCGTGTTTCCAGTCCTCGGGGAAGGTGGCCATGGCAATTGAGGTATTAAACAAGGTGGTGAGTACGTGACTGAATCTGGCTTTGCCTAGGCTGAAAATGTGGTGATGGAGCAGGGAAAATAAAAAAATTTAACCCCTAACAAATTATATAATTAATTAATTAAAAATGTTCGTTTAAATGTATTAATCAACATTGTATATGTGGGAATGGTAATATGCCAATGTATGTGCTAAATAATCTATTAATGAATGTCCGTGTGTCTAATCATAACGTAAGAATAAAAAGCGTACTAAATAAAATAAATGCATGTTTGTGCTTCATAGAAATAAAATGTGTCGTTGCAAAAACAATAGTGATGGTAAGTAAGGAGCAGCTTAAATGTCGCTTTTTGCTAGGTAACAACTAATTGGGGTATGTAGACGGGAGGGAAACGAAAGGGATATTTTTCTCTATTTTAATTATGTTTTATTTGCCTCAAATTAGTGCTTCTAAAGTAGAACCGAGTGGCGAGATAAAATGGCCGCCAGTGGGAAGATGTGCGCAGGCGCAAGGGGACACGTGGTACGGGATGAGATTGAAGAAATCTGGAGCCTCGTGATGTCTCTGAGAGGCTAGGATGCAAGAAATGGTCAAGGCTGGTGTGACCTAATTGAACTGATAGTGTGCCGTGATGATCAGGAGAGAGTCCGTGGGAAAGGAGCCCAAGAGAAAGGACAATGACTGCGGAGTTCTTGAATGTGTCAAAAGAAGATACAAATGGACTGATCGAATCGGATGGAAATGTTTAAGCGTATGGGAAAGGAAATGATCCAAGGACCCTTGAATCCAAGAGAACTTGATTAAAGAATGAATAAGCTGACATGCATGGACCAATGAAAGAAAAGCGTGATATTAATGTTGCAACAGTTAGTTAGCAAAGTTAGAATTGGGGTATAAGAGGGCCTACTCTTAGTGGGAGGGGGTCAGTTCCAGGGAAGTTCCAGAGAGTTCCAGTCAGAGTTCCAAGCAGTTCGAGAGTCGTGGTTGCAGTAGAGGAGACGGGTTGCAGGTAGCTGATGCTGACGAGCTGAAGTTGCTGTTGCTGTCTTAACTTTACAGTTGAGTATGAGAATCAGGCTATTTCTAATCCCAAAGTTAGGTTAGAAATCATTAGGCTAAATTAGGAAGCTAGGCAGGTAACTAGGGTTTTGGCTTCATGACAAAATTTCCTTTTCTGCAATAAATTGGTTATGCTTAATAAAATTGTGAATTTAAAAATGAATAATTGAATAAAGTATTAAATTCTTTCCATGCTTTTAAAATTATATAAAATTTAAGATTCTTTAAACCCAAAATGACTCAGTGGTTATTTTCCTAAATGATTGTGACATGAGTAATTGGTTGATTGTGATTCAGCTGGTCTTAATCACTATGAACTAATTTCTTAAATGAATGATTCATCGACAAAACAATGAGCAGGAATATCTTAAGAAATAACTAAAAGAAAGTGACAAATTAAGGTAAATAGATATCCTTGCTCTTCCAGCGGTACACAAAATGATGTTCTCCATTTAGTTCTCATGCTTCTCCTAGGAGTACAGAATTTCATACAGGTGAAAAAGGAAATCCAGGTGTGTGTGTGGTGTGTGTGTTAGGCGATGTTTATGGGCCCCATCGTCATGAGGATATGAGAAATATAGTTTACCCCTGGATGACCTATAAGTAACCTGGGAGGAGAATAGTTTTCATTGTACGCGCTGCATCAGATTTCTTGGTAGCAGAGTTATGGTTTTCTATAGATTAGTTTAGTGATTATTGTTTATTGATTATTGATTATTTGATGACTAACACTATATGTTGAGTCGCGTTATGTTATATGTAAGTTTTCACGCTTCTGGGATGTAGGAAGTGGAACACGTGTGGCAAGAGAAGTCACATGGAATTTGGTACATGGTCTGAATTCATTTTGGTTATAACGCAGGTTGTGTTATGTTAGGGATTTCGGTGTGAAAAGTGTGTAAATGAAATAGCAAATCACGTTTACTTGTGAAACTTTGGCCTTAATTCTCAGGAGCCTAGTCTCCACATGTGTCTTATCCCCAGAGAAACGAGTAAATTGTTTGTTTGAAAGAAGGGTAAGGTAGAGGGAAGTGCTACTTTATCGGCGAAAGTAAATAATTCTGTGGTAGGGTAGAGGTAAGCGCTGCCTACTGGAAAAACAGGATTCTTGTGTAAAAGGACAAGGCTGTCACTTTGTTTAGCGAATCAGACTATGGAATTGTTTATTTGTTGTAACTAACGAAGAAAAACAATAAAAAGAAAAATTGCCGATAAATTTTGTAAAGGAGGGTAAAGAGTAGAAGTGACGTGGAAAAGTGCCGCGCTAGGATTGGTTAGTGCACTAGTCACGTGAATACAGAGCAGGAGTGACGTAGAAAAAGTGCCGCGCTAGGATTGGTTGGTTCGCGGACGGTGGAAATTGTTCTGATTGGTACGTTAGTGTGAATCGCGCTGTAATTGGACGAAGTTCCGTACTCAGAAACAGCGTTAGAGTAAAGAGAAAACAAATAGAAAACATGCCGTATTACGAGTATGAAAGGGAGAGAACGTCATGGACAACGAAATTAAAGAATTTCTTTAAGAAAGACAAAAAGGTTGTGACTAGAGAGGGACAGGTAATTCCTCCGCCGAAATCAGCAGCTTCACATATGATGCTGAAATATGGATATCATACGTGCATATGGTTGGATAATTGGGTAAAATATACAAAGAATGATGGAGCATTGGCTTTTCCTGAAAATGGTTCTTTTAATGTCGCGATTTTACGGAATTTAAAAGAAAAGATGCTTAAATTGGAACTTAGACCTAGACCGACACAGTTTGAGGCTTTAACAGAATGGGAAGATGAGATGTACGAGAAAGAAAGATTCAGAGGTATGAAAGGTTATGAGTTCGTGCCCGGAAGATTGTGGGGAATGAATCATGAGGACAGAATAAAACGATGGAGATGTGCTAACATGACAGGAGGTTTGTTTCCAGCTTTTACAGTTGAGGAAGGGACTAAGAAAAACGGACTGAGAAAAGAAATATTTAGAGAGAGAAAAGTATATGCATGAGAGCGAAACGGATGACGAGTTGCTGGAAGATATATTAAATAAAAATCCACCTCCGTATCAACAGAATTCTACAGTGGTGACACCAAATGCGCCACCAATAGAAACTATGCGAAATAAAAGTCCAGAAAAAAGACAAGAAATAAATAGGTCACAAGAACAAATAAGAACTTCCCAAAATGAGGGAATAGAAAATGATAGTGCAAGAGAATTGGCAAGAACAACAAAAGAATTAACTGAGAAAATTAGAGAATTAACCAAGAATATGGAAGCAGTTACCGTACCCGTAACAATAGGTCCAGTAATACCAGTTTTCGAGAATCAGAAAATTGATGAACGATCTTTGGTGATTCCCTTGAGTTCGCAATTCCAAAGAGAAAAGGAAAGAATGGAAACAAGTCCAGGAACGAGCAATTTGACTAGTGCTTACAGACCAAGTCCACCTGAAAATTTGACAGTGAATGAGTGTAGCGGTAGGAAAATGCCTATGGTAACTGAATCTGCAACAGTGACACCTGAAAAGAGTGGAAATTGGACAGAAATAAATAGTACTCCTATAGGTCCGACTCCTGATGAGTTAAATGAGTGGATAAAAGCTTTTAAAATAAAAGAAACAGAAGAAAAACCATTAGATGTGATCAGATTGAAAATTGACATGGAAGAATTAATTCTAGGAACGATTGGTACAGAAAAGATAAAGAATTATCAGGATGATGAAATAATGTTTCTGTGCAAAAGTATAACATGGAGGGCAAAGAATTTACATGACAAACTAGAAGAAGTGGCCGGTGAGATTGGAATAGATTTTGCAAAAGTAAAAACGTTGCAGAAACCATACAGAGTAGATTTTTGTGAAAAAGATATTGAAAATTTGAATACAGCAGGAAGGTTGACACAGATAAAAGAGTTGATTGTTTTGTTGAGAAAATGGGGTGATGTAGACAGATGGAAGGTTAGATGGACAAAGAAGAATGAGAAAAGCGTAGACAAAGGTTCATTGGCTTTTATGATAACAGAAAAGGAACATGTTGTTAAAGAGTACCCTATGAGAGAAACTCCAGGTGGTAGTTATGTGCATGTTCCCTGGACTAGGCAGGACATCCTGTCATTTACAAATGACTTTCCAAAGTTAAGAGAAAAGCCAGTTGAGTGGTACCGACAGGTAGAAAGGTTTGTAAAGGTCTCGAAAGTGTTGTGGATAGATTTGGATGGATTGTTTGACATAGTGGTACCAACGGATCTGTGGTCAGAATGTAAGATTACAGTTGACTGGCCAACTACAGAATATCCAAGAGATCCTAAGACAGGAGCTCCAGGACCAGATGTGATGAAGAAATACGACAAGGTGATTACCTTTTTGAAAAATAAGATTCCTCCAAAAGAAACAGATTGGGTTAAGATTGATAGAACTACACAGGAAAATAAGGAGAGTGTACATGCATATTATGAGCGATTGTTGTTGGTTTTCAAACAGTATAGTGGTTATGAGGAATTAAGTGAGAAGGATATGAGTCATTTTGTATACCGATTTGTATTTGGCTTGAAACAAGAAATAAGTGATATGATTAAGCAACATATGATAAACTGGCAGAATGCAAGTGTAGATGAGGTGCTGAGGTATGCTAAGTATTGTAGTGATGAAATAGAGAGTAAACAGCGTAAGTTGAAAGAAAAAGCAATGTGGGCACAAGTGAAAGTGGCAGAAAAACAAGAAGCCCAATTGGATAATAATAATGGAAACGAATCAGGACAGAATAAGATGCGACCAAATATAGGTAAAGGAAAAGGACAAGTGAGTCTAGAAGAGGCAAAGAAGAAATGGCCATGTCATAATTGCGGAAAATTAGGGCATTGGAGAAATGAGTGTAAGTTCCCACCTAAACCTAATCCGGAACATCAATCATTAACTCCACAGGTGCAGAATGAGGTAGTTGTTCAACAAAGTCAGGTGCCACAACCACCACTTCCCAACACTGTTAACCAGCAAAGATACAGTACAGAAACAGGATTCTACGGAGGAGAGCAGGTAACACAGTTGCCGAGAGCAGCTAACATTTCCCAGTATTGGTTGCATCAGAGTGAGGATGACCCGGATGAAAGTTTCTGACGGTGCGCAAGAGAGGGGAAAGAGTACGTGCTTGGCGCAACTCTAGAGGTAGATCAGTCTGGTCCCTTTGTGGATGGAGAAGTGAATGGAGCAAACGTAACATTCCTTGTCGATACTGGAGCTACCCGTTCTACTGTTAGGTCAGTGGAAATTCCGAACCTTCCTCTCTCAGGTGAATGCATCCAAGTGGTAGGAGTTGCCAATCAGCAGATTAAAACCCCACTTACTGAATTGGTAGAAGTAAAAATTGGTTCTTTTAGAAAAATGCATAAATTTGTAGTGTGCGATTGTAGTCCTGTAAATCTTCTAGGTCGTGACCTTTTGTGTAAAATGAATTGCACGATTTATTGTACACCAGAAGGAATAGGTTTTCAGACTTCGGATGAAGATGTTTTGTATAAAGTAACTTTGATGAATCAAGAACCTGAAACGAATGGTTTATTTCCTGCATTTGATGCAGAAAAACTTCCAGAAGAACTAAAAGGTGCAGTAAAAGAAAGTGTGTGGGATTTTACAGGAGAGGACATTGGATTAATGAGAGAAGTTGATCCCGTAAAAGTGACAGTGAAAGAAGGGATAAGTTATCCAAACACGCCACAGTACAAATTAACTCCAGAAATAATTGAAGGAATAACTCCTGTGATAAATAAGATGATTGAACAGGGAATTCTGAAAGAAATCATGAGCAGTCCATGTAATTCACCTATTATGGGACTGAAAAAGCCAAATGGAACATACAGAATAGTACAGGATTTGAGAAAGATCAACAAAATAGTTGTACCATGCTGTCCAATAGTGCCAAACCCTGCAGTGATTCTATATCAAATTCCGCATGAAGCTGAGTGGTACACTGTGATAGATTTGTGTCATGCATTTTTCTCTATTCCTTTGCATCCAGATAGCCAGCCATTATTTGCATTCCGTTTCGGAGAGCGTATTTTGGCATGGTGCCGAATTCCACAGGGGTATACAGAAAGCCCCTCAATTTTTAATCAGATTCTAAAGAGATCTCTGGAAGATTTAAAAATGCCAGAAAAATCAGTGATGGTGCAGTATATCGATGACCTATTGGTAGCATCGAAAACCAAAGAGGCATGTGTAAGTGACACAATTGCTTTACTGAACCATTTGGAGAAAAGAGGACATAAGGTGTCCCCTTCAAAATTACAGTTTTGTCAGAAAGAAGTCCAGTATTTAGGGCATAAAATTGAGAAAGGAGTGCGGAAAATAGCGACAGAAAGAGTAAGAATGATTCAAGGAATGAGAGCACCAATGACTCAAAGAGAGGTAAGAATGTTTTTGGGAATGGTTGGATATTGTCGACAATGGATAAGTGGATTTTCTTTGATTGCAAAACCATTACAAAAACTGACAAAGAAAGATGTAAAAGACCCTTTTGAGTTAAACAAAGAAGAAATGAAATCTTTCAAAGAATTGAAAAAGAAACTGTGTGAGGCCCCTGCATTAGGCATGCCTGATTATGAGAAGGATTTTGAGTTATACTGCAGTGAAAGAGATGGATGTGCATTTTCAGTACTGGTACAAAAACACGGCACCATGAAGAGGCCTATAGCTTACTTTTCAGCTGTTTTAGATCCTATAGCAAAAGCATTGCCTGGATGTTTGAAAGCAGTTGCTGCTACTTGTGTAAGTCTGGAACAAAGTGAAGGTATAGTGATGGGGTATCCACTGAGAGTATATGTTCCCCATTCAGTAGAAATTCTTTTGACAAGAACAAAAACACAGTACATGACACATAGTCGGCTGACTAAGTACGAAAAAGTCATCTTGAGTGCAGAAAATGTGACCATAGATAGATGCATAAATGTAAATCCTTCGACATCATTGCCAGATGAAGAGAGTATAATTGAACAAGATGAAGTAGATCATGATTGTCTGAATGTGCTGGAATATTGCACAAAACCAAGAGCTGACATAAAAGATGAACCGTTAAAGGAATCCGATTATGTCATGTTTGTAGATGGTTCATGTTTACGCACAAAGGAAGGAGTGTTAAGTGCAGCTTATGCAGTATGCACAGTGGCAACTGTGATGGAAGCGTCTTGTCTGAAAGGAGTTAGGTCAGCCCAAGTTGCGGAACTAATTGCTTTGATTCAAGCATGTAAATTGGGAAAAAATGTACGAATCACGATTGTGACCGATAGCCAATATGGTTTCGGCATTGTACATGATTTTGGCCAGATTTGGTCACAAAGAGGATTTTTGACATCTGCAGGAACACCTATCAGAAATGGAGATTATGTTAAAAACTGCTTGAGGCGATACAGCTGCCTAAACAAATAGCTGTAGTGAAGTGCAAGGCGCATAAGAAAAACGAAGACTACATAGCGGTCGGCAATAATTATGCTGATGAGATCGCTAGATATTGTGCGGAAAACATGGCGTCCCTGAACAAAAATAGAGAAAGGGAGCATGTCTCTTGTCCTTTGCTTTTCACTAACGCAGTCGAAACATGGGATGAAGTAAGGCAGTTACAAGAAACAGCAAGAGATGAGGAAAAGGATTACTGGATTAAAGCAGGATGTAGAAGACAGGAAGATAATGGAGTGTGGGTATACAGAGATGAAAGACCAGTTATGCCTGATAGCATGATTGCAGACATGGCACGGATGTACCATGGACAAGCTCATATTGGGAGAGATGCAATGATCAGACTTTTTAGACAGACCTGGTATAACCCAAAATTCAGAGCCATTGCTGAAAGTCTTTGTCAAAGATGTCTTATTTGTCAACAGTTTAACCCAGGAAGGAAAACCGTAGTGAGTCTAGGAACAATAGGACGAGAAGGAGGTCCATTCACAAGGATACAGATGGATTTCATTGAGATGCCCCCTAGTAACAGATTAAGATATGTTCTGGTGGTCGTCTGTTTGTTCTCTCGTTGGGTGGAGGCATACCCCACAAGAAGGAATGATGGAACAACAGTGGCAAAACTTATGCTACGAGAGTTCATTCCGAGGTATGGTTTTCCAGTCACAGTTGAGACAGATAGAGGAACACATTTTCAAAATGAGTTGATCCAATTGATTTGTGAAGCACTGAGTATTAAACAAAAATTACATTGTGCTTACAGACCAGAGGCTTCTGGGGTAGTAGAGCAGATAAATGGAACAATTAAAAACAGATTGGGAAAAATGTGTCAAGCTACAGGACTCAAATGGCCAGATGCACTGCCTCTTGTTCTGATGACTATCAGAAGCATCCCTGAAAAGAAAACGGGACTCAGTCCTCATGAAATGATCATGGGACGAGCAATGAGACAAGCCCACGTACCAGTCAACAAGTTATTAACAATAACTGATGATCTAATACTGGATTATTGCAAAGGACTGGCTGATGTGGTGCGTTCTGTGTTTCATCAGGTTGGACCGGATGCGACCACTCTTGAAAGAAAACCAGCCCACGACTTGAATCCAGGAGACTGGGTCCGTATTAAAGTCCACAGGAGAAGAAACTGTCTAGTTCCGCGTTGGGATGAGCCAAGACAGGTAATCCTAGTAACAACGACTGCTGTCAAGTGTGCAGGAGTGAAGAACTGGGTTCATGCCAGCCACACAATCAGAATTCCAGAACCTACAGATCGACATGTGAGTCGGCGTCTGGAAGTGTGGGATAAAAGTTTAACGGCGGGAACAACCAAGATAAAAGAAAGGGTGCCAGAACTTGAAGATCGACCTGAAAGTCGACATCTGGAGACCCCAACGGAAAACACCTCTATAGAAGAAGAGGAACAAGAAGAAGAAGAAGAAAGAAATTCAGAAGTTCCAGAACTTGAAGATCGACCTGTAAGTCGACATCTGGAAATATCTGACACAACTTCAGGATCTGATGATTCAGCTGCAAATTGGGAAGAATTCCGAAAGAGAACTTGGGGTTATAAACCAATTAGAGAAGAAACTGAGCAAGAAATTGAGTTAGATGAACAACCAAGTACAAGTTATGGTGGAAATCATTCAGAAACAATATTAATAGATGAAGTAGGGAAAGAAGTACACAAAAAGTTAGAAAATCGAGAAGAACCCCGAGGAGCAATAGGGATAGATAGAGAAACAGGAGAACAGGGAAATTCAGAAACAGATAAGGAGGAAAACACCAAATCGGAAGAACCCCGAGGAGGGACAGTGATAAGGGAAAACAAAAAGGAGAAGACAGATCCACCAGTAGGAGATGACGAGATTATAAGTTTCAAAATAAGAGACAATAGTGAGACAGTTGAAACAGAAACAGAAGAAAGTGGAGGAGAGGAAAAAGCAAAGACTGAGTCAAGAAAAAGAAATTGGAAATCAGAAAGAGAAGAAAGAGAAGGTGAAGCCAAAAGGCCAAGAAAAGGAGATAATTGGCCCAACAGCTATGTAAGAAAATTGAGATATAGAATAATAAGAGCAGAGGATGAAGATGCTGAACAAGTAAATGAGGTGACAAGTCAAAAGGGACAAGAAAAACCCAGTGGAAAAAGATTACAAAAGTCCAAAAGGACAAAGAAAGTGAATTCAAAATTTAAGTCACCTGAGTGGCTGTATATTGCATTAACTGATTACAAAGAAGAAGAAGAAAACACTCACGGAAACCAGAGACTGAGAAGTCGGATGGGAAAAGGTGAGATGCAACGAAACTGAAGTGAAGACTTATAGTGCTTCTGCCGGACGTGACAAATTTACTGGACGTGACAAATCACCGGATGTGACAACGAGAGAATTCTGGAGAGAATTAAAGAAAGTACCAAGCAAAGACTTTTTGAAAGCAGAGTGGCGTCTAAGTCATCTTGAGGTGTAGTGACACAATTTTCTGAAACTTAACAAATAGAAAAAACAAAATGGAAAATAAAAGCGATAGAAGAGATAAATGTGAATTTATAAAGAGATGGTGCAAAATGTGCTGCTTTTGTACAGGGTTATTAATGACCATATGGATAGTTTTAGCAATCACAATTCCTATTAGTGTAGCTGTGATAGAAGCAAAGAATGATACTAAACAAGAAAAAGAAACTAATATTAAAGAACAAGTTGTTTTAAGAAGTAGTGCAGAGTTGCATAAGGATAGGTCAGTAACAGATTTCTCAAAGAATGTTTTTACAAAGTTGTTGTATGAGTACGTAAAAACAATGGAAGTAAGAGATTGTTATGTTTGTATGCAGTTGCCTGCATCAGTATCGGAAGGTGTGACTTATCATCACTTACCTTTGACTTATGGAATAACATGTAGTGTAATAGCAAGTTTATTTTATAAAACAGGTAGATTAGAATCTTATTATACTGATATAGATAAGATATTTGCAAACATTCCAGTAGTACCAGAACTTAACAAAGTAAAACCAGCAAAAGTTTTAGGAGAATTCTTTTAGAACATAGAAAATTAACGTTAGAAGAAATAGTTAGTAACAACCTTACCTGTGAGTTAAAGAAAGAAGAAAAGGTATTTTTAGACATGGTTGAAGAAAGAAGAATGACATTTCAAAAAGAAGCAATAAAAGAAGAAGGAAAACGTTTATGGACGTTTGAGGAAGGAAATCATGAAGGGAAAAGGATAAATGCAGCAATGACTTTAGATTGGCCACAAACAGGAAAGTTGTGCATTAAGAGAAATAAGACAGTCTATGACAATTACTTTGTAGGTTCCAGTATCTGCCATGACAATTATCAAATTCTGGGAGGTTGGGGATTCAAAGGTGGAAAGGACCCAATATTTCCAGGTATCTATTATATTTGTGGGAATAGAGCTTATTACAGGTTACCGGACCATTGGTATGGAACTTGCTATGTAGGCCTGGTCTTTCCAAAGATTTTTCACATGGACAGAGAAGAAAAGGGAACATACAAGATGATTAATAGATTTACACGTAGAAAAAGGGAAAGTTTTTCAGAAATTGTAGGTGATATTTTTGGAGCATTAATACCAGCAGTGGGAATATCTTTGAATGCATTTAAAATTCGGAAGTTATCCACAGTAGTAGATCGTTTGTCTACAGATACTGCGGGAGGGTTCTTAATGGTAAATACCGAAATGGTTGCCATGAGAGCTATGGTGATGCAAAATCGGCTTGCCCTTGATATTCTTTTGGCAAAAGAGGGTGGAGTCTGTGGAATGTTGAAAGTCCAACATTGTTGTACTTACATTCCGGATAACAGTGAAAATATACAGAAGTATATTACAAATATTACAAGTCTGCACAAAGAATTAGTTCCACTGGAGGTTGAAAGTGTTTTGGGAAAACTTGGTAGAGGGTTTTCCTCAGTAGCAAATTGGTTAACTAGGATGAGTAAACTAGTAATAGGGAAAGTTATAATAGTAGCAACTATAGTGATATTGTTAGCCATGACATTGAAAATAGTAATAACATGTATAAAGAGAAAAGTAAGACAGAATAAGATAAGAAGAAATAACAGAATAATGAGAGAAAGAGAGAGAGAAATGGGTGAAATTGAGTTGGAGAAAATGAAAGAAAGCATGTATAAAGAGACTAAAAGGCAAGATGAAGAAGAGACAGAGATATGAATAACAGAAAGTAAAGGATGAAAGACATGCTGCCTGAAAAGAAGTATGACTTGGGTTTTATGTGGTGATTTAAAAATCACCAAAGGGGGAGTTGATGGAGCAGGGAAAATAAAAAAATTTAACCCCTAACAAATTATATAATTAATTAATTAAAAATGTTCGTTTAAATGTATTAATCAACATTGTATATGTGGGAATGGTAATATGCCAATGTATGTGCTAAATAATCTATTAATGAATGTCCGTGTGTCTAATCATAACGTAAGAATAAAAAGCGTACTAAATAAAATAAATGCATGTTTGTGCTTCATAGAAATAAAATGTGTCGTTGCAAAAACAATAGTGATGGTAAGTAAGGAGCAGCTTAAATGTCGCTTTTGCTAGGTAACAACTAATTGGGGTACGTAGACGGGAGGGAAACGAAAGGGATATTTTTCTCTATTTTAATTATGTTTTATTTGCCTCAAATTAGTGCTTCTAAAGTAGAACCGAGTGGCGAGATAAAATGGCCGCCAGTGGGAAGATGTGCGCAGGCGCAAGGGGACACGTGGTACGGGATGAGATTGAAGAAATCTGGAGCCTCGTGATGTCTCTGAGAGGCTAGGATGCAAGAAATGGTCAAGGCTGGTGTGACCTAATTGAACTGATAGTGTGCCGTGATGATCAGGAGAGAGTCCGTGGGAAAGGAGCCCAAGAGAAAGGACAATGACTGCGGAGTTCTTGAATGTGTCAAAAGAAGATACAAATGGACTGATCGAATCGGATGGAAATGTTTAAGCGTATGGGAAAGGAAATGATCCAAGGACCCTTGAATCCAAGAGAACTTGATTAAAGAATGAATAAGCTGACATGCATGGACCAATGAAAGAAAAGCGTGATATTAATGTTGCAACAGTTAGTTAGCAAAGTTAGAATTGGGGTATAAGAGGGCCTACTCTTAGTGGGAGGGGGTCAGTTCCAGGGAAGTTCCAGAGAGTTCCAGTCAGAGTTCCAAGCAGTTCGAGAGTCGTGGTTGCAGTAGAGGAGACGGGTTGCAGGTAGCTGATGCTGACGAGCTGAAGTTGCTGTTGCTGTCTTAACTTTACAGTTGAGTATGAGAATCAGGCTATTTCTAATCCCAAAGTTAGGTTAGAAATCATTAGGCTAAATTAGGAAGCTAGGCAGGTAACTAGGGTTTTTGGCTTCATGACAAAATTTCCTTTTCTGCAATAAATTGGTTATGCTTAATAAAATTGTGAATTTAAAAATGAATAATTGAATAAAGTATTAAATTCTTTCCATGCTTTTAAAATTATATAAAATTTAAGATTCTTTAAACCCAAAATGACTCAGTGGTTATTTTCCTAAATGATTGTGACATGAGTAATTGGTTGATTGTGATTCAGCTGGTCTTAATCACTATGAACTAATTTCTTAAATGAATGATTCATCGACAAAACAATGAGCAGGAATATCTTAAGAAATAACTAAAAGAAAGTGACAAATTAAGGTAAATAGATATCCTTGCTCTTCCAGCGGTACACAAAATGGTGTTCTCCATTTAGTTCTCATGCTTCTCCTAGGAGTACAGAATTTCATACAGGTGAAAAAGGAAATCCAGGTGTGTGTGTGTGTGTGTGTTAGGCGATGTTTATGGGCCCCATCGTCATGAGGATATGAGAAATATAGTTTACCCCTGGATGACCTATAAGTAACCTGGGAGGAGAATAGTTTTCATTGTACGCGCTGCATCAGTGGTGAGGGTATCGGTTCATTGAGGCCCCTGAGTGGACTGAGTTCATGTTGGAGGCGGAGACCTTTGGGGGCGAGCTGGCTCCATTTGGTTAGTCCGATGTCTGTGATAGTAGCTGGGTCGTTGTGTTGGTTGAAGAAGTCGGATTGCCTTGTGCTGGGGTTTGAAGTTTCTATAGATGTTGGTGCTCTCGTCATAGAAGAAGCTTACAAGGTTATTGCAGAGTCCTTTGAGGGGTTACTGTTGTTTGCTGCGGCTGAGGGCTTGGAGAGTTCTTTGATAATGTTGAAGAGTTCTTTGCTGTTATTGGAGCTTGATTTGATGTGTGAGGCTAAGGGCTTTTTTCACGATTCTCTCAATTGTCAGTGGTAGAGTGTGAGGGCTGTCCTAAATGGGGTCTTGTCAGTCTTTTCCTTGCTGGTGCCCCACCTCCATTCCAGTTGTTTACAGTATCATTTAGTAGTTCTGAGGTTTTCAGTGTACTAGTTAGACTGCTTGGTGGGCCTTCTGTGGATGTTGTTGTTGATGGAAGTGATGCTGTGGGCGCTGTTGGTGATCCAATTGTTGAAGGTTTTGATGTTCTGTCTAGGTTGTTGGAGGAGATGGGGTGGGTGGTGCTGAGGGCATTGATCCATGCGTCCTTTGAGTTTTTGCCCCAGCTGCAGTGAGGGGTGTAGGAAGGTGGAATCTGACTATATGGTTGCCCCCACTTTTTTTATGGTGTTTTGCTGGTTTATGACTTAGTTGGACTGGGATCCTGCTATTCAGGGCCCCAGTCTATCTGCTTTCTCTGTAAAAGGTTTCCATGTGCCTTAGGCACATCTCTGATTGGAATCTGTAGTGCCCTTATAAGTCCCTAGTATATGGTATACTATGTACCAAGGGCATAGGTACCTCAGAGGCCTGCCAGGGGCTGCAGCATGTATTATGCCACCCCTGGAAGGCCATCCAAACTGACACCACAGGTCTGCTACTGCAGCCTGGGTAAGGTGGTGCATGCACCCCTTACTGTGATATAGGTTACCTATATCACTAAATACATACACACATATAAACCTATAAGTCGCTCCTAAGGCAGGCCTTGTCAATCCTAAAGGCAGAGTGCATGGTTCCTATGTGAGAGGGTGCCCCTGCATGAGCAGGGCCCCTCTGCAGTGTTCGGAGACCATCTCTGATGCTGTTTGTAGTGCAGCCTGACCATATACTCTTAAGCGCATTATAACCTCGCGGTAAAATGCTAACTTTGGAATGGCTGCACCTAAACATGTCGTGTTTGGTGTCAAACATCTTGGAATACTACCCCCCCGCCAATTCTGGCGGCGGGGGTAGCATTCCACCCTTCTAGAGGGAAGGACATGTTAACTCTGACTAACCCGGTAACTTCTTTCCAGAGCCCTGGCATCACAAAATGGATGCTGCTGCCACAGACACGAGTCTGGCCTCCTGCTGCTGGACGAAACTCCGGCAGGGGAGGCCTGGACAATAGGTTTCCTGTCCCAGGGAGGTGTGACCACCTCCCCAGACAGGATAATGTGTATTGGGGCTGGGCGGGAGCACCATCTGTGTGCTTTGAAGTCCTGCACTGGGGGCACATTTGGTGTCCCTGTGCATACCCCAGTTCAAACCGGATCAGGGGCTTGCAGCCCCTGCTTTGGCGCGAACTGGACAAAGGGAAAGGGGTGTAGCCACCCCTCTGCCCTGACCCACCCATAGGTGGGGCCACAGAGTAGTCCAACCCCTATCTTTAGTATAAAGATAGGAACCCAGTCCTTAGGACTTTAGATTATCCCTGGACGAAACTCTGAAACTGAATCCTGGACCTTCGACGCTCTACTCACGATTAGAGGACAGAAGAATCTCCCTTGGGGTCAAGGAGTGACTCCCCTGCTTGGCAGGCACCAAAGAAGCATCTGTCCGGTTCGCATTTCTGAAGCTCCCGTCGGACGCCGAAGTCATCGCATCACCAGAGGTAGATTCTCAGATTTCCCCG
Source organism: Calotriton arnoldi (assembly GCA_963921515.1). Taxonomy (NCBI): domain Eukaryota; kingdom Metazoa; phylum Chordata; class Amphibia; order Caudata; family Salamandridae; genus Calotriton; species Calotriton arnoldi. The sequence goes on along the minus strand of CAWUFW010009052.1, from coordinate 643,950 downwards.
AGGCTACCCTGAGTACCCAGCAAAGCTGAGGCCCGTGGCTATTGTGGGTGACTTGAGACCGTGACCCCTGGACACCGAGCACATTTGCAAGTGCATCCTCTTCTGGGTCTCCCAAGAAGTCGTGCTTTGGGCTCCGAGTAGCCCTAGCCTCCAGCACCACCTGCACCGAAGATCACTGGCCCCCACTCCACGAGTGTCCTGTAAGCCAGCTCCACGTGTGGCGTCACGAGGCTCCTTTGCGGTCGCTAGACCGTTGGCTAGTAGCCCTTAACGAAGGCCAATCTTTTCCTAACTTGGCATCCTGGTTGCTCCAGGCCTGCCCTCACTTACCCTCACTGGGTGAGTTCCCCAGACCTTGCTGGTCTGCACCATCGACGATCTTCCTCTGCATCAAGACTTGCCGTTGCCAAGGCTTGTTGGGTCCAATCCGGTCGCCGACACCTCAGCACTCGACAAACATTGTGTACCAGCCCGAATCCTGCTTCTGGTCACCGACAACGTCTCCTGGACCTCGTGGCTGAAGAGTCAAGACAACTGTCAATGCACCTGAAGCACTCGACATCGGTGGGCATCTGTCCATCGCCTTCCTGGTCACTGGCTAGTGACCCAGACTCTGTCCCCTCTGTTCTTCAGAACTCCGATCCACTCTTGGATCCACCTGGACACTTTTCACTTGGTCGCCAGCAGCACTTTGCAGCAGATCGCCATTCAAATCGACGACGAAACCCGACCCCGAAAGGCACCTATGCACCCGGCTTCCCTGGGTGAGGTAACACGAGTACTCCGGTGCTCCCGTGGGTAGAGACTCTTCAAAGTCCTAGATCTCAAAGGGTTTGGTCCAAGTCCTCTTTTAAGTGTCCCTTTTCTCTAATTTCCCGATCACGACTTTCTCCATAGAAGTCAACGGCGTATCGCGGTTGTGTATTTACACTGCACGCGTCTCCCGTGGGTCCCCTGGGTCACTACCTTGGGTGGTTCCTTGTGGTCCAAGCACTTCTAGAGGCTCTAGGCCTAGTGTCTAGTTCAGTCGTGGTTCGCATACCACTTTATTGGTATATGGTTTGGCACGCCCCTAGGGCCCAAACGTGTATTTGTGCTATTACTGTGTTTAAATAACTTCTAACTTATGTATTTCGAACTCTAGCCTCATAAAGAGACTAGAGGGGTGTGTTTAGCAATAAATACATATATTTTGAATATATACCTGGTGTGGTGCTCTTTCATTTGATCACTCAAGAGATTATAGACTGGTAAAACAAGCTGCTTTACATTCCTTCAAGACTTAGCCTGAAGGCTGCTCTCCATAGCTACCACTAGGATAGCTTTCAATAAGGTTGTCTTTAACCTATCTCCAATAAGGGGTTGTTTGGACTGGTGCAAGGTGCCCACTATAATTAGTGGACAGCATATACCAGGCCAACTTCTCACATTGGTGTGCAGCGTGTGGGATTCCAGCTTGCTATTGTTTTACCAGATAATCTCAATTGAATTGATCAACTGAAAACCACTAAAGGTACCTAAGGTACATATAATTTAAGCTTAGAATACAGTAAGTTCTACTGAACTTAGAGTTGTGTGTTAAGGGATAGCACAACCCTTTCTACAACTCAAGAGAGTTTAGTAGGCCACACTAGAGTAGGTAGTGCATACACCACACCACACTAGTAATGTCTTTAAGGGCAGGATCCAAAGAATCCTTGCAGGAAGCCATTGAGCTTCCACCCTCCAAGTATGATACACTCCCATTCTTGGAATTGAGAGCTTTATGCAACTTGAGAAAAATAAGGACAGGCCAAAGCCCCACCACCCAACACTTCAAGGAGTTGTTGGTGGCTTATGACCTTAGTAAGCCCTTGGGGACTGAAGGGGTAGGAGCTGAGGGTGGGGCAGAAGATGAGGTTGGGAATGGGGGTACCAGTACCCCCAGCCCCCCCTCTGAAACTGGCCAGGAGGGCGACAATGGCCCTGACCTGGATAATCCAACCCCTCCTGAGGAAGAGGAAGAGGAGGATCAGAATGATGCTCCCTTTGTCCCCCCAGGAAGGATTGTGAGTGTGCCCAGAAGGTCTAGATCTTCTTCTCAGGAGTCTAACCACTCTGGCACCTCAATAGGGAGCTCTGTCTCATCTCATAGGAGGGAATCCTCTCATGAGAGAAGAAAGAGGCTGGTTCAATATGAGGAAGCTCAGCTTGAACTCAAAAAGAAGCAACTAGCCATAGACAGGGAGTCCCTAGATCTCTTTAGAGAGAGAAGAAAGTTGGGACTAGAGTCCCATGGTGGCAGCAATATCCCTAGAGATAGGGACAGGTCTTATGACCATAGAAACCTAAACAAGATTGTCCCTCCCTACCAGAGTGGGGATGACATCCACAAATGGATAACTGCACTGGAGAGGGCCTGTAAAGTTCAGAAGGTCCCCCAGAGGCAGTGGGCAGCAATCTTGTGGCTCTCCTTTGCAGACAAAGGTAGAGACACGCTCCTCACTGTAAGAGAAGAGGATGCTGACAACTACACAGTCTTGAAGAGTGCTCTGATAGATGGGTTTGGCCTAACCACTGAACAGTATAGGTTGAAGTTCAGAGACACCCAAAAAGCTCAGACTCAAGACTGGGTTGATTTTGTAGATTGTGCTACAAAGGCTCTGGAAGGTTGGATACATGGCAACAAAGTGCATGACTTTTTAGGATTGTACAATTTGATTATGAGGGAGCAGATCCTTAATAATTGTCAAAACCAGCTTTTGCACCAGTATCTGGTGGACTCTGATCTGACCTCTCCCCAAGAATTGGGAAAGAAGGCAGACAAATGGGTCAGAACCAGAGTAAAAACTAGAAATCAGGGTGGTGACCAGAAGAAAGATTCTACTAAGTCCCAAGAGAAAGGTGGGGATAAATCTAAGGATAAGTCCCCTACAGGGCCCCAAAATTCCTCTTCTTGGGGTGGGTCCCAAACTCCTTCCTCTCCTGAAAAGAAACCATATTGCCATGTCTGTAAAAAGCCTGGGCACTGGAAAACTGATCCCAGTTGCCCCAGGATTGGCAATAAAGAAAATGTTCCTCCCACAACTACTACCACCCCTCCTGGTACTACCAGTAGTAATCCTCCAGTTGGGAGTAGTGCACCCAAAAAGTTAGGTGCTTTTGCAAGAGGAACAGAGGTGGGCCCTAGTTTAGACAGGGACCCCTCAACAGACTCCTCTGACTCTGATGGTGGTATAGGATTTGCCACCTTTACCATGGGTCCCATAGCATTGGGCAGGTACAGATTGGAGCCAATAATTAATGGTCAGAAAGCTGTGGCATTTAGGGACACAGGGGCTAGTGTCACCATGGTGGCAGGGAAACTAGTTCCCCCTCACCAGCTTTTACCTGAGTTTAAATACCAGGTGACCAACATTGATGGTGTCAGAACAGATCACCCCATGGCCATAGTCAATCTCAGCTGGGAGGGGGTCACAGGCCCAAAAAGAGTGGCAGTGTCCCCAACCCTACCTGTAGATTGCCTGATGGGCAATGATCTGGAAATTTCAGCCTGGGCTGAAGTGGAACACCAAACCCATCTCAGGATGCTGGGCGTCCCTGTAAAGGTTAGTGGGGCTGTAATGGCCACAGCCTCAGCCCAAGAATTTGGAAAGATGGAGCCTGAAAGAATGGCCCACTCTCCCCCAAAAGAGAGCACAAGGGTTGAAGAAAAGTCTTCTTCCCTCCAGACAGTAGGTAAGGGTCAGCCTCCTCAGGGAACTGACCCTACCCCTAGTGAAGGAACTGCCCCAGAGGTAGTCAGGCCTGGCCTGGCCACACCCCTGATGGCAGAGGACCCTTCCAAGGTGGTACCCAGTCTGGAGCAGGTAACCTGCCCCTCTCTACCCTGCCTCAGCCAGCCCAGGGCTGCAGAGGTCAGGGAGGTCAGTGGACCCCCAGGGCCCCCTGTCCAGAGGAACCCCCCATCAGCAGATTAGGGGCACCCAGTCTAGTAGCCCTAGCCAGGTGAAAACTCCTCTACACACTGAGGGATCCCCCATGCCTTTATGTAGGGACCTCCCCCAGAAGGACTCTGGTAGGCAAGGGCAAACCTGGGACCTGAAGGTTCCAAACCTGCCCTGTCCCTCCAGTAGTCCATCCAAAGGGACCCAACCCCCAGCTGTAGGCAGCCAAAGGTTGACCCTTAGAGCAAAGTGCAACTCAGTCATGGAAAGGCAGGCATACATGGTGACCAGTGATCTGAGGAAGCTGAGGCCAACATTCCTAGGGCCTCACTTCCCTACTCAGACACCTCACCAGCCTTGTACTTTACCTAAGCACACCACAGGTAGTGATTCCCCATGGTGGAGACCCTCTTATACCCTTAGGGTGAGGGATTGCTTAGTGGACCATAAGACAGGGGGCAACCATGCTAGTGCAGGTGCTTCCTTATATGACCACTTAGTCAATGAAGGCTCAACTGGCCAAGGTTAGCCTTATCTCCTTTCGTTTGGGGGGGTTATGTAGGAAGGTGGAATCTGACTATATGGTTGCCCCCACTTTTTTTATGGTGTTTTGCTGGTTTATGACTTAGTTGGACTGGGATCCTGCTATTCAGGGCCCCAGTCTATCTGCTTTCTCTGTAAAAGGTTTCCATGTGCCTTAGGCACATCTCTGATTGGAATCTGAGTGCCCTTATAAGTCCCTAGTATATGGTATACTATGTACCAAGGGCATAGGTACCTCAGAGGCCTGCCAGGGGCTGCAGCATGTATTATGCCACCCCTGGAAGGCCATCCAAACTGACACCACAGGTCTGCTACTGCAGCCTGGGTAAGGTGGTGCATGCACCCCTTACTGTGATATAGGTTACCTATATCACTAAATACATACACACATATAAACCTATAAGTCGCTCCTAAGGCAGGCCTTGTCAATCCTAAAGGCAGAGTGCATGGTTCCTATGTGAGAGGGTGCCCCTGCATGAGCAGGGCCCCTCTGCAGCGTTCGGAGACCATCTCTGATGCTGTTTGTAGTGCAGCCTGACCATATACTCTTAAGCGCATTATAACCTCGCGGTAAAATGCTAACTTTGGAATGGCTGCACCTAAACATGTCGTGTTTGGTGTCAAACATCTTGGAATACTACCCCCCCGCCAATTCTGGCGACGGGGGTAGCATTCCACCCTTCTAGAGGGAAAGACATGTTAACTCTGACTAACCCGGTAACTTCTTTTCAGAGCCCTGGCATCACAAAATGGATGCTGCTGCCACAGACACGAGTCTGGCCTCCTGCTGCTGGACGAAACTCCGGCAGGGGAGGCCTGGACAATAGGTTTCTGTCCCAGGGAGGTGTGACCACCTCCCCAGACAGGATAATGTGTATTGGGGCTGGGCGGGAGCACCATCTGTGTGCTTTGAAGTCCTGCACTGGGGGCACATTTGGTGTCCCTGTGCATACCCCAGTTCAAACCGGATCAGGGGCTTGCAGCCCCTGCTTTGGCACGAACTGGACAAAGGGAAAGGGGTGTAGCCACCCCTCTGCCCTGACCCACCCATAGGTGGGGCCACAGAGTAGTCCAACCCCTATCTTTAGTATAAAGATAGGAACCCAGTCCTTAGGACTTTAGATTATCCCTGGACAAAACTCTGAAACTGAATCCTGGACCTTCGACGCTCTACTCACGATTAGAGGACAGAAGAATCTCCCTTGGGGTCAAGGAGTGACTCCCCTGCTTGGCAGGCACCAAAGAAGCATCTGTCTGGTTCGCATTTCTGAAGCTCCCGTCAGACACCGAAGTCATCGCATCACCAGAGGTGGATTCTCAGACTTCCCCGAGGCTACCCTGAGTCCCCAGCAAAGCTGAGGCCCGTGGCTATCGTGGGTGACTTGAGACCATGACCCCTGGACACCGAGCACATTTGCAAGTGCATCCTCTTCTGGGTCTCCCAAGAAGTCGTGCTTTGGGCTCTGAGTAGCTCTAGCCTCCAGCACCACCTGCACCGAAGATCACTGGCCCCCACTCTACGAGTGTCCTGTAAGCCAGCTCCACGTGCGGCGTCATGAGGCTCCTTCGCGGTCGCTAGCCCGTTGGCTAGTAGCCCTTAACGAAGGCCAATCTTTTCCTATCTTGGCATCCTGGTTGCTCCAGGCCTGCCCTCACTTATTCTCGCTGGGTGAGTTCCCCAGACCTTGTTGGTCTGCACCATCGATGATCTTCCTCTGCATCGAGACTTGCCGTTGCCAAGGCTTGTTGGATCCAATCCGGTCGCCGACACCTCAGCACTCGACAGACATCGTGTACCAGCCCGAATCCTGCTCCTGGTTGCCGACAACGCCTCCTGGACCTCGTGGCTGAAGAGTCAAGATGACCGTCAACACACCTGAAGCACTCGACATCGGTGGGCATCTGTCCATCGCCTTCCTGGTCACTGGCTAGTGACCCAGACTCTGTCCCCTCTGCTTTCAGGTTCTTCAGAACTCCGATCCACTCTTGGATCCACCCGGACACTTTTCACTTGGTCGCCAGCAGCACTTTGCAGCAGATCGCCATTCAAATCGACGACGAAACCCGACCCCGAAAGGCACCTATGCACCCGGCTTCCCTGGGTGAGGTAACACGAGTACTCCGGTGCTCCCGTGGGTAGAGACTCTTCAAAGTCCTAGATCTCAAAGGGTTTGGTCCAAGTCCTCTTTTAAGTGTCCCTTTTCTCTAATTTCCCGATCACGACTTTCTCCATAGAAGTCAACGGCGTATCGCGGTTGTGTATTTACACTGCACGCGTCTCCCGTGGGTCCCCTGTGTCACTACCTTGGGTGGTTCCTTGTGGTCCAAGCACTTCTAGAGGCTCTAGGCCTAGTGTCTAGTTCAGTCGTGGTTCGCATACCACTTTATTGGTATATGGTTTGGCACGCCCCTAGGGCCCAAACGTGTATTTGTGCTATTACTGTGTTTAAATAACTTCTAACTTATGTACTTCGAACTCTAGCCTCATAAAGAGACTAGAGGGGTGTGTTTAGCAATAAATACATATATTTTGAATATATACCTGGTGTGGTGCTCTTTCATTTGATCACTCAAGAGATTATAGACTGGTAAAACAAGCTGCTTTACATTCCTTCAAGACTTAGCCTGAAGGCTGCTCTCCATAGCTACCACTAGGATAGCTTTCAATAAGGTTGTCTTTAACCTATCTCCAATAAGGGGTTGTTTGGACTGGTGCAAGGTGCCCACTATAATTAGTGGACAGCATATACCAGGCCAACTTCTCACAAGGGGCATTGAGCAGACTGGGGGCGGAGGTCCGTGAGCTAGTGATGATGAAGTGGACGATGGAGTGGTCGGTCCAGGTGAGTTCTGTGGTGTGGCTGTACCTGATGTGGTCGCTGGAGGTGAAGATGGGGTCTAGCGTGTGGCCTGCATTGTGCCTGGGGTCGTGGATGAGTTGGGTGAGTCCCACTTTGCTCATGCTGTCGAGGAGGTTTGATAGTGTTGATGTCAGTGTGGTCATCAAGATGGAAGTTGAGGTCGCAGAGGAAAATGTAGTTGTTTGAGTCTATGGCAAGGGGGGCGATGAAGTTGGTGATAAAGTTGCAGAAGGCTGAAGTTGGCCCCAGAGGATAGTAGGTGAGGGTGCCTCTGATGGAGGTTTTCTGTTTATTTGGTGTCAGAAGTTGAGGTTTTTCATGGTTGTGGCGATCTCGTCATTTGTGGTGGTGCATTGGATGGATTCCTTGTGTATGATGTCGATATCTCCACCAGGTTTGTTGATGCAGTTGCAGTCGGTGCTCTTGTATCCTTCAGGTATTGTGATGGCGATGTCGGGTGCGGAACTGGGGTTGAGCCAGGTCTCAGTGAGGAAGAGGACATCGGATGTGAGGGTGGAGATGAGGTCCCAAATCTTGGTGGTGTGTTTGCATAGTGAGCGTGTGTTGAGAAGGGCACATGCGAGATATAGTTTTTGTTCAGGTGGTGTCTGTGGTGTGTTCAGGGTGGAGCTAATCGGTGGGCTGGTGTGTGTTTGCTGTGGCAGGTGAAGTGGCAGTGGGTGCAGGTGAAAGGTCCTACCGTGGAGCATCGGTCAACGCAGTGGCAGTGTTTGTTGCAGGGTCTGGAGTTGAGGGTATTGAGCTCGGCGATGGTGTATCTGCAGGGGGCAGGAGGACCAGGGGTTGTGGCACTGGGTGCAGTCCAGGCCTTCCGGGCACCAGTGGCAAGCCCGCTGCGCGCAACCATTGAGTAGGTCATGAGGTGGGCAGGGCTTCTGTTAGTGGGAAGAACGGTGACCAGGAAAACCAAGGCATGAAAACTCAGGTGGGAAAGCCCAGCCGCATTGGCCGTGTCACATGGTCAAATGACTGTGATTGGATCAGGCTGGAACAAGCAGGAACTGGAGGCCACAGGCAAATGACAGGCTAGGTGCCCAGTTGCCTACTAGTGAGGTTGCACTGTGCCTGCATTAAGTAGGCCCTGGGGTGGGCGGGTCTTCTGTTGGTGGGAAGAATGGTGACCTGGAAAACTCAGGCGGGAAAACTCGGACAGGAAAATCGGACATCAGCGATGTGACTCGTTCAAACGGTGGTAACTCGATCAGGCTGGAACAAGCAGGAACTGGAGGCCACTGGCAAGTGGCAAGCTAGGTGTCCAGTACTGCATCTCTCACTCTTAATAGTCCAATAAGGATTTGGACGCTATTACCAAGGCTTTTAAATGCTTCTATGTGGAGAAGACTTGCAAGAAAATTGACACAGTGAAAATCCAGCACATACAACATCAAAATGGAAATCCAGCAGTTCACAGCTGAAGCCCAGCTGATATAAACACCCAAACATTGGCACTTGGGACACACTACCTGTAGTGTCCACAGCCTTCCAGAACACAGATCTCTTAGAGGCAAACTAAATGCACCATCGCCACAGAAGAAGACACCAGTGACATCAATGACACCACGTCCATAAGTGTAAATGTGCCTCATAACTAGAGAGTTTGGAACTACCAGGCACATGCATCAAAGTAGGCTTTTGCGAGTCCTTAATTGCGATAATTAAGGACTCGCAATTAAGGACTCGCAAAAGCCTATGCATGTAGGAATCGCTATTAAATTAGCGATTCCTACATATTCCTTATTTGCGACTCGCAAATTGCGAATCGCAAATAAGGAATGGCGTCCCATTAATTCCTATGGGCCTACAGGCCCATAAGAATGAATGGGAAATTGCATGCGCAATTTGCGAGTACCAATAGGTACTCGCAAATTGCGCATGCAATTTCAAGGGTGCATGGGTGTCAAAAGGACACCCTGTTGCACCCCTGAAATTGATCTGTGCACAAATGTTTCGCATACACATGTCCCAAGGACATGTGTGTGTGTAACCTACAACTTTGAAAAATGCACTTTAGTGCATTTTTCAAAGTTTTTGCAAATTACCATGAAGTTCAACTTCATGGTAATTTGCGACCCCTAGTAGCGAAATCGCTACTTCAAAGTGGTTCTTGCATTGCATTTAAGGAATCGCAAAATGCGATTCCTTAAATGCAATCGCAATTTGAGAACTCGCAATTAATTGCGAATTCTCAAATTGCGAGTGCCTTGACCCTTGATGCATCGCAAAAGCTAATTTTGTGTTCGCAAACGGCCGATTTTTGCGAATCGCACCGTTTGCGATCGCAAAAAGCTTTGATGCATTTGCCTGTACATGCCTGAAAACACCAAAAAAGAAATTACTCATAAAAACATGCCATATTGATTGTTGTTCTACCATTCTTTCAAGAAAGACAGGCAATCCAGAAAGGCACATTGTTGGACACATTGACTGACATCTGCATCAATTTTCTCTCATAGTTTTTGGTAAGGTAGCAACAGATAATATATCCAGTGAAGAAGAGCATCATTCATGCATTGGTCAAAGCATGGCAAATAAGACACAAACTAGAGATATGACAGAATTCAACTCAGAAATATATTACTAAGCAGTATACAGAATAAGAAAAATACACTTCAATGATGAGTTCTTAAATATGAAGTTATTAATTAATATAAATCGAGTAAAGATAGGATATGTTAACAAAATTATTGTTTCCAATTTTATAGTCATTTGACAATGTTTGTTTTGGTAGAGAGTCATACTGATACCAGAAGCATAAGTCAGTGACCCCTTAATCATATAGCACCAGGAGAGGACCCCACATGATCTTAAGAAAACATTCTCTTTTGTGACATTCAAAAAAGTTGTTTTTGATAAGTGCAAACAATGACATGTCTATAAGTCAGTTTTCAATTTATACATTACAGGAACATTTAAAATTTTTGAATACAAGAGATTTAGGCCAAGATTTGCTAAAGGTTTGCACAGGCGCTCATGTGAAGTAAAGTGGCACAAAGCAACACAAAGCAGCATACACAGCAAAACGTATCAACTTTTGGGGGCAAATCTATTTTGTACCGAATGTAGAACCTTGCACAGTGCCAAAACAGCTAAGCTCCTGCTAAAAGGGCCATATTTAGGGTGGGAAAGAGAAAAAAAAACGTTTTGCTACAAAGTTAAATCTGATAAAGTACCGTGATCTGGCTTTGCACCAAATCCTAATGCCAAGGGAAACAAGACATACAAAAGGAGTCAAGAGATATATCACCTGATACCTGATGTAACGTGTTTTACCCTAAAGGATACATCTTACATGTCTGACCCCCGTGTTGTTGTCCAGACAGTAATTTAAACTGGAAGGGGTACAGTAAATTCAAATCTTACACTAGACACTGTTGGCTCTCCCTTTCGCCGTAGTGCATGGCTGAGCATCATGCAGAACAGTCATTCTTAGCACTACAGATGATGTCAACAACGGCAACTCTTGCTAGACGTGGTCCTGCTCTTTTTTATCAATCAATCAATCAATCAATCAATCAATCAATCAATCAGGGGGTTTAAAGCGTGCTACTCACCCGTGAGGGTCTCAAGGCGCTGGGGGGGGGGGAGGTTGCAGCTCCGGTTCAGCCGAAGAGCCAGGTCTTGAGGCTCTTCCTGAAAGTGTGCAGAGCAGGGCAGCGTCTGATGTTGACTGGGAGCTTGTTCCACGCTTTGGCCGCAATGTAGGAGAAGGCTCTTCCACCCGCTCTGGTTCTGCGGATGCGCGGGGTTTCTGCTAGGGCGAGGTCGGCTGAGCAGAGGTTCCTTTTGGGTACGTGGAAGGAGACTCTTTCATTGAGGTATTTGGGTCCGGTGTTGTGGAGGGATTTGTAGGCGCGGTTAAGTAGCTTGAAGGCTACTCTCTTCTCGATGGGGAGCCAGTGGAGGTCTCGTAGGTGTTGGGTGATGTGCTCATGTTGTGGGATGCCGAGGATGAGTCTGGCCGCGGTGTTCTGGTTGGTCTGGAGTTTGCATAGTAGGGATTTGTTGATTCCAGCGTAGAGGGCGTTTCCGTAGTCCAGTCTGCTTGTAATGAGTCCGTGGGTGACGGTCTTTCTGCTTCAGGGGGAATCCACTTGAAGGTCTTGCGGAGGATGCGGAGGGTGTTGAAGCAGGTGGAGGCGACGGCGTTGATCTGTGGGGTCATGGTGAGGATGGAGTCGAGTATGATGCTGAGGTTCTGGGCGTGGTCTGTGGGGGTGGGGGGGTGCCTAGGGGAGGGCCACCAGGAGTTGTCCCAGGCTGAGGGGTGGGTCCAAGGACGAGGACTTCTCCGAGTTGAGTTTCAGACAGCTGCTGCTCATCCAAGTTCCGATGTCTTTCATTTCTTCTTGGAAGCTGAGTCTGGTGGTTTTGGGGTCCTTCGTGAGGGAGAGGATGAGCTGGGTGTCGGCGTAGGATACAATGCTGAGTCCATGCTGTCTGACGATGACGGCGAGGGGGGCCATGTTGATGTTGAAGAGCGTGGGGCTGAGCGATGATCCTTGGGGTACTCTGCAGCTGATCTCTGTGGGTTTGAAGAGGAAAGGCGGGAGTCTGATCCTTTGGGTTCTGCCAGCGAGGAAGGAGCGGAGCCAGTTGAGGGCGGTTCCCTGTATTCCGGCATCGTGGAGTCTGGCTGTGAGAGTGTGGTGGGAGACGGTGTCGAAGACTGCGTAGAGGTCGAGTAGGATGAGGGCTGTGGCTGCGGTGTTGCCTTGGTCGAGGAGCGTGCGGATGTCGTCTGTGGCGGCGAGGAGGGCGGTCTAGGTGCTGTGGTTACTGCGTAATCCGGATTGGGAGGAGTTGAGGATGGCGTTCTCTTCGATGAAGTTTATCAGCTGGGCGTTGACGATCTTCTCAGTGACTTTGGCTGCGAAGGGAAGGAGAGAGATGGGTCGGTAGTTCTTCAGGTCCGTCGGGTCTGCTGCGGGTTTCTTGAGGAGTGGCTTGACTTCTGCGCATTTCCAGTTGTCAGGGAAAGTGCCGGATTCAAAGGAGGCGTTGATGGTGCGTTGTAGCTTGGGCGCTATGGCGACGGCTCTGTGGAAGATGTGTGGCGGGCAGGGGTCCATGGGGGCTCCTGAGTGAGTGCTCTTCATGTTCGTGGTGGTATCTTCAGTGGTGACCGTGGTCCAGCCGGTGATGGTGGGCCGGCTGTCATCGCTGGAGTGAAGGGTGGTTTCTGGAGTCTGCTCGCTGAAGTTGTCGTAGGGGGCCTTGATTTTCAGAAGGAAGTAGGAGCCGAGCTTGTTGCAGAGGTCCTGGGAGGGAGTGACGTCCGTGGCTTCACTGGGGGGTTTGGTTAATTGCTGGATGATGTTAAAGAGTTACTTTGAGTTGCTGAAGTTGGTGAGGATTTTGTTCCAGATGAAGGTCTTCTTGGTGGATCTTATGCGTTGGTGGCATTCTGTCATGGCGTTCTTGTAGGAGGTACGGTCTTCTGTGGTTTTGCTGTTTCTCCATCGTTTTTTGAGACATCTGCAGGATAGTCTGAGTACTTGGAGGTCGGTGATGAACCAGGTGGCCTCCAGGGGGCGTTGTCTGTCGGTGGTGCAGAGGGGTGCGAGCTTTTCTGCGCTGTTGGATTATCCAGAGGTGTAGTTCCTTGGCTGCCGAGTTGGCGTCGGTCGAGGCAGGGGGGGTCATGGATGGAGGTGGAGTTGAGGTGCTCCTCTGTGACCTTGCTCCAGTTCCTTCACGGAGGGCGAGGAGTGGGTTTGAGAGCAGTGGTGGTGTTGAAAAAGAAGTGTACTCAGTGGTGGTCCGTCCAGAGGGGCTGCGTGGTGTGGCTGAAGCGGATGTTGTTCCCACTTGCGAAGATGGAGTCGAGGGTGTGTCCTGCCTTGTGGGTAGGGGTGGTAACCAGCTGTTTCAGTCCGATGTTGGTGAGGTTGTCCAGAAGGGCAGTGGAGTTGGGGTTGTTGAGGTTGTTGATGTGGAAGTTCAGGTCTCCGATGAGTATGTAGTCCTTGGAGGCGATGGCGTTGGGTGCGATGAGGTCAGCAATGGTAGTGGCGAACGAAGCATGAGGCCCGGGAGGTCTGTAGGCGAGGGTGCCACGAAGTGTGGTTCTAGGGCTGGTCTGGATCTGGAAAGTGAAGGTGATCAGTGGACGTGGAGGAGTTGCTCGTGGTGGAGGTGGAGAGTCGGAGGGAGCTCTTGTGTGCGAAGGCATGTCCTCCTCCTGGGTGGTTGGGGCGGTCCTTCCTCTGGATCTTCTACCCGTCAGTGATGGCGGTGGCGATGTCGGGGGCAGAGGAGGCGTTGGTCCTGGTTTCCATGAAGAAGGCAACGTCTGGTGAGAGGGTGTCGAGGAGGACCCAGATCTCTATGGCATGTATGTGCAGGGAGCGCACTTTGAGGAGGATGCACTTCCGGTCTTCGGTGGTGTTGGCATCCGGCGTGGTGGTGCGGAGGGTGGTGAAGGTTCTGAGGCAGTGGCGGCTGGAGAACTGGCCATGGGTGGTGCTCGGCGTGGACAGCTGGCAGTTGTTGTTCCTTCCGGGGTTGAGTGCGAGGAAGGCAGCTGAGTTGTAGCGGTGGATGGTCGGAGATCCAGGGTCACTGGCGCTGGCCGCGGTCGGGTCACGGACGGGCAAAGACGGGCTAGCCTTTGGCACGCCAGCAGCCGCGCAGCGGCCACCATTAAACAGGGAAGGGGGAGGGAAGCTCAGCTGGGAGGCAGGAGTGAGAACGGCAGGGGGAGGGGCCGCGGGGGAGCAGCGGAGGGAAAAGGGCGGCGAGAAACGGGCACGGAGGAGAAAACAAGGGCACAGGCACAAAAATGAAAGAAGGGCAGAAAACAGAGTCACAGACAAACAGGCACAGAAACTATAGTAAAAATACAATAAAAGACAGACAAAAGACACAAAGACAAAAAGGGCACAACAAAGCAGACAGACAACAGTGGAACAGCAGAAGAGCAAGGCTCTCCCGCTGGACCACCAGGGATGAGGCGCAGGCAGGAGCCTGCGGGTGGAGGAGGCCTCGAACACCTACCTGGGAGAGAGGTGTCTGGGACAGCGGCAGGCGAGGCTACAGCGGAGCTGCTTGGGCGGAGAGCGGGTCCCTGGCCAGAAGGTCAGAGGTCCTGGTCATACACCGGGGCAGGAGCCGCCATTAAATAGGGAAGGGGGAGAGAAGCTCAGCTGGGAGGCGGGAGCGAGAACGGCAGGGGCAAGGGGCCACGGGGGAGCAGCGGCAGGAAAAGGGCGGCTAGAAACGGGTGCAAGACAGCACTGCAGATTTTCATGCAGCACTCTTTTCCATGCAGGATAGAAAATCTGGGTGTCACCATCAAAGCTTAATTTATCTGCTTTATCCTGGATTTCATCAGGACATTAAGCATGAGTAAGTAATTAAAACTGAGCATGGTGGGGTAAGTTTGATCTCATGTTCCAGTGCCATTAGAGCACGTTCTGTGACTTCTCGACAAGCCTTGCCTGCTACCTAACCCTGAATGAGCATTTGAGCTAGATTGTTTTGGTAGGCATTCCATTTCCAGCAAGGCAGGGTTTCTATCATATATATAATTGTTATCTTTAATGGAGCCCTCCCTACAGCACCTCACACTGTTTTTGTTGTGTGAAAATGTCTTAGTGTGAGAGACAACTTGCTTCCAGAGTTTGAGTTTCAAGTTAGTTTTTGAGTTTACTCTATGCTTACCCAATCTGGAAAGATATTCACCATAAATTCTTTTACATGTGCTGGAAGCTGGAATTCTATAGCATATAGATGTTGCCAGCTAGTTTAATAATGAGGCAGTATTTCCAACATCACTTAAAATAGTATTGCCAGTATTACTTAAAATCAAGTATTTTAACAGTAGCTTTTTAAGTCAATGTAGTTCCATAATGCACTGGTAGGAAGCTGATGCAAACTGCTGGAGGAAAAAAAGAGTTACCATTTATTACCTGTTCTGTGGTGAAAATTCCTTGATAAATGCATATCTATTAACGAAGTCTTGCACCCTAAAGACAAATCTCGAATTGGCTTTAAAGGATGAAAATCTATTAGATAACATTGTTTAAGGATCATTGACAGAAACTGTTAAACGGTATTGGACTTTGACTCATCTGTCATTAAAAGAGCTCAAAACGCTTGATTTGAAGAAGTTTCCTATTCTAATAAACAATAAAAACTAACAGGGGTTCAGAATTGTGTGTGGTGTGTGTTCAATCACCCTCTTGCATTCGGTAATATAACTGATCTATGTTTGTTTTTTGGATCTCAGATTCTAATTCCAATTCCAAAGGTTTAAATTTCTTGCAAGAAATGTTTGACTTACAGTTTGAAAGGCAAACAAATTAGAATTAAAGGTCCCCAAATCTTATGGCACATATTTCGGCCAGGGAAACATAAATTACTCAAGACATTAAGAAACTCAGATAAAAGGTTCATTTTGATTGTGTTGAGAGTCTGGCCCAATGGCTAAGCCAAACATTTATTCTACTGTGCAGTGTCACAATAATTTTTGCCACTCAATCGATTCATGTTTAAGGTATTTAAGTTCTCAGTGCTTTTTAAGATTATTATTGGTTATTACTTTGTTTACTTTGGCTTCCTATAGAACTGAAAATGCGTGCATTCTGGTTGATTAATCATCTTTCAGATTTGTATAAGATTTGGTTTAGACCTGTCATAAATATAGAAAGGACAGAAGGCAAATTATTCTATTAGATTGAAAACAGACAGCACAGAAGTATCAGGATTGGAGATTGTTAACAACATGTCATCAATACATAGAAGGTTTTGAATTCACCGGAAGCCATTGCAAATCTGTTGAATCACTAAATAACTTTGTTTAGTGCTTTTTTCTTCTTATAATAATATGTGTTAATGATAATAGGTTTTAATGTGCACCTTGAAAGTCTGGTCTTAAGGTCATTACCTTTCATAGAATACACCCCAAATTTTTATTTTTAGTGTTTCCTACAGATATTTCGATATATCTAACCAACATTATCAAAATAGGTTTCGGTCCAAACTTGCTAATTGCTGGTGTTCAAGCCTATTTTTACAATGTTCTACGACTTGCCTAATGTTGTTTGCTTCACTTCTACTAATCCCTGCCTGGTCCTGTGTATTAAATAGGATACAAGTCTTGAAGCCCATATTTTTGTAAATAATATACAATCTACATTAATTAGTGAAATGGACCTATACCTACCCTACATTCTGCAGATTTGCGCTTCACAGTGATTCTTTCATTCATTTTGGACAATTATTGTTGATAATGAAAACATTTTAAATTTTAGTTACTTTAAGTAGGACTTCCCTTGCATCTTTTGTATGAAATTGTGCAGAAAATTCATCTAACGGAACTACATATCCTAAGATACCTAATAGCTTGGAATACCTCTGTTTCTAATATTGGCTAGGGGAGCATTGTCTTGTTTGTCTCACGTAACTGTGAAAACTAAAGCTATGTAGAAGGTTGCCTATTGTGTCTATTGAGTCTTTTTTTGTGCATATAGCTTTAAGTATAATGAAAGAAAAATTATTAATAGATTTCACATTTGAATACAAAACCTCACTGATTCTTAATGGAGAGAATGTTTTCACTGTTTTCTATTTGCTGTAATGTATCTGCCAGTATTGTACTGTGAGAAAGTGGATGATTAGTTTATTTATTTTATTTATTTTATGGGATTTATAGCGCGCACAGCTACTCAATAGAGTGTCCCGGCGCGAAGCCAAAGCATCAGAGGGAACCAAAGCAGAGTAAGAGAGGGACAGTTTAGTTGAACAGGAAGGTTTTTAGCTTTTTTCTAAACTGAGAGGGATTCTTCAGATTGCGTAGGTCCAGGGGAAGGGAATTCCAGTAAGTTGCTGCAAGATAAGACAAAGAACTGCCGCCTTTACGTTTCAGACGAAACCTAGGGACAGACGCAAGGAGCATATTCGAGGAGCGCAGACATCTGCCAGGGGTGTAAAACTGAAAACGTTTCCTAAAATAGGCAGGGCCATACTCATAAAGTGCAGCGTGAGCAATGGTAATAGCCTTAAACTTTATCCTAGATTTTACTGGCAACCAGTGTAGATTACGTAAGTGATGCCTAACACTGGAGTGCATAGGAAGATCCAGTAGGAGACGAGCGGCGGCATTCTGAACCACCTGAAGTCTGTCCAGAAGGTAACATGGCAAACCGGCATAGAGTGCATTCGCATAATCTATGCGAGAAGTAACCAAAGCACGGATGACCGTTTCTTTAGCGGCGAGAGGCAATAGCGGCAGAAATCTATGGAGAAGTTTTAAAATACCAAAGCAAATACCAGTAAGTTTGCCAATCTGGTTACCAAAACTTAATTTCTCATCAAACCAGATGCCAAGATTTTTCACAGGATGACCAGAAGGGGAGGGACAGGGGGACTCAGTCGGCCAAAAGTAATGCCAAAACAGAGGGGAAACTCCCCAAAGAAGAGAATCTCAGTTTTGTCTGCGTTACATTTTAACTGAGCCGACGCAAGCCAGCTAAATACCGCAGAGAGGCAGGTCTTGACATGAGATGTGTCAGCCTCGTGTTTCTTCCAGGTAAACAAGAGTTGTGTATCATCTGCATAGGCAACTACTTTGGCACCCAGATCCTCAGCCAGCTGAATAAGAGGAGTCATGTAAAGATTAAATAACAAGGGACTAAGAATAGACCCCTGAGGCACTCCTGTCAACAAATCTTGAGATGATGACACAAAAGGGGGAATCCAAACTTGTTGAGTTCTTTTTTCCAGGAAGGATTTCAACCACTCCCAAGCAGTACCGATGATTCCAAGCTTGTGTAAACGGGCAAGGAGAAGTGAATGGGGGACAGTATCAAAAGCGGCCGAGAGGTCCAGCAGGACCAAAACAGCCCTGCCCCCAGCATCCAAAGTCTCACGGATAGCCTCTGTTACTTCCACGAGAGCCGACTCAGTACTGTAGGTGGCCCTAAAACCTGATTGTGCAGGGTGGAGAAGGCCATGATGTTCAATAAAAAATGTGAGCTGCTTGTTAACCATTTTTTCACAGACTTTAGCAATCGCAGGAAGCAGAGAAATAGGGCGATAGCTGGAGGGGAGATGGGGGTCGAGAGTGGTTTTTTTTATAAGAGGAACAAGCAGCGCCTGTTTCCAATCAGTAGGCACAGAAGCAAGAGAGAGTGAGGTATTAATCAACTGGTTCACAAAGGGATTAACAACAACCGCAGCAGTGGCCATAAGTTTCGCAGGGCATGGGTCATGCGGAGAGCCTGATTTAAGGCAAGATAAAGCCGCAAGGGAGTCTGGCAGAGAAACAGGTTCAAATGCAGAAAAGGTGATACAAGAAGTGGAGCCAGTCAAATAGTCGGGGGACAGCTGAGAGATCTGGCTGTTAAAATTTTGAAAATGTGATTGCAGTGACCTGACCTTATTAATAAAAAAGGTGGAAAGTTCTTCGCACCATTCGAAAGAGGGGGTGTGGGCCACATTCATTGCTTTGGGAGAAGTGAAGCTTTTTACAGTGCTAAAGAACTCTTTGACATTATTACTAGACTGGGCAATTCGGTCAGTGTAATAAGTCCGCTTGGCCAGTCTAATGGCCGCATAATAAGCCTTTTGGGCCAATTTCAATGTGGTCTTGGCCCCGGAGTCATAGTCTTGTCTCCATGTTCTTTCCAGCTTTTTACAATGTTGCTTCAAAATTTTAAGCTGGGGCGAGAACCAGGGTTTGGGCAGTGGGGCAGTGGGGTAGTTGGTGTGGATGGTCGTCTGCCACAAGTAATAATGGCACTATTCTTGTTAGGTCCAGTAATTTAAACCTGAGCACAGCCCCTAGCAACTATGGCACAGAGCAGGCAGGGTTAACTTAAGAAAATGTGTATAGCATTTAGAAGTATGAAATCAGTCAAAAAGTTTAAAACACAACTTAATAAACCTCCCTTTCCAAATTATAAAAATAGTGGATATTTTAATTAACAAAATGACACCAAAATTTCAAAAATCCAATAAGGGGAGCCAGACAAAATAATTTTTAAATTTTAAAATAAACGTAGTGCCAAAATGCACAAAGTGCCAACCATGGGCAACCAGTCATGCTAGAATGGAACAAGGGTAAAGTTTAAGGCTGACCTCGATGGAGTGCAGGTTGATTACATAGGACGGCTTAGTCCCTGTTGGAAGGTTTTCTTTTTGTCATCTATAGCCTTCAGTGAAAACAGACAGTGGACTGGCACCAAGAGAAGGAACTTAATGTTGATTGCTCTGGCATCGGGATGGAGCCTCGGCAAAACTGTTGGTCTAGGTGGGAAGAACTCCAGTGGGAGATGTTTTTGCACCATGGAGGTCTTCAGCATCGATCGGGTCCTCAACAGTGATGTCAAGGGAGCTGTGGAATGGTGTTGAAGAGGCCTCAGCGTTGACTGAGTCTGACACTGAGCGGAGAACGTAGTGGGAGCTGTGGCAAAGTCAGGCCCACCGGCAATGCACCCTTGGCTGATCAGCTGGCAGTTTGGTCTTGGTCCCATGATGGTTCTCCAGGCAACAAGTTAGCAAAACGTTTCTAAGTCTCAGGTTTTTAGGTTTAGGCAGAAGGAATAGACTCTGACACGAGCCAAGGGTTTATGTCCCTGAAGCTAAACAGGAGGTCATCCAACTGACCCTGGGAGATCACTTTTTTGTCCTGGGTACAAGTGGCAGAAGATTCAGACCTTAGGGTTCTCCTCACCAGACTCAAGAGTAGGTGCAGTCCTACTTCTGTCTTCCACAGGTCCAGTAGTGTTCTGAACATGATGCTAGGGATACCAAATTTATGTGTGGCACCTGCCTGTGGGTGCGGGTTAACTCATGGCCCCTCCCTAACATAGATGGAAAAAAGCTCCCAGGGTTAACCATACCCAAGTTTGTAGGACTTCCTGTGTGCCCTACAGCAAACAATCCCACAGTGCACTTCTCTACCTAAAACTATGATGCCAGATCATTTCTTACCCTATTCAGAACTCCAGTGCCAACCCTAGAGGTGTGGCCAGGGAAATAATCAACCAATTCTCTGTGGTCTCTCAAAACTGATACTGGGGCCAGCTCCTTTTCTACTGAGCCTACTTCCTGTCTAGCTAGGGCGATAAAGGAAGGGGGCAGGCCCACGTGTTAGCTACATCTGCAAGTGAAAGGGTGAGCCTCTTTCAAGTTAATTATGTCACGGGGCAATGCCCAGATGGCCATACTGTCAAAGGAAAATAAATCCTCCCCACAGCCAAGGCCTTTGTTGTAGCCCTGGAAGCAAGATAACCCTTCATCTAGGGTCATGAGTGACAGTTAGAAGCTCAAGCAAATGGGCTTCTAGGGACTTTAAGGAGGTTAAAAGTTACTTTCCAAAATTACCTTTTGTAACATATTTAGTACAAATCCAACATTACCAATGAATTGAAGTTGTAATACATATTTTAAAAAGTCAAAGAATTACATTTTTATTTGGTTCCTAGCCTGAGATAACTTAATTAACTTTAATAATGTATCACAATACTTTCCTATGGAGCAGCTAACCATGCTACAGAGAAAATAACTTTAGGGCCTTGTCACTGTATTGACATGTTTTACGTTACACTTTTACATGTCTTACTTTTAAATCCCATGCACCCTTCCTTCTTGGGTATTAAGGATTACTTAGCGGTGACTTATTAATATTTAAAAGAAGGGTTTAGTCCTGTCAAAGGTGTTATTTTGACAGGTTGAATTTGCAGTTTATATCTGCACAGTCAGGTTACAGGTGGCAGGCCTGCAATCAGGCTTTGCACTGTCATTCTAGTGGTGGCACAATATGTGCTTCTGTCCACTAGAAACATTTTACTTACAGGACCTGGGTACTCTTTGTACCATATACTAGGGATTTACAGTTCAGTTAGATCTGCCAATTAGGAGGCTAGCCAATTCTGACATGTTTTAGTGGTCAGAACACATGCACTGTGTCTGGTTAGTAAAGTATCAGTGCACAGAGTCAAAAAGCCAGCAGCATCAGTCCACAAAATAGGGCTCATTGTGCAAAAAGATTCATATTCCTCCATGTACCATGATCTTATTTAGCTCAGGTTTTGCATTCAACTGATGTTTTAACTCATCAGATTCTCCTGTACTTTTCACATTTTTCTAGTGCTTTCTTTTTCCTGGATGACTTTGATGTGCAAAGACCCCTCAGAAAAGGCATTAGACGATCCCAGATGGTATAATAGTATTCTATGTTGGTGTTTTCTACTATTTG
The DNA here is from genome assembly GCA_963921515.1 of Calotriton arnoldi. Classification (NCBI taxonomy): domain Eukaryota; kingdom Metazoa; phylum Chordata; class Amphibia; order Caudata; family Salamandridae; genus Calotriton; species Calotriton arnoldi. The sequence goes on along the minus strand of CAWUFW010009052.1, from coordinate 622,396 downwards.
TATGAATAGCATTTACCTACCCCTTTAGCAAGCATGTGTTTAGATATTGATATGCCCATTATTTTTTTTATTTTTTATTTATGTAAATGTTTTATATAGTGTGAACATGACTCATGTGGGTATCAGAGCGCTTTACATATGTTCAGAGAACAGAGACATATGGAAATTAATAAGGCTCTCAAGAAATGGGAGCGATCACCACAAAATATGGATACAAATGGATACAATAGAACAAAAACAAAAGCCATAAGAAAAACAATAACCAAACGAATAAATGCAAGCATTAGTCATGAAAGTTATTGACAATTCAAGAGAGGTATGGGGAGAGGAGATCGTAGGATCTTTACTATTACTTGCCAATCCATTTTTTCACTTTCACTTCCTACTGCAACATGGATGTAGTCACATAAGATGGTGTGCACTCCAGTCTGCCAAATTTACACATTCACCTAATTCAAGGCCTTTGCACATCATTATCATTTTGATTATGCACAATTTGCATGTTTTGTGACAGTTTTTTTCTTTCTACATCTGGCCCAAAATATATAAAGTGTAGGCCTAGATTATCAAATTCTTTGGGTCTGACCTTTCCGGGTTGCCAAAAGGAAAATTTAATACCAACTGCTCTTAAAGATGCTATCTCTAGGACTATTCGAAACAATTGCTAAGCCCAATTCATGAGAAAATACATGTTTGCGCTATACAATTACTTTACCAGGTCCAGTCAGGTACAGGGATTTGCACCCCTTACATGTCCCCCACACCTTCTATCAAACCTTAGTATATTCCTTTTTCTATTTGTTGGTGTCAAAGTATTTTTCAACACCTCAGGACATATGGAATGGGCTGTGAAATGTGCACCTAAATATTTAAATGATCATACTTTTCCCAACATTGTCTTGCAGAATGTGAAATCTCACTCCTTTTTATACCTTCATCTTTATTAATTTGTTTATCTCAAGTCTCTCTTGGATACATTTCTTTTTAAATGAACCCTTACAAATGACCCAGGGAATTTTTAGACCCCACGTTTTCTCAAAAGCCAGTTGGTTTAATTTCAGACACAATAATAATACCAGCAATAGAAAAAAATAGTGTCAACAACTCATCCTTTTTATACTGATTGGAGTCCTGCGAAATTCATAGTAGACCCACTAAACATAAACAAAAGCATACATGAGCATGATTATCAGCAATGATCAGCCTGATGAACACAAGAATTTCCTAAGTTCCATAGTTCATGTTTCCTATATGCTCAAATTGAATTCCAAATACTTAATTGGTTTCCTTGTGTTTTGTGGACCAGGGCCACTACAGCATCAAGGACTGATACAGTAAATTTCCAGAAGAGACCCCTCTTCTAGGGCTTTCACATCTTCATACCTTCTCAAAAAGAGTGACAGTGGATCAATGGCTATCGGAGACTCCCTATCAGTGCACTTAGGCGGGGGGCTACCACCAGACAGATGGGTGTACAGTCTCCATGATCATGGACCATCTCAAGCTGTCCTATCCGACAGATGGATCCTGGAAACACTCAGTAAATTTGTTCATCACACACTCCACCCCATGATCTCAAAAGTAAATTTTTTCTAAATATCCTTGCCACAGATACAACAATAAATATGTGAGAAAGAATTAGGTTTGTATTTTTTCCATTGTCTTAAATACAGTGAGGTAAATTTAAAAAAAAAAATTCTTGCAACACAGCGCAGCTATAAAAGTTGCTGTGATGCGTTGCATGAAAGGGGAGAACAGGACAGTGTCATATCTATTAAGATATGGTGCTAATGCTCATTTGTTTCAGCACTGGTACACTTTCAGGCTGCCTAGTGCCATGCACTCACCTTTGCACAATAGTGCAAAGGTGTGTATGTGAGTCTAGCATAGGTTTTGCACTGGAAGGGTATCAACATTGCAGAAATCTTCAGAGTTCTTGCCAAGTACAACTCACATATAATTGATTAGCTTCACATTAATACTTATGCTGCTTTTCAGGAGAGTTTACGTGAGCAGGTGTTTTGATGAATATCCAAGGTTTTTGTGAGTAAACCACCTCTGAATCTAGCTTCCTCTAAGGCTAGCACGCTGAGCTACTACTGTTGAAAATGTACAAAATGCACTTGATGATCAGACACTCCACCTATTTTCTAGAGAAATACAGATGACACCTGGATCCTTGTATGAATGAAAACACATCAAACATATTTACTTTTCTTTTTCTGGCAAAGATACAGGAGTTTCCACCATCATCTATATTACTACTATACAGCAATGAACAATAAGGGGCCAAATACAATAAGGCCCTTGATGGCTCCGACATAGGCCCGCATCGTAATGGTCCACTCGGTTTCCATTCCGGCTGCCATATAATGTTGGACATAAGTGTTTGAAGGAATGCTTGAATTAATCTCTGCCATGCAGAGCTGGTTACCAGCCCGTTGTTGTTTGCTTGCTGCACCATTTTAGACAGAGACCAGCCACATGCAAATCAGACTTGGCTATGGCTCAATAGGAACCTTCCTGTCCATGCTGTCAGACCATGTCCCCTTCAGATGGAAATACAAACAACCCCAGGCCATTATGCAGGGCAGGATGAGAGAAAACTGGATGTTGGTCAATAGCGCAAAAAGTGGATATTCCATCATTAGTCTTCTCAACTATAAAATAACTTTTTCATTGACATTTTATCTTGACTCAAACCCAGAATATTCCCACATGGTTTGAAATTTAGTCCTGTAAGATCACAAACTGTCTTTCTATTTTCAGGTGGACTTTTTTTTAATAATTATACAGAAATATACATTTCCATGCAGAACAAATTAGTAAATCCCATCTTCTATCAGTTAGTCAATTGCCAGAAAAACATTTTCTGTTCGCATTTGTCTTTTTGACTTACTGAAATAACTCTATTTTGTATTCCAAATAAGAGACAGGGAAGAAAGTTCTATAGGATCGATTCATCCCCCATTATGTCACCAACCCACAACTAAAGCGGTGCACTCATGGTATGTATAATTCTTATACCGCGCCTCAACAGCATATTCCAGAAGTAGGCTTTCAGTTCCTCTAGATTTGTCTAACAGGGGTCCAGGAGGGCTGGATCCATACCACATTCTCCATATTCCTAAATAACATAAATCTACATACAAGAGACCTAAATGAAAATCATTTACATGGCGAATGGTTAACCTGAAAACCTGGCACAAATCTTAGTATATAGTCTTCTGTATCTCCACTGGAAAACCCTTGCGTTTCCCCTTTCAGCTGTAGACTCTCCTACAGTTTCTGTCAGCAAACGTTATTTTTCTAGCAGTGAGAGCTACCAAGTGAACCTCTTACGAATGTAATGGCTTCTCTTTGCTTTCCCCAAAATTTTCTCTAGATGAGAATACATGTATGCTATTATTATTTAGCATGTTAACTTATTTCAAGTCTGCCATCTGGTCCTGTATTAGAAATGTTTAATTCTGCCAATGCTTGTAGCGGAATTATGCAAAGGAGCAAGGGCCTCATTTACTATTATTGCATTTGCAAAAAGTGGTCGCAAATTGGAAGAGTATTTTGCAAACCGAGCTATGCACAAGTAGGTCTGTTCACAAAATACTGAACTGAAGAGGTCACAGAATTACTTTCCTAATTCATATTCATTAAGTAGTTCGCAATTTGTTATCCCTTTCTATTGGCCATAAAAATCAGAGGGATAGTGGCCGGTAAGGGTCAACAGACCACCATGTCTGAAACTTTTTTTTCTAAATGCAGCACATTTATCATAAAGGGAACAGGACTGTATTAAAAAAAAAAAAAAGTTTACTTTAAAAAAAAAAAAAAAAGGTTCACTGAGAGTTGCAAATGATCCCGGGGACCACTGCCAGCTATCCCTGAAACTTTTTTCAAGATTCACAAAGGGGAGAGGGTTCCCTTCGCAAATCTGATACCACTTCATTTGAGGAGTGGGTATCTGATCAATGGTTGGTGATTGCAATTTTGGTCTCAAGACATTGACACATTTCTCTCTAACAAATAGGAGGGCCTCCTTCTATTTGCGATTCGGACAGGGTCCCAAAATCCCTGTTACTAAGTTGGGAAGGTTTTCCCAGCTCATACAAAGGCTTTTGTACATATGCAAAAGCAGTTAAGCAGTTACAAACCCTGCAATTTTGCAAATTGCAGAGTTTGCGATCACAAAAGTGCATTGTAAATGATGCCCTATGTGGGCAATGAAAGCTTTGTAAATAATTGAAACTCGCTAATATCGAAACGCAAATTAGTAATTACCAATAGAAAGCTGGAAGGCTTTACACAGTCACAAACATTTGCAGCACGAAGATAAGGAATTACTATTAACTCTTTGCAATTATTCGTTCATTCTTGCTGGTAGTCGCAAACAGAGTACGGCTCAGGGACAACGGACCACCCTGGCTTATTCACACACAGCGAAGGTGACAGGGCAAAGTCATAAATAGGCATTGCATGAAAAAAGATGAAATCGAAACAGCAGCCGGCATAGTAGAGCAGCTGTATGAAGTGGATAAATAGGAACTGATAGGCACTGTCCAAGGCACAGAGAAATCAAAGGAACACATTTTCTGAAGCTACTTTTGAAGAAAAAAACACTTCACAAGAAAAAGCGAAAAAAGAAAGTGTGCAGCTTCCTAGTAGAACACACAAAGGACAGAAATAGCAGCCCGGTTTGTGACACACTGCCACAAGGCTGGACACCAACCTCAGCATGCATCCCTGAGTACATCAACGTGTTTTAAATGGTGTCATAAGTGAAAGGTGATAATTTATCGATACTGCTGGGGGCCCTCTGGATACTTTGGGGCATATTCTCAAGCCCCCATCGCCACCACAACGTCACTTTCAGTGACGTTGTTGTGGCGATAGGGGCTTCGCCCTATTCACAAGGCAGCGTTAAGCCACGTTAGGTTCATATGGAGATGATGAATTGTTGTTTTTGTGCAAAAGTATAACCTGGAAAGCAAAGAATCTTCATGAGAGGATAGTAGAAGTGGCTTCAGAATTTGGAATAGACGTAGAAAAGTCGAAAATATTACAGAAACCATATAGAGCAGAATTTACTGAGAAGGATTTAGAAAGTTTGAATGGTCAGGAAGGAGATTACAGATAAAAGAATTAATGTATATTTTGAAGAAATGGGGAGATGTAGACCGATGGAGAGGTAGATGGACAAGGAAAAGGGATGAGGCAGCTACAAAGGAAACATCTGCATTCCCATTAAGAGAGACAGAACAGGTTGAGAAAGTGTGTCCAATGAGAGAAGTTCCTGGTGGAGGATATGTTCATGTTCCTTGGTCAAGACAGGATATTTTGTCTTTTACAAATGATTTCCCCAGATTGAGAGAGAAACCAATTGAATGGTACAAGCAGGTAGAAAGATTTGTGAAAGTTTCAAAGGTATTATTTAAGGATTTGGATGGCCTGTTTGACATAGTGGTACCAACTGATTTGTGGATAGAATATAAAATTACTATTGATTGGCCAACTGAAGAGTATCCCAGAGATGCAAGGACAGGTGCGCCTTCAGATGAAGTGAAGAAAAAGTATCAACGGGTGATTTCTTTCTTGAAAGGGAAAATTCCTCCAAAAGAAACAGATTGGGTTAAAATAGATAGAACAACTCAAGAACCAAAAGAGTCAGTACACGCGTACTATGAAAGGCTGTTGGAAGTATTTAAGCAGTATAGTGGATTTGAAAATATTGGTGACAAGGATATGGGACATTTTGTGTATAGGTTTGTGTATGGACTGAGATCAGAAATTAGTCAGATGGTTCAGCAGCATATGCTTTGCTGGCAGAGCAAGCCCATTGATGATAACTTGAAGTATGCAAAGTATTGTAGTGATGATATTGATGCAAAACACAAGAAAGTGAAGGAAAAGATGATGTGGGCACAAGTAAAGCTAGCAGAACAGGGGCGTGGCCACGCAAGCGTCCAAGATGGCCGCTTGCTACTGAAGCTCCGCCGGTCCGGACATCCTTTCCGGCATTATCCACATCATGCCCCGGAGACATCCCTAAGTAACCGGCAGCGCTGTGCGGCGGAACTACACCTGATGCCGACGAGCCGCCTTTTGGGGATCAGAGACGCCCTACGGCCCTGTTTCTGGCACTGAGGTTCCCGGGCTGAGAGAAGAGACGAGCACGGCCACCTGGGCCCTGTCGAGGCCGCGAGACGACTGGAGCGCCACCCGGGCGGGAGGTGAGCGGGGGCCAGTGGCTGCTTGGATTTGGCCGGTCGCGGGCCAATTGTGGTGACTCCCCCCCCTGATGCGCCGCAAATAGGTTGTTTGGTCGACCGTGCCGGCCGCGCCTGCTTCACGCTGACCGCGCTCGCCTTTGCCGAGGGGCTGCTGGTGAGATAGGGGCTATTGCGTGCCTCGTTCGGCGGCGGGCGAGTGCGGAGGTGCATGAGATGGCGGGGGGATCCCCTTCTGGTGCCTACCCCCACGCACATAGTGACAGGCCTTGCGGCCCTCCTGGTCCTCCCCTCCCCCCCTTAGAGCCTACTCGACACCCTTTGGGCCTCTGATGCCTGGGCCCACTCAAACATACCCCCAGACCTGCCTGAGGCCCGCTCTCGAATGAAGTCCTGAAATGGGATATGCTCCACAGAGTACCCCCCAGTCCTGGAGGCTCTACTAAATGGGGTTTCCCCCCTGGCGAACAGTCCCAAGGCGCCCCTTTACAATTTGGATACACTTAATGCGGACAGAATCTAGTGCTCGCGTGGCCCAATCGACCTCTGGTGGTCCCAATGCTGCATTTCACTGTTGTTTTATTGATCCGCATGATTGAGTCCTCCTAGCGCTCACTGTAGGAACGCAGCAACAGCAGAAGACCCACATTTTTGCAACCTTTGGTTCTGGGTTCCCGTCTGCGCATTCTGCACGCGATCCCCGAGGCTCCCTCTGGTGCCTTAAGTCTGCGGTAACCTGCGCCAAGATCACAGATTCCTCCTATCTCTGCCACAGAATTCACTCTACCTGACTCCTAGAGGAGGTCCGGCCCCATTGCTTGAGCCCGAGTCCTAATCGTCACTCTGCCTCCGTATTATACCTCTACACCGCAAAGACCCTAAGCAGAGGACCTTGCCCTTTGAGAAACTAGCAGATGGAACTACAGACGAGGCCCCCACCATGGCGGAGAGCGCCCAGAGTGCGGACCGTGTAGATGACCACCCGTCATTGTCTGCATCGATGCTCCAAGAGATGAGGGCGGGTTTCAAGGCCCTAGATGGGAGATTCGACGCATTAGACAAAAGTCTGGCAGACATGGGGGCAAAAGTCCAAGCCCATGACCGACGCCTTGATGTCGCAGAAGCCCGCGTCTCGGACATTGAAGACAGCACGGCGCAGTCACTGAAACGACTGGACAGAGTGGAACGAATCCTCAAAGAGGTCGTAATTAAGAATGAGGACTTAGAGGCGCGCAGCCGGCGTAACAACGTGCGCATTTTGGGCGTTCCGGAGACCGCTACTGCGGGGAAGATGGATCTCTTCGTGGAACAATTGCTGTCTGATTTGTTTGGCAGGGAGGCCTTCACCCCAGGTTTTATCTTAGAACGTGCACACCGGTCTCTTGGCCCCAGGCCTAATCCTGGCCTCCCACCAAGGCCCATCATAGCGAGGATTATGAATTTCCGAGATCGAGATTCGGTCCTCCGCCTAGCCCGGGAACGTGGAGACAACACTTGGCAGGGCTCAAAACTTTCCTTCTTTCCAGACTTCACTATAATGGTTCAAGATGCCGGCCGCAAGTTCAACGGGATAAAGGCCACCCGTAGAAACCTGGGACTGAAATATGGCATGCTTTACCCTGCATGGCTAAAAGTGGATGTGGGAGGCCGCTCTCGCATTTTTGACACTCCGACAGAGGCACAGGAATTTTGCCAATCCTACAAGAAAAGCAATGTCGGGGCCGGGATTGGTGCGGGTGGCCCCTCTCCTCCGCACAGCGGATCTGACGCCAGCATGGAACTTTTCTCCAATTCAGGGACTGGTTGATGGGGCATGCTTAGTCTCTTATGTTGATTCTGCTGCCATTTTGGATAATGCACTCCATTCATCTGTTTTGTCATAAATTAGTTGTCCGACCGACGTGGCGTTGCCACCCCTCAAGGTGTACACTTTGTTTTTGTCTTTGTTGCAGTTTATGCGAAAGTGCCCTTTAGGAGATCCTTCAGACAGATGTACAGCTAGTTGGTTCTTTCAGCTGAATGTTTGGTTATGGTATTGCCTTACTTGGTTTGGGGTGAGGCTGGGTGGTGGGAGGCAGGAGGGAAATTTGCATTGTTCACTTGTTTTCAATCACTCTAGACAAAGATCACAGTCACACGATATTTCTTTTATTAGCAAATTGTTCACGTATTTCTTGATGTACATCCACTATGGCACAGCTCGGTATGCTTGCTGGACCCTCTGGATTGTCCCTTATGACCTGGAATGTACGGGGCCTCAATAATACTCGCAAGCGACGCCAGGTGCTCAATTACTTATTGCGGCATAAGGTCGATATTGCCTGTATTCAGGAAACACATTTACCCAAAACAGACACTACCCGCTTGGCTACCAGTTGGGGAGCACACAGATATTTCGCTAATTACAGTAGCTACGCTAGGGGAGTTGCCCTCCTGATTCACAAGAGAGTTTCCTTTAGCCCTGGCACAGTGGTAGAAGATGGTGACGGCCGATTCCTGATTGTTACTGGCACACTCATGGGACACTTTGTGGCCCTGATAGGCGTTTATGGCCCGAACATTGACACTCCCGACTTTTTCCACTCCCTACATGTACACTTATTGAAATTAGCACCTAACATAATTATAATGGGAGGGGACTTCAACTTTTTGTTAGATCCCAGTTTGGACAGTACCTCTTCTTCTCCAGACACTAAGCCACGCTCCCGTCGCGCTCTACAGGACATATGCAGACAGTTTTCATTAATAAACATTGGGCGGAAACATAATCCTACCTGCACAACTTATACACATTACTCTGGTTACCATAATACATGGACCAGGATAGATTATAGGCTGGTTTCTCCGGGACTAGCTGGCTGGTTCCGAGCTCTGGAGACCTTACCACGCACATATTCTGACCACTCACCGGTGGTGCTTCGGCTGGGTGTCCCTCGCCCCGAAGGCTTTGAGCGGCAGTGGCGATTCCCTGGTAGTGCACTGCAAGATGAGGTCTTTACTGCTGAGGTACGGGAAGCCATTGAGGATTATTTCACCATTAACACTGGATCAGTGGACACCTGGGCGGTCTTGTGGGAGGGTTTTAAGGCATACATAAGGGGTGTCTGTATTGCTAAGAGTGCTGGTGTGTTAAAAGACCTGCGTACTACACTGGCTTGAATTGAACGGGACATATCGGCTCTAGACATTGAGTCGCTCCACACTGCCTCAGCTGAGTCGAAGTACAACGTTTAGCCCTTTTAGTGGAATTTCGCAAAGCTGCGGACAGGGAACTTTTATATCTAGGCAAATATCACACTGCTAGAAGATATGGAGAGGGCGAGAGGCCGGGCAGAGTGCTGGCACAAATGCTCCGCCCCCCATACAGTAGGGCGTACATCACTGAGTTAAGCACTCCCTCGGGTCAGCCGATATTCTCCACCCCGGAGATCCGTGACACATTTCTAGATTATTTTAAGACTTTATACAGTTCTACGATTGGCAGTGATCTCACTGACAGGAAGATTACTTGTCTGAAATTGCGCTGGTATATCTGGAAAAATGTATGTTGGATTTCCTAGCAGAGCCCATATCTGAAGCGGATGTGTTGGGCGCAATAAAGACACTCCGAGACACCTCGGCCCCTGGCTTGGATGACTTCACAGGTGCCTTCTATAAGGCATACAAAGATATCCTGGTGCCTCAATTGATTGAGGTCTACGCAGAGGCACTTGAACGACAGATTCTTCCCCCCACCCTGCGAGAAGCAGTTATTATTCTCCTTCCCAAACCTGGCAAGGACCCCTTCCTATGCAGTTCTTATAGACCCCTTTCACTCTTGAACCTAGACTATAAAATATTGGCTAAGATAATCGCTAACCGACTATCTCAACTAATGGAATTTATTATATCCCCAGCACAGTCCGGATTTGTCCCGCACCGTTCCACTTCTCTTAATTTGCGGACTCTATTCGCCGTCATACACAGAATAGACCCCAAAGTCCCAGCCGCAGCCATATTGTTAGATGCCGAAAAGGCCTTCGATTCTTTAGAATGGCCCTTTTTTCTATCGGTGATGCGTCGCATGGGGATGCCGGCGGGCTTCGTGGCCACCACTGCTCTGTTGTATGGAAAACCCACGGCTAGGCTCCGCATCAATGACACACTATCTCACCCCTTTTCACTGACACGTGGCACGCGACAAGGTTGCCCGCTCTCCCCCCTTTTATTTATATTAGCCATGGACCCACTGATCAGACATTTTCAGGAGCGGCATCTTCACCGGGGTTTACAATTCAATACTGGACCCTTATTAGTTTTGCTTTATGCAGACGACACCATTCTATATGTGCGACACCCACAAGACAATCTCGAACCCATTATCAGGGAAATACTGCGATTTGGCCGCTTCTCGGGGCTAGGTATCAACTGGCACAAATCTGTAATTTTTCCATTGACGGAGAGCACGACTCCGTGGGATTGTGGATTCCCCCTAGAATGGTGCAACGAGTCCGTCAAATATCTGGGTATCCACGTACACCTAGACACTGCTAGTATTATCAGCTTGAATTATGGACGGGCTATAAGTAATTTGGAAACTCAGATTGAGCGATGGCTGCGCCTCCCGTTATCGATAGCAGGCAGGGTCGCTATACTCAAAATGATAGTGCTTCCCAAATTTCTGTATTTATTTAATAATATTCCCATCCCCCTCACTAAGAAATTCTTCTTACAAGTACGCACACACCTTATTCGATTGGTTTGGGGGGCAAGCGGCCTCGTGTTAGTTGGCAAGTACTTATTCTCCCATGTGACAGGGGAGGTTACGGAGTTCCTGATCTTCACTTATATTACCTAGTGGCTCAGTGTAGTTATGCATTTGCATGGTATCATCCAGATGCACGAATTCCATTTTTGCGGCCAGAAGCAGACTTTGTGCTACCCCGGAAGTTATCCACTGTGCTGCCGAAAGGCGTCCCTAGAGACCCGTATGACATACAAACCGTATCCACTACTATTTGGGCATGGGATAGACTGAGGAGATTACTAAGGGGCTACCACGCTGTATTCACCGGCCCTACCCCTCCCAAACCCTGCATGGCTCCCCATTACGGACGAAATGCTTGTGCAACGCACATTAGCTAAATTTAACATCACGATGATAGGGGATTTATATCCAGAAGATCAAATTTTTTCGGTCACTGAAGATGTTTGATTCCAAGACAGATCCTTTATGTACAATTTTGTAATGCTACGTATCCGCTCGCCATTACGTGCCACATTGCCAACTTACCCGATTGCACCACCACCTATAGCCTCACTAACATTGATAATTGAGAGTGAAAGAGGCTCTCACCTCATTTCCAAATTATATAAGTCCTGTTCTGAGGTACGGCCGGTGAAAGATGATAAGATACGCACTGCATGGGAACAAGATCTTGGCCGTCCCATTACAGACGACCAATGGGAAAAGTGCTGCAGAGTAACAAGGGAAATTTCTCTCAACAGTAGACATAAACTTATTCATTTTAAGTTCCTCCGCCGGCTTTATCACACCCCAGCCTTGGCACACAAGATTGACCCATCCAGATCTCATCACTGTTTGAAATGCTCCACGCCACACGCTGACTTTGCCCATCTTACATGGACTTGCCCCAAAATGCAGACATACTGGGAACAAATTCACACTACGCTGGGAGACATGACAGCGCTGATACTTATCCCTACACCAGAAATTGCACTCTTGGGGTACACAGTTAATTTTCCCAAAAAGATTAGAAGATTTGCTGCCCTTGGGCTCCTGCTTGCTAAACGTGAGATTGCACTGCAGTGGGGACGACAAACTTCACCTACCTTGCAAGGATGGCTCCGTAGCCTGGCATATTGTAATGTAAACTGTGAACTATACGCTAGCCTCATGCCCAGTTCTTCACGCCCCAAAGACATATGGGGCCCATATAGACGTACATTGAACGGGAACGCCAGAAGTCCACCTCACAAGTAGAAAATGGCATAGTGCCTGAGGGTGTGGGGTGATGGAGCAGGACGGAATATATGTTACTATCTTGTTGCTTGATACACATCCACATTATTCAGTATACGAGATGGTGGTCATTGTTACATAACTAATGTTAGATAATGTGATTTGGAAATATGGAGCTTCTGCAGTTCTGGGAGGAGGGACGGACAGACCGGAGGGACGGACACGTACAAGTTCCATTACTATGAATAACATATCTACTGATGTGCCTACCCTTAATTTTATGCTATTGTATATTTGTGACAAGTGTTTCATGTCGTGATCCTAGAAAGTATATACCCATGAATCATATTTGTTTATTATTGTATGAAAACTTTAAAAAATAAAGATTTAAAAAAAAAAAAAAAGCTGGCAGAACACCAAGAGGCACATTTTGGTTCTCAAAATGACAATCAGATGAGTGATCAGAATCAGGATAGTCAAGGATCGAATGGAAATAAAGGAAAAGGACGAATGAGTAGAGAAGAAGCGAAAAAGAAGTTTCCTTGTCATGCATGAGGAAAGCATGGACATTGGAAGAATGAGTGTAGAAATGTTCAACAGAGTAATGGAGTAAATCAAAATTTAAATCCACAGATGCAGAATGAGGTGGTTGTGAATCAGCAGCAACAGCAACAGGTAGTTACTCCGCAATTACAGGTGCCACAAGCCCCTATGCCCAACCATGTGAACGCTCAAGTGCAGAGATACAGTGTGAACACCGGATTTTGTGGAGAGAGTGGTAAGAATACACAAACGATTCAACAATATTGGATGCAAAGTAATGAGAGTGATTCAGATGCTTCTCAATGACGGTGCCTGAGGGGGGAGGAAGAATGCGTGCTTGGCGCAACCTTGGCGGTAGATCAATCAGGTCCATTTGTTGATGGAAAGGTGGAAGGTAATGACATCACTTTTCTAGTGGATACTGGTGCTACCCGTTCTACTGTGAGAGCAGCAGAAATTCCAAACCTACCCCTCTCGGGAGAAACTATCCAAGTAGTAGGAGTCTCAAGTAAGCAAATAAAACCCCACTCACTAAACCAATAGAAGTGACTATTGGGAATTTCAAAGACATGCATCGGTTTGTGGTATGTGATTCAAGTCCAGTGAATTTGTTAGGGAGGGATTTGTTATGCAAAATGAACTGCACCATCTATTGTACGCCTGATGGTATTGCTTTCTAAACACCTGATGAAGATATTGCTTTCAAAATGTTGCTAGCAAAACAAGGAACAGAAGTGGATGAGATGTTTTCACTTCTTACTGAAGATGGTTTGCCTGATGAGCTGAAAAACACAGTGAAATCAGACGTGTGGGATTTTACAGGAAAAGAAATTGGTTTGATGGCAAATGTAGACGCAATTAAAATAATGGTGAAAGAAGGTGCAATTTATCCGAACACACCCCAATACAGAATGAGCCCTGAAGTAAAAGCCGGAGTCACTCCAGTAATTGATCAAATGATTGAACAAGGTATTTTGAGAGAGATAATGGGCAGTCCTTGTAATTTGCCAATCATGTGGCTTAAACAGCCTAGTGGCAAATATAGGATAGTGCAAGATTTAAGGAAAATTAATAAGATAGTAGTACCCTGTTGTCCAGTAGTACCAAATCCAGATACCTTGTGATGCATATTGGTACACAGGGATTGGTTCGTGACAAGCATTCTTTTCGATCCCGTTACACCAGGATAGCCAATATCTCTTCGCATTTCGGTTTGGAGACCATGTTTTGGCATGGTGTCGGGTTCCTCAAGGGTACACAGAGAGTCCCTCAATTTTCAACTAGATCCTGAAAAAGTGTTTGGAAACATTGGTTATGCCAGGAAATTCAGTTTTGGCTCAATACATTGATGACCTATTAGTGGCATCAAAGACACGAGAGGCTTGTGTCACTGACACAATTGCCTTACTGAACCATTCGGCAGAAGGTGGACACAAGGTGTCACCAGAAAAATTGCAGTTTTGCCAACAAGAAGTCCAGTATTTAGGACACAAGATAGAAAAGGGAGTCAGGAAAGTGACACCAGAGAGAATAAAAGTGATTCGACAAATGAGTCTGCCTAAAACTAAGAAAGAAGTACGAATGTCTTTGGGAGTTATTGGATATTGTCGACAGTGGATCAGTGGATTTTCATTGCTTTCAAAGCCTTTACTAAGATTGACACGAAAGGATGTGATAGATCCGATTGAATGGGATGATGAAAGTGAGGATGCATTTATAAAATTGAGAGATTGTCTGTGTCAAGCACCAGCGTTAGGAATGCCTGATTATACGAAATAATTTGTTTTGTTCTGTTGTGAGAGAGAAGGATGTGCACTTTCAGTGTTGACAAAAAGACATGGATTGTCACGACGTCCAGTGGCATATTTTTCTGCCACTCAGGATCCAGTGGCTGCGGCATTGCCTGGCTGCTTAAAAGCAGTAGCTGCTACCTGTGTGAGTCTGGAGCAGAGTGAATCAATTGTAATGGGACATCCCCTAAAAGTCTATGTGCCACATTCAGTTGAGATCCTTTTAACAAGGACTCGTACTCAGCATTTGACCCCTAGTCGGCTGACTAAGTATGAAAGAGTGATCCTGGGTGCTGAAAATGTAAGTGTGATAAGATGCACCACAGTAAATCCAGCAACCTTGCTGCCAGATCCATACTGTGAGGAAATAAAAGAGGAGGCTGATCATGATTGCTTGGATGTGACAGAAATGTGTACAAAGCCCAGACCGGATATCTTTGATGCCCCATTGGAAGAATCAGACTATGTATTGTTTGTTGATGGGTCATGCTTGCGAAAACAAGATGGAGAACTGAGTTCTGCCTATGCTGTATGTACTGTATCTGCTATTCTAGAAGCATCCTGTTTAAGAGGAGTCAAGTCTGCACAAATAGCCGAATTGATAGCTTTAACAAAAGCATGCAAAATTGGGAACAAATTGAGAGTAGCCATATTCACGGATAGTCAATATGGTTTTGGGGTTGTGCATGACTTTGGCCAATTATGGATGCAAAGGGGATTTCTGACTTCTTCAGGTTCTCCTATCAGGAATAGTAAAAATGTCAAAGAACTATTGGAAGCAATACAATTGCCAAAAGAAATTGCAGTGGTCAAATGTGCCGCACATAAGTCAGGAAATGATTATGTGACACAAGGCAACACATATGCTGACCAAGTTGCACAATTTTGTGCTCGAAATACAATGTCTTTGAACAGAGGGTTGGAAAAAGAAGTTACCAATTGCCAACTAATGTTTTTCTCTGCTTTTGAAACATGGGATAAAGTTAGACAGGTACAGGATGAGGCAGATGTAAAAGAAAAAGAATTCTGGATCAACACAGGTTGCACAAGAAGAGCAGATGATGAAGTATGGGTGTGTCCAGATGGAAGACCGATAATGCCAGACAGTTTGCTATCACAAATGGCAAGAGTATATCATGGAGCTACACACATTGGGAGGGATGCAATGATTAGACACTTCAGGCAGACATGGTACAATCCCAAGTTTAGGCTCATTGCAGAGAGTCTCTGCCAGCGATGCTTGACATGTCAACAGCAGAACCCAGGTAGAAAAACGTTTGTCAGTTGGGGAAAAATTGGAAAGGCAGAGGGGCCATTTACAAGACTGCAACTTGACTTCATAGAGCTGCCGCCGTGCAATGGTCTGAAGTACGTCCTTGTCATTGTGTGTCTGTTTTCTCGTTGGGTGGAAGCTTATCCCACAAGGAGGAATGACAGTCTCACAGTTGCCAAACTACTGTTGAGAGAACTCATTCCCAGATTTGGATTTCCAGTCACTTTGGAATCAGATAGAGGACCTCATTTTAACAATGAGATAATTCGATTAATTTGTACAACTTTCAAAGTTGAGCAGAAACTGCATTGTGCCTATCGACCAGAAGCATCTGGAGTGGTTGAGCAGCTCAATGGCACAATAACATCCAGGTTAGGGAAGGTGTGTGCATCCACTTCACTGAAATGGCCTGATGCTTTGCCCCTTGTATTGATGAGCCTTAGAAGCATCCCTGACAGAAGGACAGGCTTGAGTCCTCATGAAATTCTCATGGAAAGAGCAATGAGACAAGCATTTGTACCTGGAAACAAACTGATGACTATAACTGATGATCTATTGTTAGACTATTGTAAAGGACTAGCTGATCTGGTACGTTCTGTGTCTCACCAGGTTGGAGAAGATGCAACCGCAGCACAGCCGAATCTAGCTCATGATTTGTGTCCAGGAGACTGGGTTGTGGTAAAGAAGCACATGAGAAAATCGTGCTTAGAACCCAGGTGGACAGGACCTCATCAAGTTATATTGGTCACAACGACAGCAGTGAAGTGTGCTGGCTTGCCAAACTAGATCCATGCCAGTCATACCAAAAGAGTCCCAAGTCCACCTGAACGACAAGAGCAGCAACTGGTAGAACAAAGAGAAGAACCAGAAGCTGAAAGTTGTGAAGTCAAAGAAATCAGAGAAACAGACTCTGAAGAACGCATTGATGATGAACAACCAAGTACAAGTCAAATAGGGTGGGCACCAGTTACTGGGTCTCAAGAGGCTGTTGTAGAGACCGAGGAAGAGCAAGAAATTGAAAGACCAGAACTAATTGAAACAGAAGATCCAGATCAAGCTCAATCAGAAGAAGAAAAAGAAAAACTGACAGGTTCAGGACAAATTCATTCAACAGAAGAATTTACTACAGGAAATGCAGATCAAGCTCTATTAGAATTAGAAAAGGAAGGGTTTAAAGATCAAGAACAAATTAAATCAACAGAAAGAGAAAAATCAGAAAGTCCAGATCAAGCTCAGTCAAAAGAAAGAGAAAACAAAAGAACGTTAGAAATTGGCGAAGAAGGTGAAAAGGCAGTACAAATAAAAAGGATCAGAAAAGGTGATTACTGGCCAAGTGGAGTAAAAGGACTGAGATATGTTTTAAGAAGAAAAACAGGGAAAGAACTAGAACAAGTAAACGAAATATCAAGTCAAACTGAGCAAGAACATCTAAGAAGAAAATCTTTACGAAATTCAAAAAGAGTGAGAGTTCCGAGTAGAAAATATAAGGCTCCTGAATGGACATATATCATCCTCGAGGACTTCGAGAATCTTGATCTGAATGAAGAACAAGAAGGTGTTGCTATTGAAGGAATTGATGAAAGCAAATTGAAACCACCTTAAAGGGAAAAGACTTTGACACAAAGGGTGGAAATTGACAAATAAATAAAGAAAAGAATAAAGAAACCAAAGAAAAAAAGAATATAAAGACAAAGGGGAACAAAGACTGTAAGCTCTTGAAGTGTGGGATCACACAAATATTTTTTTATTTTTTATTTTAATTTGAACCCAGTGCTTAGTGCTAAAGATGCAGAATTCATGGGTGAGTTCTTCTTAACAACAAACCCAATAGATATAACATATGCTCATAAGAATAATCTAACATGTATTTTGCGTGATGAAGAAAAAGATTTTCTAAATTTAGTAGAAGAAAGAAGGCAGGATTTCCAAAAGAAGGCCGTTGAACAGAAATCACATGTACCTCCATGGGCTAATAAGGAAGGGGACTATAAGAAAGGCGAGACTCATGCTGCAATGTCCCTAGATTTGTCGAAATTGAGGAAATTCTGTCTGCATAGACTAAAAACGGACTATAACAACATTTTCATTGGTTCTATTGGTTCTAGTGAATGTGAACATACCTTCCTAATAATGGGGGGATGGGGACTAAAAGGTGGAACTGATCCTGTTTTTCCAGGGATTTATTACGTGTGTGGTAAAAATGCCTATTATAGGTTGCCCACGTGATGGTATGGTAGTTGTTATGTTGGAATAGTGTTTCCTAAAGTATATCACATTACTAAGAACAATGAAATGGATGTAGTAAGTCAAGGACTAAAACAAACTAAAAGAACAAGCTTTTCAGAAATAGTAGGTGATATATTTGGAGCACTGATACCGACAGTTGGAGTCATACCTGAATTCACATAAAATACGAAAGTTGTCAACAATAGTTGATCGTCTGTCAAAAGATACTGCTGGGGGATTCTTAATGATTAATACCGAAATGGTCGCAATTAGATCTATGGTTTTGCAAAATCGACTTGCTCTTGATATATTATTGGCAAAAGAGGGCGGAGTCTGTGGCATGTTGAAAGTCCAACATTGCTGTACATATATCCCTGACAAAAGTAAAGGTATTGAGGGATATATTAAGAACATTACAAAGATTCATGAAGATTTGACCTAACTAGAGGTTGACGGTGTCTGGGAAAGACTTAGTAAAAGTATTTCTGCTATAGGTAGTTGGTTTTCCAATTTAGGGAATAGTCTATTAGGGAAGATCCTAATACCTGTAATTTCGATAGCAATAATAGTTCTGATAATAATGTTGACATATAGATGTTGCAAGAGTAAAACAAGAGAAAGAATGTTGGCGGAAATAAAGAATAAGAGAATGGGAAGAAAGAGAAAAAGGGAAGAGATTGAACTAGAAGAAATGAAAGGAAGTTTATATGATAAAATGAAAGAATTTGACATGAAAAAGAAACCCAAAGAATTAATAGAAAGAGAGAAAGACACTAAAATGTAATCAATGAAGTTGGCACTTGGTAATGATGGGTATTTTATGATGGCTCAAAAATGCAATCAGGGGGGATTGATGGAGCAAGGATTCGAGAAAATGAAAGTTGCTCGAAGAAATCCTCCATTAACTTTTACTAATCTTTAAAACTGTACATAAGATGAAACTAATATACACCAGACACCGACACATGGGGAGAGAAGCTTACGCCTGCTTAAACTAATGAAGAATAAAAAGCAACAGACTAAAACCCGCTTTAATTTGCGAAAACGCTTTGCGCATGTGCAAACTGAATTACGTAGAGATAACGTGACTAACTCGCTTTGAGAGGGAAAACCTCTCGCATGCGCAAGAAAAACTAAAACGTGGTCTTGAGGTACCGCGTGCCTGCCATCTGCTTGCTTGAATTTAAAAGAAAGCTGCTGTTGTTAACGCTTTTGCCTAAAAGAGATAATAACAAATGGTATAGAGTAGAAGTGGGTGGTGAACAGTGAGAATCATATGTATAAGAAAATAACATCTGTTTATGATTCCTTTATTAATAGTGTGCATTCGGGCCTGCTAAGAGCTTGACAGAAAAAGAAAATGGCGATGGATGACCAAAAGTTGCGCATGCTCAGAGAGTCCATGATGTGACCCGGTGACCGAAAGAGCTGAATGACTGCCAAGAATCAAGGACAGAAGACATGAGAAAAAGAAGACATGTATCATTTGTCTATGTAGTCTGTATTGAATAAATTATTGTGAATGGCAACAATATATGCATGGGAAGAGGACAATATGAATGAGCTTAAGGGGAAGGGCTAGCTAACAATAAATGTCTTAACAGAAATGAATATGTCAGCATGGTGTGATGAAAACTCCCCTACCCCTGTCCAATCATATTCCGTATTTTAGTGAAATTGTATTGAGGGTGGGACATGTAGAAATAAAGACTATAACTAGAGTAAGTTGAGTTAAGTTAGCAGACGGATTGATTGATTGATCGCTCATCAATGCTGGGAGAGAGCATCTTAGAGAGAGAGAGAGAGAGAGGCGAGAGCAGACTGGGAAGATTCAGATCCAAAACAACAGCCTGATTAGATTCGAAGATCTGCGGAAGAATATCGAGGAGGGAGAGAGTGTAAGAGAGGGATTCGCCCTGGTGCATCGGGTTTATAGAAGAGTCTAGTAAGTATTGGTCCTGTCCTGATCCTGTCCTTTAGTCTTTGTCTTCTGATCCTAAGTCAGGGGACCTCCACCATTCCTTTGGCCAGAGGGTTGGTTTTCCGGTCATCTCTTATTAGGTAAATGATATTCTATCTCAAATTTGCATATTTCTTTGCAAATGTACGTTGATATGTGCCTTTTGACTCTACATCTATCCACTCTTATGCATTTGATTTTTGTTGAATGAGGTTGTGTAATTGAATGTATTTTGCTAAATGAAATTTCTCTCTCTCCCATTGAAGAATGATGGAATTTGCACTGTGAATCTGTAATAATGAGCGCTCAACTTTATGACTGAAAATTTAGATAAAACTTATAAATCTTACTCAGAGTCTGTGGTCATTTCACTAAGAGCTGTGCATTAGTTAAGAAGTTGTTAATATCACCATTAACTAACTCAACTAATGGCCCATCGACCAGAGGAAGAGTGTTGATTCGTGAAGATTAGTTAGGCAGTGAAAAATTTCAAATTAACCTGATTTGTGGTTACAGGGACATAACTAATCAGAATTTAAGTGAATTATAAAACTTGACCCCCCCAGCGGAGTGTCCAGGGAGTGTGGATGAACATTTTGGATGAAATGTATATGGGCCCATGGTTGTGAAATAATTCAACTCTGGGAGGGGCTTCCACTGGATCACATGCACACAGGGGGGCACAACAATTGCCCTCCTGCATGCATTACCATGGCCTGAGGCACCAGGTGGGTCTGTAGGGCCCCCTTAGATACCTCACTGCCAGCCTTTTCATGGCTGGCTCACCGCTCTGAAAAGGATGGCAGTGAGGAAACTCTTAATATGCTTGGTGATGCCGTGAAGGCATCGCCTGATATTACTGCCTCACAGCGCTGCAACACCACCAGGTAATGGCAGTTCCCCGGCAGTTGCAGCAGGCCTGCAGTGATCCAACCATCAAACTCAAAATAGGGTGGTCGGAACGCTGGTGCAGTGGTAGCCCTGGCTATAGATGCATTCTAATGGTACATAATAAGGTAATCAGCAGGGTATGTGCAGTTTTAACATTTTGTATTTGACTCGTTTTATTGCACTAAGAGACATATGTATTACAATGGTTTTAATTAATCATGCAAATAAACTTGAAACTTGAGGCAAGCAGGCAAAAGGTTTGGGGGAAGACCACCCTAGGATGTCAGGTCTAACAGTATCCTTGAAGATAATTCCAGTAAAGTCTTGATTATTCCTGAAGGGACATAGAAGGGGTTCAAAAGCAATTAAAAACTAAAGTGGGATAATGGACATCCTTCTATATGGAGATTAAATGAAGAGAAAAAGGAACCATTAATATGGTATGTGGCTGATATGGTGGCATACAATACTTTAACCATGTTTATATAATTAGGACCAATATGGAAATCTTCCAATGTTCAGAAAATGAATTGCCAATTCACTTTGTATAAAGCTTTTTCAGCATCTAAGGCTAATAAACCAGCTGGATATTGGAGCGTATCAGCTGAAGATAATAGGTGACACAGGATTCTGGAGTTATGTGCAGCAAGTCAACCTTTCATAAAACTTGTTTGATCTGGTTGTATGATAGAATAGAGTAAATGTGTTAATCTGTTAGCTAGAATATTGGCATAAATCGTTCAATCCTGGTTAATAAGAGATGTTGTCTATTATTCCAAACTAAAGTGGGATCCTTGTCAGGTCTCAAGAGGACAATATTAATGGCTTCTTTAAAGGATCCTTCCATTTTAGAAGTTACCTGAAAGTCAGTAAATAATGAAAGCAGAATGGGGGAGAGTTGTAATTGAAAACATTCATATATTTCTGCAGAGATGCCATCTGGTCCAGTTCCTTTATAGCCAAATGAATTTCTTGAATATCAATTGATTTGTCAAGTTTGGTTCTATCACCAGCAGAAATTTGTGGTAGATGGTAATCCTGCAGACAACTACCAATGATATCACTGGGGTTGTCAGCAGGCTTATTATAAAGAGAAGAGTAAAAGGATAAGAATTGTGATGCTTTTTCTGCTATTTTAAAGAACAAAGTACCATCAGGTTTTTTAATAGCTTGTATTTGATTCTTATCTTTTTAATAAACAAGCAAATGGCTAAGAGCCTTCCAGTTTTTTTAGTGTTACAATGGTAATTTGATTAGATATAAGCAAACCAGCTCTTTTAGTGACTAGTGTATTATATTGGTATCTTCGTTTTTGAAATTGAGATTTGTATTTATCATCATGTAAGGAGATAAAACGTATTGTTTTTCTAACATAGGGAGGGTAGCAAAAAATGACTTATTTTCATGAGCCTCGAAGGATTTTGTGACTCCTCTTTTATATGCTTTGAATGCATCCCAATTATTAATTTTAGATGTGTCATCTGGATTATTGTGAAAAAAATAGTCTTTGATGGCCGTTGATAATTT